>OY978222.1:11306061-11669346 GCA_963854785.1 Vaccinium vitis-idaea | reverse complement strand
CCGCGGACGTGTGAGTCTAATACCACTGTGTATTTCTTTTGGTGATTTGAGATTGTACTATTCTTTCTTTTCCACCAAGGTTATTTAAGTTTGCCGTATGTGCTTTCTTCAGTTACATGTCCTATCTTCCTTTGGCGCACATCTATGAACGAGCTAACCAAGTTCTGTCAATATATTATGGTGTTGCTGTTGGTTTCTACCAGGGGGTACGTGATACAATTGGACTCACATCTCTACTTTCTTGTGGTATATTGATGCTTGAACATATCAGTCCAGACAATTATTTCTTCTCTTAGTGAATTTGATGTCAGAAGCTGAGGAAGCAAATTCCTATTGGCATATTTGCTGATGACTTCCTGTTTGGACATGTATTATACATGTTGAATACCAACACTATTTAATGCTTGGGTTCTACCGATTCACCATGGTGCTTTTACTAAAAGTCTGAGGGAGCCTTATGTAATCTATCTAATGCAGAAAACTAACAATCGTATTGTCATCGTCTTTTTTTTATTTTTATTCTAAAGAGTGGCTTGAATATCACAAGTCCTACTTTTAGTTCTTAGAAACTAAGGAACTTTGAAAATGTGCTCCCATGTAGGAACAAAAGCTAAAATATGTATAAATTCGTCCGTCTTTAGTATATTATTTACTTTTTCTTATTTTGAGGACATATTTCTTTCCCACTGTTATTAGATTTCTCTAGTCTTCTTACAACTCGGTTGGTAAGCTCAACATTGGCAGGTTATTTTGCTAATTATGCGACAAGTGTTGAATGTGACAATCAGATGCATTATTTAGAAAAAGCCCTTGAATGTGACAATCTCTTGCATTATTTAGAAAGTTCCCTTGAATGTGACAATCTCTTTCATTATTTAGAAAAGGCCCAATCGGAATTTATCGTCCTTACAGCTGAGTTCTGTCGTTGTTAGCAAATATGGTACCATTTTCTATGCAATTAAATGAAGAAAGATAAAAGTACATGGATAGATGTCATCCATCTACAGAGTTCACTACCTTACGCCATCTTTCCCTGGGTTGGGTGTGGTCTCTTGGATTTCGAACAAAAGGGGTCTTCTGAGTGCAAAATGCAACTTGTGAGAAGATTACTATTGTTTGTTAATAATATTTCCAGATGTTAGGGCACAGTTAATTGGTAATGCCCAAATCATTCAGCGAGGAACAATTTGGAAGCATCTATGTGTGAAGTATAATTTAGGAAAGTATAACTTTAGGAATTATAATTTAGGGTTTCCAATTGTTAGGTTTCAATTAATTTGTTATTTATCTTTCATGTTAGGGATAACTTAGTCATTTTATGTTATTAGGGTTTTGCTAGGGTTTTTAGGCTTAGCCTATATAACCCCTTGATTACTCTTGTAATCTCTAAGTCTTTGCAATGCAATAAGAAAGTATGTTTGTTTGTTTGGTAGTTTCTTCGAGTTTCTCTCTCTTTGAAAGCTCACATGGTATTAGAGCAATAAGATCTAGGCCTGTCAAATATTTGCTCTCTGGCCAGCGACGTAAGGCTCGCCGCCGTCTGCCGGGCATTCATATGAATTGTTCATCGCAATCGCAGTATTCATAGCAGCAGCATCATGCACAGCAGCAGCAGCCACCTCCCACATCTATGTCGTTTTTCAATTTAAATTAGTTACCTTTTTTTTTCTCCTGGTATTGTTTGCGTCGGCAATTTGACATTCGTTTAGCATTGGTTCTTCCTCCTATTTGCATCTGTTCGACAACGGTTCTTCTTCTTCTTCTTCTTCTTCGCATGTTCTAGTTTTGCACTGGTCAACACCTTCGCAGTAGTTGATTTGCTGCAGTTGATTCGCAATAGTTTATTTGTAGTAGTATGATTTGCAGTCGTTGATTTGCAGTAGTTTATTGGCAGTGGCATTGGTATTGGCAATGGTTCGGCACCTATTGATTGGCAGCAGTGGATTTGCAGTCGTTTCTTTGCAATTGTTATCTTTTTAACAAACTCACAATGCTTTGCATCATGAATTTGAGGGGGGGGGGGGGGGGGGGGGGGGGGGGGGTGAAGTATAATTTAGGAAAGTTTAACTTTAGGAATTATAATTTAGGGTTTCCAATTGTTAGGTTTCAATTAATTTGTTATTTATCTTTTATGTTAGGGGTAATTTAGTCCTTTTATGTTATTAGGGTTTTGCTAGGGTTTTTAGACTTAGCCTATATAACCCCTTGATTAGTCTTGTGATCTCTAAGTCTTTGCAATGCAATAAGAAAGTATGTTTGTTTGTTTGGTAGTTCCCTCGAGTTTCTCTCTGTTTGAAAGCTCACACTATGTTACGCTGACTCTCGTAATGGTATAAAATACCCGTGTCGGACACTCGACACTCGGATAAGGGTGTGGGATATGTGTCCGATACGTTTAGTAAGACACTTCTATAGAAAACCTAATTGTAATTCGAGTTAATCATGGAAGTATGCATGAACCTCTTTTATTATCCATGAAATGCGCTATAGAACCTTAAAACACCATTTTACATAAGAAAATACACAAAAAATAGAAACAAATTTTAATATTTTTGCCTTGTCCCTATGTCCTTGAAATGAGAAATAGTTGAATCTGACACCTAGATACATACCCGCACCCGGCACCCGTACCTGAGTCCTTAGTAACATAAGGAAGCATGCTAAGCTAATTAGGTGATGTAGTGTGGGTAGGGTTGTATGACTATTAGAATTTAGAATTGAGATAGTTGGAATGTGAGAGTAATTTTACATCCCCTAACTCTATTCTCGACTTGGATATATATTCAAAAAGGTCCGCTCTCAGCCATTCCACATGCTGCCTAGTTGAGGCATGGTTATCAGAAGTGGATTCTCTCTTCTGTAGTAGATGTTGAAGCCGAACTTGCTGCCCCCTTGACCAAGAAGGGGGCGGGCACAGTAGCTACACGGACATCTTCCTTTCTATTGTTGCCAGTAACACAACTCTAGGAGCATTAAGATAAGCCCCCTTTTTCGCCCAAAATTCAGTAAGGTCAATTCTTTGATGTCCAAACTCTTCTCTCTGGATTTTGGTGCATTTTATGTCATACTTTTATTCTGAAGAGAACATTTAGGAAAATATATAGGAGTTATGAATTTAGTTTTTTCACTTTTTTGTAACGAAGCGGACCATGTTTAATGTGTGTGTGGACTGCAGATCGCTTAGTGCTTTATGGTAACCCTTCTGTTGCATGTGCGAATGATGTTCACGGTCTTCTAAGTTGTACAGCAGCTAGGGGGTCATAATTTGGTCCTTTTGATGTATGTGTTCGCTTTCCTCAAGGTGTAAATGTGAAGTGAATTCCCATATCGCTTGGGTACCAAAGTAATATGGAATACGCAAGCGTGAGGGTACCCACGCTTCATGAGCTAGCTTTTGGGCTTGAGTTCTACTCAAGACCGTGTAACTTTGTATAAGAGCTAGGTATCAGAGATGGGTAGGGTGCGTGTCTCTGGCCTGCACGTGGCACGTGCTTTCGGGTGAGCACATTGCGCGTGAGGGAGGGTGTGAAGCGAAGTCCCACATCGCCTGGGTACCAAAATAATATGAAATACATATGCGTGAGGGTACCCTCACTTCATGAGCTAGCTTTTGCGATTGCGTTCTACCCAAGACTGTGTAATAGTAAACTGACTTCTAACATGCTTGGTGGGGTGGCGGGTAGGAAAGAGGAGGAGAAAGGCTTTGCTTTTGACCGCGTTATGCTTCTTGTAGATCATAATGGTTCCGCTTTATGGATTTCTAATTGTATTCTTGCTGGAGTTAAGGAACCTTTTATAGTCTAACCAGTGGTTTTATCATAAACTTGGATAGTTGGCTGCTATTATTTCTCTTACATCTGTAATGATCATTATTTTTCTTGGCGGTCAGAAATAGACCTGACTGGACCAATTTTCGGAGTATGTAACACTTCCCAGTGTTTGTCACAATCTAGTAAATCTGCCACTCTTATTTCTCTTGCAATAGTAATGGCCATTATCTTTCTTGGGGGTCGGGAATAGACCTGACTGGATCAATTTTCACAGTATGTAATACTTGGAACTCAGATTTGTAAGCAGTATCCCTTTTCATGTAGTCTTTTGGATTCTTCAATATATTTATGAAAATGTGCATGGGCAGCAAGCACTTGTGTTTTTGCAAAAAGAACTACTCCTACTTATCAGGGTAAAAAAAATGTGCTTTAGTTCTTTTGTCTTCGTCCACTAATTTTGTACCTTTATACGTACATGTTCTTTTCATTTACTTCACAGGGTTATTCTTCTCTGAATTTATTGTGCAAAGTGTTTATTTAGTTGTTGTTATACTTTGGATAATGTTAGTTTCATGCTTCAAAAAAAATAAAATAAATAATACTATGGATAATGTTCATGTATATAACAGTCTTACCTTATCTGCAGGACAATTTGAAACTGATGGATGATTTGGCTGTTTTGAGACCGACACTTTTCTGCAGTGTTCCTCGCTTGTATAACAGAATGTATGATGGGTATGTTGTTCATAAAAGTCATATGTTACTTGAGTAATCCATTCAGTGCTACTCTGCATGGTAACACATGTCCAATTTGCTTCTGGTAGGATAATAAACGCTGTAAAATCTTCTGGAGCTTTAAGGGAGAGGCTATTTAATGCTGCTTACCACTCCAAGAAGCAAGCAATGATGAGCGGTATGACCCAGATTTTACCTTTTTTAAAAAAGCTTAGTAGGCATTCAAACATAAGAGCAGTGAAAGATAAACAAAATGAGATTTTAATAGGATGGCATATTCCATAGTCTGATAGTCCCTCCAGCCTTTAGCAATATTGTCTTCAATCCTTTCGAAATGCAATGAGCCTTTGGTTCTTCCTTGGTTGACTTGTTGCATTAGTAATAATCGAGTTCACTTGGGCGGTTAATTGCGGGTTCCAGATATTTTGATATTGGACATTGGCTTTTGACCAGCTGAGTACTGAAGCCATCATCACAGAGCGGTTGTGGTCAAAGTTTATGTCAAAAATGTATCATTTGTAGATTGCAGTTTGTTAAGAGCTGTGATGGAGGAGATCAATGGCTTGTGGTCGACTGAGAGAATTGGTACCGCTTGATAGGTTTGGTTTATTTAATCTCCTATGTCGAAATAGAGATGGTTCTCACGTAATTATGTTCTAATTGATTAATGATGCACAGGAATAAAAACACCTATAAACGGGAGTTGTAAGAGCCAAGAGGTCATTCAAATTTTCTTAGCTCATACAGCTCCAAATTACACCAACAAAGTTCACATTCATGCAGTTGCTGTAAAGCAAAGTCCCATATCGCCTCGGTACCAAAGTAATACTATGGAGTATATAAGCATGAGGTAACCCTCGCATCAATAGCTAGCTTTTAGGGTTGAGTTTCTATCCAATATTCCGATTCCCGTGCAACATGGTAGCTAGGTACCAGGGATGAGTGGGGTGTGTGTCTCTACTCTGCACGTGGCAGGTTTTGCTGAGTGTGCATACTACGGCTGAGGGAGGATGGGAAGCGAAATTTCACACACTTAGCTAGTGGGTACCAAAGTATATAAGCCTGAGGGCACCCTCACTTTAATAGCTAGCTATTGGGGTTGAGTTTTGTCCAAGACTGTATGTCACCACATGTCAGCATCATGAGGTGAGAGATTGACTGATGACAATCCTCGTCGGCCTTCTCCTCCAATTAAGAGCGGCCCATCCTTCAACTTGCTTCAGTATGTATGAGCCACTCGTTGCACCACCGTGATGCGATCAAGGATCTTGTGTTTGAGTATCAAGGACTCATCATATCTATTGGGTGTCACCCAATATATGACTTCTAAGGTCTACCATAGGATGCCTGGAGTCGTCAAAATGGAAGTGAAACGATGTCTTGTCGTTGAACTAATGGGATTGCACCACCTGTTGAAGGTGAGTCGTCTCCCCATGGTTTGGCCCTTGGACAAAGGGGGCTCTCCTCAATTAAAACACTGACAACTACCATGTCGGGCCTTCTCCCCTGAGTGCGGCAAGCCGGCAACTCAATTATTGCCTCTTTCTCCTATGGTGATATCCAGCAATCAAAGCTCTATTAAAGTTAACTACATTTATTTTAATTGAAAGCTTATTGGGCTGAGTTTATTATGTTTTGTTGAGCTATATTATGGACTTGCTCACAAATTTAAGTTAAATTCTCATCCACTTCTGTTATGTATGAGTAACCTAGCGCCAACAATATTAACGAAAAATTGAATTATATGAAGAAAAAAAATTACAAAATTTAATGCATTTGAGTTCAAGGGATTCAAGCAAACCCCCTCAAATAATAGTGCCGCCACCCCTGTTTACATGTTTATTCATTCTTCGAAATACAGCATTTCTGTTTGGCTTTGGTATGCTGCTTATTGTACTATAGTGGACAACAAGAATGTATGCAGGACTGTTGTTTGGTTTTTGAGGTTTAATTTCACTAATTTTTCCGACTAACTCTCAAGTCTCAAAGATTGGTGCATGTGCACAATTCTCCTCCATTTGGAAGGAACCAATAATAATAGGGTGGTAATGTGCAATAGAGCCAAACCACAAGGTAATTAAAGTTTGCACGCTGAGAAACCCATTAGTGCACACTCAATGACATTGCTACCCACTTTATTTTGAGATTTCCTGCTGTGTTTATTCATAATGTCTTCTGGTTATTTTGTTTCTTCATTCTCTTGTGAATGTTATAGATCGGAGATCACCACCAATGTGGGACAGGTTGGTATTCAACAAAATAAAAGCAAAACTTGGTGGACGAGTCCGTTTTATGTCTTCTGGTGCTTCACCTTTGTCTCCTAATGTCATGGAATTTTTAAAGATGTGAGTTGATTAGTCTCTTGATGATATTGCAGTACTACTTTTATTGTTGAGCTTGGCATTTTATTAATGTTGGTGGTGACTGTTTGTCTTTCATCACTACTTGCAGATGCTTTGGCTGTTCCGTCATTGAAGGATATGGTATGACTGAGACTTCTTGTGTTATTAGCATTATGGAAGATGGCGACAATTTGACTGGGCATGTTGGCCATCCAAATCCTGCTTGTGGTAAGCTGTTTAATACTCCCTCTGTCCCTTTTATAGTCTTTAACTTTTCATTTTGGGTTTGCCCTTAATAACTGTGTTTTTTGAAAAGTTAGTGGGTACATTTCCTATTTTGCCCTTGAAAGTAGATTCCTTTTTGAAAAGTTAGTGGGTATTATATTGATAAGGGTAAGTATCGGAAGGTAGATGTAAAAATTGTAAAAGTTGATATGAGAGAAAATAAGTTGGAATTACGAGGCTACACACTTAAAAAGGGACGCAGGGAGTAAAGATCTTGATAAAGGAGAATTCATTCTGCTTACCTTTTTTGGGGATACTCAGAGCGCTACTCAGTTAAATTTAGTGAGCATCTGTATAGAGGAAAATGTAGCTGTGTTTGAATGGTGATTGTTGTTTTTTACTTCAATAATTTTGAAGGCATTAAGTTTTAGTTTAGTGCCTTCCTTGGCCTTAACTATCTATCCTTCTCGAATGGTTCATGATTCATCTGAAGTTCGTGTAGTGGGCCACATCCATTGGCTGCATAGTATGGTCATCTATCAGTTATAGGGAGGCGTATAGCCCCAATCTGAATTAAAAGTAGAACCGCAATGTACCGGTTTATTTTGAGTTTTGTCAAACATTCGTGATACGTGGATCGATCAACAATCCACATGGATGTTGTTTGTAGTTCCTGGTTTGAATTTCCTCCATATTTGGCAAGTCCCAGTTGGTTTATAATATGATTTAGCTGGTATTCAAGAGACGTGGGCGTGAAGCGAAGTCCCACATCGCCTGGGTAACAAAGTAATATGAAATATATAAGCGTAAGGGCACTCTCACTTCATGAGCTAGCTTTTGGGGTTGAGTCTACCCAAGACCGTGTAACAGTGGGTACAAACTCATCCAAGAGTAGCTAACAGAACATTTCAAATTAAACCAGGTAAGATAATAATGGAAGAGGACTCTTGTGTTGTAGTGGTAACCGGTGTAAGTTCCTGAGGAGGCATTTGGCCACCAACTGGAAATTTAGTTGTTTCTATCTGGACAAGTGCAAAGTAAATGATAAAAGAGATGAACTTTTGGCAATTGGAATGATTCCTAGGCAGGTCCTATTTTAGTAGTGATAATTGTTAGATCACCCGTTGTCTTGAAAGCTTAAGTTGTTTCGAAACAAGCCAGGATGTATAATAATCTGTTCAACACTCTCCTCACTTGCAATCCTGTCTTGCCTGTGGAGATGCTAATGTGCATATCCAGAGCGAAAAAATGTTAAAGAGAAGAAGCACGTTTCTCATGATGTTTATCCAAGTATTTATGCTTTAACATTCTTTTGTAATAATTGCAAAACTTTTAGGAAAAAGTATTAACTTGTTTCCTAGACTTGACTTCATTTTATAGGTCCTTGCGGAGTTAATATTTGTAAGTGGTTTCCCTTAGAAGATTAAACGATTGTATGGACCATAGTGATGGACCATAGTGATGGACAACTCAATTATGTAAAGCAAGGAATTGCAGGCTATTCTCATCGTTGTAATACTGAATACTAATTGAGGATAGCCACCTGTGCCAGTTGGGTTTGTATTTGTGGCCTTGGTTGTAGATTGAAGAAGCGGCTCAAGAAGGAATAAATTTCATGTAATCGATAGAACTTTTTGGTTTAGGGGACCACTGACACAACAGCATCTGAGATCCCAAAACCTGTAGTGTTTGAGAATCTCAAATTTCGAGTATTTGAGCACAACGATGCCATTTCATGTGTCTTGTTCGGCAAAGAGAACAACAAAGAAGCAACACTCCAAGATGTCTCTAGGATGTTACTTCTCCTCCAGAGGTATAGAGATTGGAGTTGGTGGCCTTTGGTATAGTGTTTAATCACATTGTCTGATACTCGTCAGATTCAGCTGTGCGATTGCAACTGGAAGCTTCATCTATCAAAAAAGAAGGAACATCTATAAATTAGAATTTGAGGAAAATTCATTTTAAAATCTTTTTATTGGAATGTACGCCCTTTATTTGTTTTTGGCAATAACCTTTTATCCGATATTAGCTCAAGTGGCAAGAAAGATGTAAGCAGAACTTCAATTGTAATTCGCTTATTCTAGTTGTCTGACCCTGTCATTGTATTAAGTTGATATATCATTCTATGGTTTCAGAAATAAAGCTTATGGATGTTCCAGAGATGAATTACACCTCTGACGATCAGCCCTTCCCTCGTGGAGAAATTTGTGTCAGGGGGCCGATTATTTTCGAAGGCTACTTCAAGGATGATGTGCAGACGTAGTCACCTTCCGCACAATGTTTGTTCTTGTTATTTGAATTTTTTGAATACTGAATTTTCCTAAACTGGAAGTAAATTTAACAGGAGAGAAGTAATTGATGATGATGGTTGGCTGCATACAGGCGACATTGGATTGTGGTTACCTGGTGGTCGCCTGAGGATTATTGATAGGTAAGATCTTATCACCCTATTTAGTTGAGTTGATGGTATTGTAAAGCGAAGTCCCACATTGTCTGGATACCAAAGTAATATGAAATATATAAGCGTGAGGGTACCTTCACTTCATGAGCTAGCTTTTGGGGTTAAGTTCTACCCAAGACCGTGTAACTTGGTATCAGAGCTGGGTACCAGAGATGAAGGTTCATGTCTCTGGCCTGCACGCGGTGGGTGCTGCCGAGTGAGCACACTGCTCGTGAAGGAGGGTGTAAAGCGAAGTCCCACATCGCCTGGATACCAAAGTAATATGAAATATATAAGCGTGAGGGTACCCTCACTTCATGAGCTAGCTTTTGGGATTGATTTCTACCCAAGACCGTGTAACTGGTACACTTCCACATTGTCTAGAAGATTGACCCCACATTTTGTTATCTCTACAATCTAATGTCTGGAGCCTGGAAGGTGGAGTTTCTTGTTTTGACATGTTTCAATTACTCGAGCTTGAGATTTTCTATATCTGACATCACCATGTTCTATGTGGAGGAAAATATTGTTGCGGTGGAAATAAGAGGCGTCTCCTTGTCTATTGGGAAAAGGATAGCCTTTATACATGGCTTTGACGTCTAATGTAGGGATCGTTCTAAGTAGTCTGTCTTTTGGGCAAGCTGAGTTTTTTCTGAGACAAATTCGTTCCCAAGAATTATGGACAAATCTTCTCTGTTCACTTAACTGTGCCAATCACAATGCTTGAGGAATTCTAATTGCAAACCTTCTCATTGAAAAGTACAATCATGTTGTCTCAGGAAGAAGAACATATTTAAGCTGGCACAGGGCGAGTACATAGCACCAGAGAAGGTTGAAAGCATATATGCCAAGTGCAGATTTGTTTCCCAATGTTTTATATATGGTAAGGAGATGGGAGTTTATTCTGTGCATAATGCTGGAACTTATTGTTATATTCCTGCTGACTGTCTTTGTGGTCATAGGTGATAGTTTGAATTCGTGTTTAGTAGCTGTGGTGTCAGTTGACCCAGATGTTTTGAAGGATTGGGCGGCTTCTGAAGGTATCAAGGTATTTTCCTGACCCTAATACCTTCAATTAAATGAACACTAAAGTTTAGGAGGTTATTAGAGTTGTGCGTAATTTTCCTTGCATTCTATTCATTTTGCAAGCTTATAAGAGTTGCATACTGATGGCATTTTCATTCGCGTAGGCACCTAATAACTCCATCGACTTCCATTTTTTTTCCCTCTTGTTGGGACTTGGAAACGGAACATTGCCTACAGTCAGTCATAGCAGTTATAAGCAGTACAGAAATTATGCCATATAATTGAGAACGTGGTTTTGATTAACCTGCAATTTTGGCTCTAATTAGTTCACATCGAATAAACTACGGTGGAGAACAATAGGATAGACAAGTGGCAAGGCTTTCCCGTCACCAGGATTAGATTGCGGGTTTGATTCTTATCGTGGGGTCCCCTTTCCCACCTCTAAGGTTATGTTAGATAAGGTTCTTGCATATACTCAAAGAAAGAACAAAACCAGTGTTTAGAGCTTTTGTGATGATTGTTACCAACAATAATACTCTACTTAAAAATGATTCTATATCTAGAATTCAATAAATAATTCCTGTTATGACTCTGGAATTATGCCCATTCCAAATTGTTTTGGATTTGCTCAGTACGAGAATTTAGGACAACTATGTAATGACAAAAGAACAAGGGCTGCCGTTCTTGCTGAAATGGATGCTGTCGGAAGGGAAGCTCAGGTAATCTCTGCAACCATGAGCATCTTCGATTATCTCTGATTTCAATTATTTATTTTGTTCGATGTTCTTTGTCTACAGTTGAGAGGTTTTGAATTTGCAAAAGCAGTTACTTTGGTGCTCGAACCATTCACTATGGAGAATGGTCTTCTCACTCCGACATTCAAGGTACTCTCTCTCTCTCTCTCTCTCTCTCTGTGTGTGTGAAATTCTACTTGAATGTACCTCAGCCAAAAGGCCAATCACTTGCTTGGTTGTCCAGAACATGGGTAATGAAATGAGCATTTGCAGACCCAATTAGGTTTAATACTGAATTTGTGGAGGATTTACGGAAGGAAAGGAAAAGGTGTAGGAAGAAATAAAGTAGTAAAGAAGCTAAATTTACATATTTTCTTTCGCCATCATTTTTTGCCTTGAGAAATCTCTACATAAATCCTCAATCCAAACAGAGCCTATAGTCCAGTTCGTTCTTCCTCACCAGTTGCTTCCTGTTTCTTCTAGATCAAGAGGCCTCAAGCAAAGGCATACTTTGCCAAAGCAATAGAAGATATGTACGCTGAGGTATCTACTTCTGATCCAACACCACAGCAATAAATGTCGCTATTTGTCGCTATTGAAGGTCATAAGTGGAGGGCATAAAGAAAAATGATTCCAACAATGACATGGATCTGTTATTCCTTTGGCGTATGGAACGAGTACTTAATTGCTCTTCTTGTGGAGTGTTCTAATAACATCGTGATTTGTTTATCCTCAAGTTTGGCTCCAACTTTTGTTATGGTTCCAAATCTCAGTTATTTGTTGCATCTCTTGTGTTTAAGGTATTTTTAGGCTTATGTGCAGCGATTTGTATCTGATTTTGTAAGTAGAGTTTCCTCAACAAAAAAAATCCCAGTTGTGTAAAATAATTCTGTAATACCACCAATATCACAATGTATTTGAGAACTTTAGTTATTTCATAAAACAGTGAATTTGAGTTCGCGTCTCTTCTAAGAAAGCTGGAGAAAACTAGATTTAAGGGTAAATTATACTGATCTCTTGGCAGTTGATAAGAAATTCTTACCAATAGTTTTACCTTCTATTTTGGCTCATGTAACAGATACACATTTTTTAAAATTAGCCTAAGTGGTAAAGACAAAATGTCAATTTCGTCCTCACCACCTCTTCATATCTTTTGCCTTGCACACGCATAAAAACCATCTCCAATTCATCTATTCTAAAAAAAAATAAAAAGAACACCGATGTTCGAATCTACGTCTCCCATTCATCTAACTCTGTTATATTGAATCTCACTACGATCATATAACTCTTGAAGCACATTATTATTGGGCTTTCTATAAATTAATTCAAATTAAACAAAAGTACTATAATCAGCCCTTTAAAATTGTGCATACAAACTCTGGTCCTGTCCCAAATGGTATGTACTGATGTAAATCTCTCTTGTAACGTCCCAAATACATTTCAAAACCCATAAACATCAACTTATCCGCCATTAAATTTGCGAGTACTTATCCAGGCGCATAAGTGAGCAATGGCTTTTCAAGGACAGTTTCTCGATTCTTTACATCTTGTTTGTTTCAAGACTTAGATTTGATTAGTTGCGGAAGTGAAGCATCTTTTGAGATCTTATTGTCTTCGGAACATTTTTTCTATTTTTGTCTATTGTGATATTTTCGTTCAAAAGGAGGAAAGTGAAAAAGAGAGGGACATAAACCATACCCCACTGGCCACTAGGGAACACAAAGCAAATGGAAGACTAGAAATATTTTGTGCACTTGTTACACTTTAATGAAGTTCTTATTTTTGCCAAGAAATAGTGTACAAACTAAAGATTATGCTTATAACAAGATGTATACAGATGATTCTTGCAATAAGCACAAACAAATTTCGATACCTTATTTACAAACAACTTGACTATGATCGAAGACATAAAATTCAGGGTTTGACAAGTGGTCGTGTGTTGTTCCATAGCCATTGACGCGCAGAACCATCCAGCAGAGGGGAAACCTGTAAAGAAGGAAGTAACAGTATATCTTAAATACGTACAAAGGAAGAATAACTCCCAGCTCCCTTGTACCTGTAAATATGTAACTAAATGGCGTGACCAAATTTCCTCTTACCCCTTTGCAAATGTGCGCAGAAATACATGAGTGAAAACATTTGTTATCCCCCAGGTTCAAGAGAATAGAGAAACCATGCAAAGTATCCCGAAACATGCCTATTAAGTGTGCACACTAGCACATGGCTGTTATTGGTTTTCTTTAATTTATTTTTGCCATTGTTCTCATTTCCGACTTACTTTTCTGGTGCTTCTGATCCAGAAGAATATGAAAAGTTGTACTTTTGGGGGGGAGAAAGAAAAAGGTTCACTATGACACAAAGAAAAAGGAAAGAAAAGCACACCGGAAAAAAAGTGAAATTATGAAAAGTACCAAAAAAAAGAAGAGAACCAAAAAGCCAAACTCAATAGCAACTTTCAAAGCATGAACAGATCTTTACTACTACTACTACTATGATTTCCAGGTTTTATGCAGATGATCAAGAACAGTAAATAGACGTAAGCTTACCTTCTCCCAAACTTGTGAATGGTAAGTATTCAGCCAATCAACTTCGGCAACAGAGAGCAAAGATAAGTCAACCAACTTAGCCTGCATAGACACCAACAGAAACGTTCATAAAACAAACATTCAATGTGAACTTAGTTGATCTTTAAATAAACTGAACATGAGACCTAACTGGAGATTAAGCACCAGTGGACTGTAATCTCAAAAGGCAAAGCGGAAAACTTAAGAGTGACATCATCACTATGAGAAACTGGAAAACAGTCACCTATAATCAAATATAAGGACTTGAACCATGGAATCCATGGAAACAAATGTAAAAAGTTCCTAAGGGTAAGTTGAACTTTAGCACACATACGTAACCGTACCTGTATGGGAACAAATGTAAGCTTTTCAAATCCCAAATATCCGATTCCTCCAAATCTATTTGGCGTGTCAACCTCTTCCACATAAAGAAGATTCTGCATCACAGAAACAACTCAAATGAAGAACTAAAACAAGATGACAGGAAGAAAGCATCACATAGGAAGGAGAATACCCAATCTCACAAAGGATGTGGAGGTAAACCTAACGCATGAACACACTTAGATTTTGCTACGTCCTATATTTCCAATTATCACATACCAAATTTTTTTGTGGAGGGCTGCCTTGGTAATGTGAAGTATTGCAAATGTTAACAAACAACCCAATATATACCTGGCATTCGATATCACAACCCCATGGATAATAACAACACTTGATCAAGACAATTCCCGTGAAACTCTTTCATTTCACAGAAGTGAATTCTTGTTCTTACGAAGCACATAACATTGCCTATTGATTTGTCCCCTGGACTGGACCTATTCTGAGCAAAATATAGATGAAGCAAAATAGGTACTGTACCTCAATCCTAATGCCAAAAGCATGGTCTTCGTAATAGCCAGGTTCATTGCTAACAACCATGCCTTTCTGCAAGGGGGTCATATTGCCAAATCGAAAGCTAATACTTTGAGGACCTTCGTGAACATTCAGTGCTGCTCCTACACCATGGCCGGTTCCTGAAATATGGAAGCAAAACGCATGCCAAAAATTTACATCCTTAAGGTTCACTACGATAGCACATGGTGAAATATTGTCCACCATGTCATATAAGGAACAAAGAAGGATGAAGCATACCATGTCGGTAATCAAGTCCAATCTTCCAAAGGAAAGAACGGGCAAAAGCATCCAATACAAAACCCGGAGTATTTTCCGGGAATACCGCCTGATCAAGAGCAATATGACCCTGCAACCAGAAATACCAGAAACCACCGAAAACATTATCAATAATCCTGCATCATTGAATCCCGCATAAACGCCGGCCATTATCAGCCAGAAAGCATCACAGCACACGATAAGGATACACTTTTCGAATAAAAAAACATATAAAATAGAACAACTGCGTGTAGTGGCTCACCACTACTAGGTAGTAGGTACCATCTGGAAATCGCATCCTCATAGGGGCACTCCAACATCAACAAATCACAACTTACGAACTTCAATTATAACATTCCTTATCCAATTGATTCATTTAATATTAGCTTAGTTTGTATTGAAACACTGAGAAGCTAATGTTACCTGGGAAACTGGCAAGAATGTGTTGTGTGAACTCTGACGCAGCCCAACCTTAGCGGTTAAGTGCATGTAATTCATCTTAGGTACAATATAAACCTTTCTCTTGGTGTTTTTATTTAGAGACATTTACAGGCCAGTCAAGCCCGCTTTCACAATATACATCCAGGTACAGCCCACAATTTCAAATGCACCCGCAAGTACAGCCAAGGTTCTCTCTCTCTCTCTACCCACCCCACATGGGCACAATTTCTCTCTCCTCAACTCCCCAAATTGTATGAAAGTGCCTAAATCTTAGGGTACCCTATGAAAGTGCCTAACCCTAAACCCTAGGGTGCCCTATGAAAGTGTCTAAACCACTGAAACCCTATAATAGGAAAGTGCACCCTGAAACCTAAACCGTAGGGTACCCTATGAAAGTGTCTAAACCTAAACCCTAGGGTACCCTATGAAAGTGCCTAAACCACTAAAACCCTATGAAGCACGGATACTCTATTTTGGCCTCCGTATCACGTATCGTACGCGTATCGGATACGGATACGGATACGCTCCGGATACGTATCCGATACGTTATTTAAAGATCAGGAATTAAATTTTTTTTTTTTGGTCTTCGGATACGCTCGGATGCGTTTTGGATACACTAGAATACGTTTCGGACACGTACGGGGTAAATATGTTATTACTTGAAACATGTGGGTTAAAAGCGTAATTAGGGCTTTATATTTGTTTTCTTCCCCCAAATCAATCAACGTAGAAGGCTAGAAGTTGCTCTCTGGTTCGATCTTCTCCTGTAAGTCAGTCAGTCTCTCTCTCTCTCTCTCTCTCCATTAAGTTTCTCTCTGGATAGATCTTCTCATATATATATATATATATATATGGAAGATGTTCTATTAAGGACTCCCTCACGGATCTCCTCCGTGAGGACCACCCCTTTTCTGATTTTCCGGACCAAATTTCGACGATCCGAACCGCTCAATGTGTTTAAAACATGTTTTCCATGGCCAACGCGAGGAATCACAAAAAAAAATACCCGAAAGGGCTTCATCCGAGCAGTTTTTCATAATAATCGTACATATATAGTTTATCGAAAAAAGCTCGAATGAAGCCCTTTCGGATATTTTTTTTGGACAAATCCTCGCGGTGACCCTTAAAAAGACGTTTTAAACACATTGAGCGGTTCGGATCGTCGAGATTCGACCCCGATCCATGAGGTCTGCAAATTGGGAGTCCTTAGTAGAACGGGATTGATATATATATATATGTGTGTGTGTGTGTGTGTGTTGGATCTGCTCTCTCTCTCTCTCTCTCACACTGGGTGTAAACAGTAGTCAGTATGTAAAAATTATACATATAATATATATATATATATATAGGAAGGTGGTCTCCTAAGGGATCCCGCATACAAAATTTGGTGCGGGATTGGCCTTTTTTCAACTTTCCGGATCAAATTTTGACGATCCGAACCGCTCAATGTTTTTAAAATGCATTTTCCAAGGCCTACGCGGGAAATCTTCAAAAAAAAAATACCGGAAGGGCTTGATCCAAACAGTTTTCGATAAAACTGTTTTTAAATTTAACCATTTCGAAAACTGTTTGGATCAAGCCCTTCCGGGTATTTTTTTTTGAAGATTTCCCGCGTAGGCCTTGGAAAATGCATTTTAAAAACATTGAGCGGTTCGGATCGTCAAAATTTGATCCGGCAAGTTGAAAAAAGGCCAATCCCGCACCAAATTTTGTATGCGGGATCCCTTAGGAGACCGCCTTCCTATATATATATATTTTTTAATATTCAACGGATCCCCTAACATATCGTATCCGACTTTTTGGAAAAATCGCATATCCGCGTATCCGTATCGTATCGTATCCGTATCTCGTATCTGTATCCGTGCTTCACCTTATAATAGGAAAGTCCACCCTAAACCTAAACCCTTAGGTACCCTAGTCATAGCATACCCTATGAAAGTGCCTAAATCTAAACCCTAGGGTACCCTATGAAAGTGCCTAAAAACCTATGGTACCCTGTGAAAGTGCCTAAACCACTAAAATCCTATAGTAGGAAAGTGCAACCTACACCGAAACCCCCCAAAAAAATGACTTACCTTAATGGTAATTAAAAAAAAAGTGATTTATCTTAGTGGTAATTAGATACCTCTTTTCTAGACCTAGAGGTAAAAATCTGTTTTATTTATTTATTTATTTTTAAATTTTTTCCAGTTTCTGTTGTTCAACTTGCCATCCTTAAACTTCAATTCACACCTCTGGCCTTCACTTTAAGAATCAATACCCCTTTTTTTGTTGTCCAGATTACTCTTGCAGCTAGATCTCCAAAACACTAGGAAGTAAATATTCTCAAAAAACTAACCATCAACTAACTTTTCTCCATAAAGTCATCAAGCTATCTTCAACTTCTGAAAGACCCTAAACCTACAAGCATTTCCTAAAAATAGACAATGCAGAAACAACTATAGGCATAAATAGCTAGAGATCCATACTAACCTGCAAAAATAGCTAGAGATCCATACTAACCTGCATAAAAGGTGCCTCCTTCACTTAAGATACCTCATCATGCCATTTGACATAGACAAGCTAATAACTTAGCTTTTCAAAGTTAGCTTTTTAACAATACTGATACGAAAAATATGAACATGTTTTCTAAAAACAGGAAGTGCACTAAAAAGTCACAAGCTGCTCATTAACCCTCAAATACCAATTATTCCAATTCAAATTTGGGCAGGGAATGCTCGTAAATCTGTGTAAAATTGATGACATCAATTTGGAACAGGTCACGTCGGTCCCCCAACAACCATCCCGCACCCCCTGTTGTGAAGCAGCAGGCTATAGAGAGGATAGGAGGATAGGCATAACGACTCCAATAGACAGCAAGGCAATAGTCCTAACTAAGCAGCCCTGGTGAAATCAAATGTTACCAATTTTCTAGTTCATCATTTCATAGACAAGGCTAGAACTGTGCTTTTTTTTTTGTCTTTCCCTTCAACTTTTGAAGGCACTTTTTGCATTGAGAAACCATAATCTCTCTCCCCTAAATACAAATTACTACCCGAGCAAATACAGGGACAAGCCAGATCTATGACAAATTGACAATTGGTACCTGTAGAACTCGAGAGAAACATTCTTTCTGCCTTGCAGAGGGTTCCCCAAAATGTACCGTCCTTGTAACATCAGTTGTTCCATCAATATATTGAGCTCCACTATCTAATAGGAAGAGTGACTTTGCATCCACAATGCTACAGCTACCTGGCTCCGGTTTGTAATGTATGATAGCACCATTTGCACCAGAACCTGTAACATCATTCAAACGATATTCAGCAAATTTGAAGAAACAAAGAAGTCTGAAAATGGTACCATCTGAACTCTCTGCTGATTAGAAATTTAGTCACAGTATTTTTCTCAAAAATTCTATTCCGATTAAACATGCCACCAGTGTGTTTTGCCTCACATCTTCATCTCCATATGAAAGTAGCTGAGATAACTGAAGTTTGAGATAAGATATGCAATCATTTCATTACTAGGAAATTACTGAACCCAAAAATTTGGTGAGTATGCTGAAATACAAACACGCAGAATTATCTTTGACATTGCTACTTTGTGTATAATTTAGCATAAACTTCATCATTGAAATTTGAAGCTAGTGTATTTAGAATTTAGATGGCTGTTTCAGCATCTCATGAGCAAACAAAGAAACAAGAAATGTTTTAAGTGAGAGAGAGAGAGAGAGAGAGAGAGAGAGAGAGAGAGAGAGAGACAGAGACAGAGAGCGAGAAGGAGCTTCGATTTTCAACAGGTACAGTGTGCCAATTCCAACATAAGTTTCAACTAAGCATATTTAGCACCTATTTTCTTCAGTATTTGAGCCAAGAGATCAATAGTACATCTTCCAACCCATGTAAAATACTCGCTAGGAAACAAAAGTGATTTCATGGTTGACTTCTATCTTAATGCCTGCTTAAAACTTCTTACAAATGATCCAGTCTGATCGAAATGTAATTCCACACTTTTGAGACTTAATTCTCGTTAAGTGCAGATATTGTTTAGGCTCATGCTTCTTAATAAGATGAATAGGACAGTTACTATTGTATGGCATGACCATTGCAATCTTTGTAGGGAAGCTTCTTGACACTATACAGGAGATTTGTAAATTTTACGAAGTACAATATGAAAAAAGAAAGTTATGCATGATAAATGATTAGTTCCGATGTGGACATTGATTTTAATGGTATCTGCCTTAATACTTCAGAGCTCAAAGGGTCTGAATTTGAAGATTTTCATCGGAAAATGGTTGAAGTACAAACAAGTCAACTTACAGTACAAGCAGGAGTAGCAAGTTAATTCTGTTGGAAAATGGTCAAAGAACTACCTTTTGCTTTGAAAATTCAGAAGGAAAAAAATATAATATTTTGGCAGCCTACCTATCATAAGAGAGAAATCAATGACATTTTAAAGGTAAATGGTAGATGCAGAAGTTAATATACCACTTATTGTATCGAAGCTAGTATCAATAAAACCAGCTTGCTTTGAACGAAATTCCAGAAGTTTGTCTGCAACTTCTACTTCTGTTAATACCATGCCCTTCTGAATTTCCTCCTCCAGCCAGGCCCAAAATTGTGCTAGAGCAGCTGCATCCCTGCAAGTGAAAAAATACAAATGATATTTTTGTCATTTTCTCCATTTGTACTACTGTTTTATTGTTGGATGAGTCCTTTGGAATCAGGAATCCAATTTTAAGTGTTATATAGATAAGGTTATGATTGGGTGGACTTAATTTGTGGAACATCAAAATGTGGTAATTTCATGTGCTCAAACAGGACTTAGAAGGTGTAGAAACACCATTAATGAAGCCTAAATGATACTTGGACGATTTCCAGTTTCTGATAAAATTAAGTGGTACAAAAAATAGCATATTAATACCTCATGCTTTCTAGAGCGCACTGCTATGTACACAAACATATACCTCAAGCATGAACTAGTTAGTGGAAACATCCTACGAAGTGGAAACAAGATAAGTTGTCTCATGTCTTTGATATCGATTTGCAAACCTCAAACTTATAGAAACAACATTAATGAAGCCTAAATGATACTTGGATGATTTCCACTTACTGATAAAATTAGTGGTACAAAAAATAGCATCGTAACACCTCATGCTTTATAGGGCACTGCTATATATAAATACATATACCTCATGCATTAACTAGTTAGTGGAAACATCCTATGAAATGGAAACAAGAAAGTGTCTCATGTCCTTGATATCAAATTGCCACCTCAAACTTTTCTTTGCCTGCTAATTAGTAGTTGTTGTGACAGATTATCCAATGAAGAAAATGACAAGATTCATGGACGAATGGAAGATAAATCATAAAAGAATATAAAAGGAAAGGAAGTTAAGTGGGAGAGATTGAAAGTGACACTTGTCAACCTAATGTATGACTCAGAGGTGACTAACTAAAGTGTGTAGTGTCAATGCTTCTTATGCATTATACAATTCTAACAAAGGTGGTGTGTATTGTGTCTTGGCATTTCACAAGAAAGGAGAAAAAAAGAAGATATTCGAACAGGTCATGGAGTGGTTGCGTTTATTCCCCACTCTTTTACTTAAACTATGTTAAAGCATTCAAAACAAAACCAATTGCCAGTCTCATATATTAGTTTTGGAGGTTATAATTAACTAATGTAGGACAAGCTCTAACAAACTCTTTGTAAGACAACACTTCATGGACAAAGGAGAGGGACGTGTAAGATGAAGCGAAGAGACAGGGGCTTCAACTTGTTTAATTTTATTAGGGAGACAAGAGGAGGTTACTCAAATTCTTTTGAGGCTCATGCATGGTGCGTTTCAACTGAGATACGTAACCGGGGTGCAAAATAAAATAACCAAAGTGGTACTCAATTAGAGAGATGATGGGAAGTAGTTTCTGGTTTTAAACTTCAAAAAGTTATTGATTACAATGGACACCATTAAGATTTTCTATTTATTAAAGCTAGTTGCGAATTTGGAACCAAAGTGGTACTCAATTAGAGAGATGATGGGATGTAGTTTCTGGTTTTAAACTTCAAAAAGTTATTGATTACAATGGACACCATTAAGTTTTTGTATTTATTAAAGCTAGTTGCGAATTTGGAGAGTGGTGCCTTTTATTTATTTATTTATATAAATTAATTATTTTTTAATCATTATTATTATTATTTTTATTTATTATTATTTATTTTTTTATTTTTTTATTTTTTATTTTTTATTTATTTATTTATTATTATTTTTTTTTTTTTTTTTTTATTTTTTTTTTTTTATTTTTTATTTTTTATTTTTTTTTTTTTTTTTTTAAACAATTGATTGTACAAAAATAAATAAAAACACCACCATTTACCCCTTAAAATGCACAAATATCAAAATAATATGCTGAGCAGAACAAGGTTTTACCAAAATGAAATATCTGCATAACTACCTTGGTTTTAAAAATAAACCAGCGACCAACCAATAAGGAGTTAACTTTAAATGTCAGAGCTCGCATTTGTTTACATATCTACTGCAATTTTCATGCACAGAAAATGTAGTCTTCAAGAAGAAAACCATCTAATAAATATCAATACAGCGATTAAATTGTCAGCATGAATATCAGGTTCCAAGGAAGTTTCCATTTACCTTAGATGAGAGCCACACATTCCTTCTAATTCAGCTTGATTTTTCACAGCCTTTGCCATAGCAATAGGGGAAGTCCTACAAATTTCAGCAGGTCTACCAGATTGATCATTGGTGCCATCGTGGGACAGGGATATATTTTTGTTTTTGTTGCTTTTATTTCCAAGGCTTCCATAATATCTCTCACAGGCAGACTTGTATGTGTTCACAATAGCAGCATTAACCGATGATGTATCCAACCAAAGGTGTGCCCCTTGCATTGCCAAACTACAAAGGAAATCATGGATTAGACATAGTTATGCACCAGGTCAACCCATTATATGTAGGTTAAGCAAATGCAACGAGGATAATTTGCTTTTACAAAAAAAATTCTGATGTGGTAAAACTTGGGTCTGCATATCATTGACAACTATACACTTTCCATTTTCTTGACAACCAAATGGACCCGCCAACACAGTTGGAGTACTTTATTCTTATTTTGTGTTTGAGTCAGACATGATGAACACAAGTTGGAAAACATGAAGACTACACACGCAAGCTCACAAACCAACATAAATTGAAGCTCCCAAGCTCACCTTTCTATCTCTGAGAGAATAGATTCATACGGTCGCAACTCTACGCCTGCATTCTTCAAGTAATCCATTACTTCTAGAGAAACTTTTGAGTTATCAATAAATAATTTTGCTCCATCCATCTCCACAATTAAGTACGCATACATAACAGGTGAATGTGGGACATCATTTCCTCTCTACAAAACAAGATTAAACGATTATTGGCATACTATAAGACAAAATCAAGGACCAGTAAGGGGAAGAAAAAAAAAAAAAACGCGTGCATTATGCACTGCAAAAATGGACAGAATCAGAAAAAGCAATAATGTAATTGTGAAGTCAAGATTACTAAAGCACGATTGATAATGTTGGTTAGAGCGTTTACCAAGTTCAGAAGCCATGCAATTTCATCAAGCATAGAGATGACAATGGCAGATGAACCAGCATCTTTGAGCTCAGACCTCAGGGAAGACAATTTTGCCCCCACATTGACGCCAGCATATTTTAGGTCATGCACTCTAATCAGGCTGCTTGGAGGTTTCGGCCTTGAGCCTTTCCATATTTCATCCACAAGATTTATGTCAAACAAGTAAACCAACTCATGATTTTTCTTAGATATGGCCTCTTTCAATTCCTCTGCAGCATCAGAAGAAAAAAGGAACTGCTCCCTTCTCAGAAACAAATAAGGTGGCATCAGACAAAAGCTAGCGGTATAATATGCGAAAACTAATCAACAGACGGCAGGGGCAACGCTAGGAAAATTTTCCACTGGGTTCAGCCATTGATTGAGCTCATACCTATTTACCAATATTTTTGTTAAATAGATGGAGGAGAGTGAAAACTCGAGACATTCTATCTATAGATTATCAGACTAGAAAAATGGAGAAGGCAAAATTTTGCATGCTGTCCAAACTCTTTTTGATGGACTGTCACCCGTTGATTGGTCTTGGTTGAAAAAAAAAAATTAGTAAAAGGATAACAAATCAGTGCAGAAATGATGCATTTGTAAAAGGCGTAGTGGGGCATACCATTACGAAAAGCTCTTTTCTTTCACTGTCAAATACAATAAATGGGTTCAAGGTAAAAAAAAAATTCACTGAGTTCATGATAAATGTCAGTGGTCTGAGGCGTACAAATTAGACACTCGCAGTAAAGGATTTTCAAAACTCAATGGGTTCAGCTAAACCCAAAACCTCCTACATGGCGTCGTCCCTGACAGAGGAAAGCACAACAAAAGATGTGGAGAGAATTGTGAGGAAAGTACAAAGAAATTTACGGTGCAGGACTGAGAAGAAATAACAATTTGCAGTGAAAGCAACTGAAGTGCAGAATAAAAAGTTGAGCACCAATCCATTAATGTTCTTAGTATCTCAAAAATCATAATTCTCCGATCATCTAAAGTGTAAACAATATTTGCAGCTATAGACATTTTTAGAATTATGATTTAACACATTATTAGAATTCGCCTACTACTCACAGGATCAATCCCGACTCTGCAACCAGGAGCCAAAATATCATTAAGCCATTCACTAGTGGTAGGCACTCCCAAATTACCAGCCCGCATGAGAATCCAACTAGAGCTCAACTGCTTCTCTGCCTAACGATAATGTTTAGAGAGAATTATCAACATACAAAAAATACGAATCAAGATTGTTAACAACTTAACACTGCGCTTTTCTCTCAAACCTGAAGAAAATATCGTCCATCCGTCCACAGAGCTGCTTTATCCTTTGTGACAACTGCAGTTCCAGCACTACCGGTAAATCCTGATATGTAGGCCCTCCTCATATAACATTCAGCGATGAATTCACTCTGAAAGCCAAACCCAATGATAATAAGGATTGATCACGGAATACTTTCACTTGGAGGAGCTTAGAGATAACTTCAATAAAAAAAAGAAACTCAAATCAGTTCAACTTAAACATTTGGATAGGCATTTGGATATCCCACAAACCAATGTTGCTCTAGTTTCCCTTGCAGTTAGCCTTAGGTAAACATTAGGTTGGTGTTGATATAACATCAAACAAACTGTCTACACTACATGTTGAACATATATAAATACATATGCATATACTTACTTATACGTGGAGTGAATGGAAGATCGGAATTGACATTAATGGTCAGAGACTCAGAGGTTGCTAAATCATATGGTTTCAAGCTTTATCCCAAGATCTCCCCCACAAGCTCATACACAATAATGTCTTGAAACCCAGACCGTTCAGAAAACTGGAATAGGGACTAAGTCCTGGGGGACTAGTTAAATGTGCCATCGGAGTCGAACTGTAACGTCATTTTATTCGTCGTAAACATATAAATGTTATTCATGCCATTGAAAATATCAATACTCCAAGAAAATTAGAAATGTTAATTACAGGCAGTCCAAAGATGCAACGGGTATGTGTGGTCTTTAATTTCGAATTGGCGTTCATACAGCAATATAGCTATTTGTGGTAGTTTCTGTCGTTTTGAAAAATAGGATATTGAGAGCTACAATTGTATCCCTTTTGGGAAATTTCTCTCTCAAATGAATCTATTTCCCTTAGTTTGATTGCATGAATTGGGTACCAGAGCCAAACTTGGCCCTTGATCATGCCGGAGACCCACCAGACACATCAGAACCCTAACTTCGCCGGAAAATCTCGCTGAAACCCTAAATCACCTCTCTACATATTTTGCTGAGATCTATTCAATTTTGAGAGATCTAGCCCAATTGCAACCTAAACTGTAAAAATTAGCCTGTTTGAGGGGTTAAAACCCTAGATCTAGACAGCATACGCTCAGAAATTTTAATTCCTGTGCATACCTCGTTCTTGTTAAAACAATCCCACTTTCTAAATCATGGACTAATAATGTGCATATAATTAGCCCAGCCAATTATATAGTCCTGGATTATCTACATAAAAATGGAATTATGCTCTGGTATGTAAAATTATTATGTCTCTGCTATAATTGCTTCACCTTCAAGTCTATCGTAACTCGTAAGCAATGGATATATTTTCTTGTTTATATCCAGGGGCAAACATATTCATCACTAGTAAAAATGCATCCAACTTGCAAATTGTGACGCATCCAAAAAAGTTGTTGAGTTGTTACCTACATGATGTGCTGTTTCAATTTTGATTTAACTCATGGGGTATTATAGCATTTAAGGTCTCTTTTTCTCTTAGTATGTGTACATAACTTTTATGGTACCACAGCTATTGTTTCAGGTGCCAAGTCTAAGAAAGGCTCTAGACCGTCACAGCTTGGAAGTATTACCAAAATACTCTATTCATCGCTATATTAACCGTGGGATTACAACTCACTATTATTTAACGATAAGATAAGTAATCGCTTAGTTTTACTATATAAGATAAGTTATTATATTTCTTCTACCTTAACCCTTGAAAGAGATGTACTTAATTGGTTGATATGGGTAGTGATTTAACACGCCCCTTTAAACCATTTGCACTTTTATCTATCATCATTCATGTTATATTATATGACATTGCCCTTCTATTTGTTCAATTTTCATAAAAGATAGTACTTGAAGAAATTCACATGAATTGAAGATAAAAAAATAGGGCAACAAATAAAAAAGCGAGTGTGAAAATCAATTACCCGTTGATGGTTAGCAATTATACTCCAAACCAAACCAAACCGAGCCTTATGTCCCAATCAATTGGGGTCGGCTACATGAATCTTTCTCCTCCATTGAGCTCTGTCAAGAGCTGTTTGCTCACATAAACCTAATAGACTCAAATCTTTGCGTACTACCGCATCTAAAGTCAGTTTGGGTCTTCCCCTCCCCGGAGCGTTTCTATCCAAAGTTATCATATCCACTCTCTTAACTACAGCATCTGCTGGTCTACGGTAGACATGCCCAAACCACCTTAGCCTATTCTCTCAACTTTTCCTCTATAGGTGCTACACCTGCCATCTCGGGGACTGTTTCATTTCTAATCCTGTCTCGTCTAGTCTTAGTGTCTTACCACACATCCACCTCAACATTCTCATTTCCGCAACACTTATCTTGTTCACCTGCTGTTTCTTAATAGGTCAGCATTCTGTCCCGTAAAGCATCGCTGGTCTTATAGCAATTATAGTACGATTTCAAAATAAAAACTTAACAGAGGCAGTTACGAAGTTTGGTGAGTTTGTAAGTTGTTTTTACTGTATAAAACTTAATCACTAATTATACAACATATAATTGAAGTCGGTACATACATCGATAATCCATACTATATACCATTGCAGGGGTGTTTTCAAGAGAAGCCTGAGTGTGACAAGAGACCTAACTTATTTTCTAAATACATTTAGGTAGTTAGGTTATAATTCTTTTGATATCCAATTGGTCCAAACAATAACATAACTTAGAGTTTGAAAAACCCTATTAGTTAGGGAACAATCAAAACAATTTACCTATTTATCTGTATTTACATAATTACATACATTGCGATCAAAAGATACATTCTTGAAATCTTTCTTCTTTCAATTGCAGTGCATGGCACTGGGTTCATGCTAGTTACTAATTACCCTGAAAAATGTTTTTGGAGTAGCCACTGAATTTTATGTCACATGGCTCAAAAAAATTGCTCAAAAACGAGAAAACCCAGGTCAAATTTTACAATACACCAATCAAAAACTACAAAAACAAGCTGCGAATAAAGACCTGATGGGCGTCCTGAGAAGGGATAATATAAGCATCGATGCCAATCCCTGGCTTCAAGAACAGTTCACGGAGGGCTCGAAGCTTGTCGTCCGGCTTCGAATCGGTGCGCTTCTTTCTGAGCTCCGACGAGGGTTTGGCGGTAACGGAACCGGAGCTACTACGGATGACGATGAGGGGGAGTTTTTGGGAAGTGTTGGAAATCGAGGGCCTGGTTTTGAATTTACTGAAAATGGGTAGCGAGAGCGAGAAGAAGCGGAAGTAGCGGGGGTGGAGCTGAGAAGAACAGCGAGACATTATGGTGGGCGTTGAGAGGGAGAGAGAAGATGCTGTGAGCTCCAACATTTTGGGGGGAGAGAGCGAGAGAGAGAGAGATTTTATATGGAAAGATGAGGCTCGGGTGGAAGCTGTTCACAGTTCACAGACTCGGCTGCTTACCCAAATCCAATATCAAACTCAAATTTGAGGTAAAAGCACCAAAAAAAAAAAAAAAAAAAAAAGCTCATTTCACTCCTTCACCAAATCCTTCACCAAATTTGATATTATTCAAAAAATTTACCAAATTTAGTGAGAACCAAATCCAACATCAAATTTTGAAGGTCATTTTCTCCCTCCTCAAATTTACGACAATGTCATTAATGAGGCTTTTACTCAAATTTATGCCTAGATTTTATTTTACCCATTGGAGTGCTCTATACCTGTTTACATATAAAATTAACAAATCCAATAATTGATTGACACGTAATCAAAAATGTCAAACATTGGCAATTACCTGTTGATGAAGATACACTGGATTAAAGGAATACATTTGAGTAAATACGATGTCGTATTGTTTCTCAAAATCAAAAAGCGGTTATTGGCGGTTACAAGTCAAGGATAAAATGGAAACTGATTTCGAGACCATGATGTTAACTGCTAAACACATAAACTCCACGTGTAAACTTGTGAAACAGAGTAGATGGCGCTTAGAACACGTGGAATACTTCTTGAAAGGCAGTTATTTCCTTAACTCGTAATCATTTGAATTAGTTTAAGTAACTATGCAGATTCAAAATAAAAGCTTCTGGAAGAAGAATTGGAAGAATTCAAATTCAGACGTGGAAGAAGGAAGAAACTGCCAACTCGAAGAGTAGAAGTTAGAGTTCGAAGCAAGCCAAGTTCAAATTCATTAGGCGGGAAGTTCAACTGCAAGCAGCGTCTATAAATAGAAGAAATTGAAGAGTGAAAGACCCCCGGACAAATCTTCAACAAACAGCTATAAAAAAAAACTAATGCTTGGTTTGTTCATTGGCAAAGTAGTTTAGGATTTTGAACTCAGTTCGAAGTAGATTAGGAAGTAGTTAGGATCAATCTCGATTGTTCTTGTAACAATCACCTATTCGAAGTTCTTGTTCTTGTATTTAAAGTTGGAAGCAATTTCGAAGTAAGTTTACCTTTGATTTATCAATCGAAGTATCTTGTTTCTTTGTTGTTCTTTGATTTCCTAAGTATATTGGTTTGTATTTCTTCACTTGTTAAGAAAAAATCTTCTTAATTGAGGTAATTGAACCAACACAACACAATCGCCTGATTATATTTGATTTTTCCAAAGTTAATCTGATGGAGGAGATTGAAACTCTCTCTGGCACGCTCGCACTCGATTATTTTGCTATAAAGAAGTAAAAGAACCACGAAACAATACCAAATCAAGTTTTTACTCAAATTTAGGTAAAAATTTGGGTAAGGAGTGGAGATTCTCTTAGAGGTCTATCCCATGTATATATATATGTATCTGTATATATATACTCTCTCTGTCCCCATTTTATAGTCCCTTTTAGAAGTTTGTGTCACTTTTTAATTTTTATATCTTATAATTTATAATGTTTTAGGTGATTTTGAAACATTTGTTTAATAGATCTAATTGAGATCTATCAAATAAGATCCATATTGCTTATAAAAAGTATTACCAACTGAAAAATATAATCAATTTTCTATCATGTTCGAATGGAACGACAAACTATAAAATGGGGACAGAGGAAGTATAAAAAAAAAGGTGAAATTCCCCAGAGACTTTCATTTATATCTTTTTGCTACGGAGACTCCCTAATGGGTCAGTTGGATGAGGTAAAAGGGAGAGCCGGATAACTTATCTGCCTGAATGAGGGCTTGATGTGAAAGGTTTGGCTTAATTTGGGTGCACAAAATGCACCCCGGATAAGCTTTCTCCCCTTCTGATTTTAATCCGACCTGTGAACACCTAGAATTTTGCATAAATTTTTTTGGTTTAAATTTAGGAGAATATTGAGAAATTGTTTTAGATATTGGAATGCGGATCAATGTGGAAAGTGAATTGGTTTTGGGCCTTTTAGTAGCACATTAAGGAGATTAGGGATGTGAGGTGTAATTGGGGTGTGAGGTTTTAGGAAGAGGAGAGAGAAATTTATTTTTCCCATTCCCCACATGTTGGCCGACCCTCCCTTTCCTCTCCCTTTCCTCTCTCTATATCTTGATTTCTTCCACCATCTTCCCAACTCACCCACATCTACATAAAACTCACCTCAGCCCAACATAGATCTACTATCCTTACACCTTGTGGAGCTCGGATTGTACATGGAAAAGCTTGAGGGGCTAATTTTTGGTGGGTTACAAGGTTAAATGAGCTAGGGTTTTGAGCTCAAGGCTTGGAGGAGATTTAGATCCAAGAGGTAGGGGTTTCTTGTATCTCTTACCTTTGATCGTGGTGTTTATGATGTAGAAATACATGTGTTAGGAACATGTGTGAAAGATTGAGTCCCACATTGGATAAACAGAAAAAGAGTTGGACCTTAATATACAATTGGATGACTCACCACTTATAGGGCTTAGCCTTTTAAGTGGATATGAGTCATTCAATGTATATTGGGTCTATATGATGTGGGGGACTCTGTGAATACTCCTCAACGGATTGGGCCTACGTGCCCATGGGAAGAACCTCAGGCGGATCAGACTCCTAACAAGTGGTATCAGAGCCGATGGCTGACGATCTATGGGCGGACTCTCCTGGAAGCATCGGTAGTTGTGGGCTTGCACGGAGACTCTCGGAGGAGCAGGAAAAATCCATTGCAACTCTTGATGGAGCAAGAAAATTTCTGGTGTGTGCAGCAGGTGGCTGGCAGCAAGGTGGCTCTCGGTGGAGTGGGTACTCTCGATGGAGCAGAAAAAATTCCTAGTGCGTGCGGCACCTGGCTGGCAAGCAAAGGTGGCTCTCATGGAGTATGGTGGCTCATGATGGAGTGGGTGTGGTAAATAAGCCCGGGTTCGAACACGGTGTTGGAGAGATAGATCAAGAATTAAGGGGGAGTCAAATGGATCAGATCGAGGGGAAGCTAGGCCCAATGTATGGTTCACACACGAGGGGGAGATTGTTAGGAACATGTGTGAAAGATTGAGTCCCACATTGGATAAACAAAAAAAGAGTTGGACCTTAATATACAATTGGATGACTCACCACTTACACAGCTTAGCCTTTTAAGTGGATATGAGTCATTCAATGTATATTGGGTCTGTGTGATGTGGTGGACTCTGTGAATACTCCTCAATGGATTGGGCCTACGTGCACATGGGAAGAACCTCAGGCGGACCAGACTCCTAACAACATGAACTTTGATCATAATTCTTTGATTTATTGAGAATCCATGTTTCTAGGGTTTTGACTTGGGTGTTGGTTGAATATTTGCTTTGATGACTTAATCCCCATGTAAGATTACAATATATATCATCTCACCTCCTATTGGTATTTTGGTATTTGATACCTTAGATTTCTGGGTTTAAGCCATGCTTGTTGAGTTGGCGAGAAAATACCAAAATCTAAAAATTTGCTTGAAGACACTCTAGGTATCGATACCAATTTAAGTTGGTATCAAAACCCAGCGTGCGTCTCTTCTAACTGAATTGGTATGGATAGCAAAGAAGGTTGGTATGGATACCTCAAGTATCTTAAAACTTGATTGCTATGGATACCAAGGAAGATTAGTATGGATACCTCAAGTGTCTAAAATATTGATTGGTATGGATACCAAGGAAATTTATTTGAATACCTCAAGTATCTAAAGACTTGATACTACTTTCAACCTCTTTTGATCTTTGTTCGATCGTGGGCTTGAAATAACTGTCGTTTAAGCTTTTTTACTTGATCATGGTGCCTATCTCATAATCATTGCTCATATTTGTCAGTTGTTCTTCGAGTTCGGTGATAGTCATACCACTCTCGTACACTTAACACACGATACGCAACAAAATGGACAATGGATATGTTATTTGAACGAATGAGTTATATTTGATAAGGATACTTGTAGGATACGTGGACACTTGCAGGATACTGGACACACTTATTGAGTATTTATGGAAAACGTGGACACTTGTAGGACACGAGATACTTATGGGACACTTGCGGGATACTTGAGAGATACTTGTTGAGTATACATATGACACTAGAGTGCTTGTGGGATCCGATAAGGTACTTGTTAAATAATTAGATGACACATGTGTACTTGTGGGATACAGTGAGGTGTTATTGAATACATGTCAGACACCTGGGTGCTTGATAAGCCCCAAATGTTGTATATCTCCGGGCTTATCTCGCTCGTTGTGATCACACACACACACACACGTGCATTTTGTGCCTTTATACGATTGATTTTGCACGAGTTGTGTTTTTGATGAGTTTCAGAAAATCGGAGCTAAAAGGTGTGTCTAAAGCTCCAAATAATCCCCGATTGTATCCGTAAGTACCCAAGGTCCCGCAATGCCGTGGAGGACAATCGCCGAAGCTTAGAAGTCGATTCAAGAAGGTTTGGAAGGTTCAAGGAAGGCCCGGAACAAAAGAACAAGAAATTTAGAGTTATGAGCCTCGAAAAAATCTGACCAACTGAAAAAAAAAGGCTCATTACTTTCAAGATACAAAAGCTATGAATATGAGGTCAATTGGGTTGGAAAGTAGACTCATAGAGCTTTCCAACGGTTCAAGAATCGCCTCATTCCGAGTTCGGATGAAGCCGGGGCGTGCCCGCGAAGTTGGGTAAAAAATCTGCCTGAACAGACGAATCTGGATCGATCCAGAATCATTGTGGATCAATCCACTTTGCACCAAAACTTGAACAGACGAATCTGGATCGATCCAGACCTATAGTGGATCGATCCATAACACTCCGGGCAGCATTTTTTGTGCTCTTTTTGTACCTTCCTTTTATGGAATGTTTTTACATTATGTGAGAGCTTTATGTAACTTTATGGGGGAGAGGAATTGGATGATATTATACACCCTCCTCTCTCCTTCTCTAGACTTCCTCTTTTATTTCTTACTTAGTTTTTGCTCCTCCCTCTCTCCTCCATTGGAGAGAGTTTAAGCTCTCTCTTTCTAGAATACTCAAGTAAGTACTAAGTTCCCGTTAATTTGTCGTTTATTAATGTTGTAGCTACTCGTTGGATCTCTATATAAATCAAGTTTGTTTTCGTTTTTATCGGTTAAATTGTATTCTCCATTTTCTAGTCATTTCCTTCTTAAACCTTAGCTTTTACTTGTTGTTTGTGATTTTCTTAAGGTTTAAAGTTGTAGGTAGGCTTATAATCTTCATTAAAAATCAATTTTCAAGTTTATTAAGCATGTTTTTGGTTTTCTACAAATTCCTAGGCTTTATTTCTAGCATAATGAGTGAGTAGTTTAATAGGCTTAGTCATGGGGTGATTAACACTCCATGACTTGGGATTAATCCGTCCATCTCGACAAATAACATATATTGTTTGTTTATCACATATTTGGGGTTGCACTTTTATGTACCAAAGTTTGGGTTTGTTAATCCCTTTGATCACACGTAGCCAAGGGTTTAACTACTTGGCACGTGTGATGCTTTGGGCGATGTCAACTCAACCGTTTGCCAAATGAACCGAAAACCCCTAATCTTTGGTAAACACATTTTTCTTGTCAATGGTTTTAAAATCTAAATCTTCCGTTCGGGGACATTTAACGATGTCCCGAGCCGGTTATCAAGAGAGGATGGATTAACCCGAGTCATGGTAGTTAAATACCCCTAGACTTTGCCTTAGTTTAATTTGTCGTTTTTAAATCTCCGAGTCGTTCTCGAAGTCGAGAGAATTCCACCAAACAAATCACAAACTAAGTTTGCCGCTTCAAGGCAGAAAATCTACACTTGCAAGACAACTCTCATGCCGGGTGCGTTCGGTCTCTGTGAATTCGACCCGGTCTTACCGGTTATTATGCTACCGCCGACCTAGCCCTACGCTTGGGGCGACACCATCTACGATACAATCTAAGGTCGCAAGCATTTTTGGCGCCGTTGCCGGGGACCCAATGGTCCATCTAGCGTGAGTTTTTCCTTGCTCCACTGTAAGTATCTCACTCTTTTGTATAATTTTTCTTATTTTTTGTACATTACTTGTTTTATTAACGAGGCGGTGGACTAGACCCTCGGAACTGTTCTTGTGGTGAGGCGGTTGCATAACCCCTCCATTCTGCTAGTCCTAAAAATCCTATAAAAAAATATGGCTGATTTTGGAAGTTGCTATGAATGACTTTTTCTAGACATCACCAATTTCTATCAACAAGATGATGAGTCTTTTCTGCAGTATTGGGGGCGATTTAAATGTTCCATATTTTCTTGGGCAATTTATATTTATGAGCTTGGGGATCTTCTGGCTATCTTTTGCCGAGGTTTAAATTCTATGACATGTCAATTTGATTTGTTGTCCGATGAAGAATTCCTGAGTAAAAATGCCGAAGAGGGTTGGGACTACCTTGATGAATTAGCCCAACAGCCCCAATTTTGCGAGTTGACTGAAATTGAAATAGGACCTTTGTTCTTTAATGAAGGGGTTATTTTAGCTTTGACAGAAATCTCAGAGGTTAAATGGGATGATGAGCCTGTTTTCGATTATGCTCCCCAAGAGGATTCCAATTGTACCCTTGATATGCCTTTTCATGAGAAAACTTTTGAGGTTAATGTTACTAGTACTTCCATTGAGTCTCCTCCACCACAAGAACTTGAAAGAGTCAAACTAATTGATTTCCTAGGTGTTGATAATTATGATTGTGTTTACAATCCATTTTTAGTAAATCTTGTCAACACCTTGAAAATAAATTTGGTTCGAAATATGCACTTGGTGGAACTACATTTTCTAAAGCGACTACTGTTATCACTTTACTCTAAGTATCTTATCTTATGGCATGGTTGTGTACAATTTTTAATGGAGGGGGTGAAATGGGATGTTATGCTTGTACTAATAACTCTTCATAGCACAAAGGATGTTTGGATTCCACATGAAGGATGTTGTGTATTCTGATGGTCCGGTATAGCCACCCGAACTTGAGCTACGTATGGCCTAGCCACAATCTCTAGTTCCGGGAAGAAAAGTAGTACCTGTGCAATCGCGTGAAGATTCTTCAGTTGTGTTATTTTTGTACATGTTGTTATTTGTGAAGCCCGGATAACACAAGCCGGGCGGTTCTAATATCGCTTTCTCTTAGTAGGAGTGATGACAAAGCCTCTCATTTGGTCGAGGTATAAGGTGGTCGACATTCCACCCCGTCGAGTTTTGTGATGGTCGTCAGACCCTGTTGTAGGGTTTTGAGGAAAGTGTGACGTATCATTTAGTGGTAATAATAAGACGAGTCACGCAGAGTGATGGGAGGGCTATAACAGATAGACTAAATTTTGTGTCATGTGGGGCGAGTAAGAGATATGTAAGGACGATTAATGTAGTAGTAGTGGTGAGTATTATGCCTAGAGGTTTATTTGTAAATCCTGAAATGTATCACTCATAGTTATTGTTATGCTTTGCTTATACATTTATGTATTTGTTAAAAAAACCTCTATTGGACGAAATGAATGCTTACTCCTGTTGTTTTTAGGTATTGCTTGGAGTATTAGATGGAGTGGTCGATGTGCATGATAGAGTGAGGACATGAAGGATTATTTGAAGCATTGTAAAGCTTTTTTGTTTTTGAAAGAATGTAGTATTTTAAGACATGTTTTATGGGACAGGGTACCGAATTTATATTATCGTTCCTTTTTAATATGAACGTTGCGAGTTTATTTGGGACAAAAATATGAATTTATTGAGATGTTTCATGGAGAAAATGTTTATTTACTTATGTTGAAATCAAGGGCGTGACACGACTGAAGGAGGGCGTAGACGAATAAAATTTAGATGGGTTTCGAGGTGTCCAAACATAATCCGGCAGGATAAGGCTTGTTTTATCCCCCTCCTCCTCCATTTCAATTACAAAAGAACCTTTACTCCCATTCCATTTTATCTCTCATCCAAACCAAGTACTCCCCCGTCCCAAATTGCTCGTCCCTTTTGGGGAATCGGGGGGGCCTATAGTGAGTTTGCTCACTACACTAGTGTAGTGAGCAATCACGACTGTCAATTCGGCAATCAACGGTCTAGATTAAATGTATTTAATCCAGACCAATTTGTGTGTAGGATAAATTGATTACCAAATCGACGATCTGATTTCACGACATAGGTTTAGTGAGTCACTATAGGCACCCCCAATCCCTCTTTTGGGGCATCCAACTTTTTAAGGAGAAAAAATTATTATCTTAGAGTTCCAAAATTATCATTAAAAACTGAGAAGTTTATTAAGTGGTTTTAAATTGTTTATATCTTTCAAGATGGATCTCAGAAATATGTATCTTGTTTGATAGATCTCAATTAGTTGTTTTATACAAAGTTTTAAAAATCATGAAAAACATTATATACTATAAGATATAAACGATTTAAAAATGACACGAATTTCAAAACCTGTGAAATAAATTGGGAGAGAAATAGTACTTTTAAGGGTAAAACTGGAAGTTTGACATATTTTGATAGTTGTTTTTAGAAATAGGACTAACATTTTGGGATATTCTAAAATAGAAAGAGGGGCTCGCAATTTGGGACGGAGAGAGTACTATTTTATCCCCCCCCCCCCCTCTTTTTTTTTTTTTATACCTATCCAAACTAATTACTTTTTTATCCATCCTCCATAAAAGTCACATCAATATTGGCCAACCCTCCAAAAATAACACCCTCTACTATCTTATCCCCCGTCCAAATTTTATCCACTCGAAATTAATCCCTCATCCAATCGAGCCCTAATGTTTAAAATCATCCAAGAAAACCCCCTTATATATAGGAAATGGAAAAAAAAAGAAAAAAGGCTAACTCAGCTAACGGTAGGGCTGCACAAAAAAACTGGTGAACTATGAATCCGGTCCGGACCAAACCGATCCTTACGTTTTGGATTTTAACCGTGGATTAATGGTCCGGACACAGATTCAAAAAGTAATAAACTGTGACTCGCGGTCCGGACACAGATTTTGATTTTGAAACCGTGGATTAACCGATCCGGACCGTGAGATTTTTATTACATATAATTAAAAATATATATATATGTATGTATATATAAATAATTTTATCACTTTTATAAATATTGTTAATTTGATATAGAGTAATACTGTTATCTCCTATAAATATTGTCAATTTGTATTGGACTTTCATGTATCCCACTGCCTTGCATTTGTGTTGGACTGTGATGAATTTAGTAGTTGTTCACTATTTTTTTTTTGTATTAAAGTGCATTTGTTTCTATTCCACTATGTAACTGAACTAAGCTATATGCTTCTACTAGTGCTTGTTTAGGCCGTAGTTGTGGCTCCATCACGTGCTCTATCTAAGGTCTCTTTGTTTTATACTTTGGATTTTTTAGGATTTTATTTTAATCAAACTGTTTGTTACTTATTTACGTATGACATGTAATCTGTGGATAAAACCGGAACCGATCCGTGACTCGCGGATCGGATTGGAACTGGACCGTGAGACTTTTGGTCCGGACATGAATTGGATTTTTTAAAAACCATGACTCGTGGATCAGGATTGGATTCATGCCAATCCGATCCGATCCGGACCGTGTACACCCCTAGCTAACAGGATGAAAGAAAAGAATGATTTTACCCTTTTAAAATTGCCCACACTAACTTCCTCATCTATAAAAATCACCCACACTAACACCTCATCTATAGAAGTTTTTATTTTTTGAATTTTGGGGCAGATAAAAATTCATAATTTATTTATTTATTAAAATAAAATTTATAATATTATATGTTTGGATAAGAGGAATAGAAGATTAGAATATTAGAAAACAGAAACATAACTTTGAAAAAAATATATTCCATAAAAGATGGGCAAAGAGTTGTTTTTTATACTTATTTGTCATTTTTTTCGTCAAACAATTTCACTTTTGGATGACACGATTTGGTTTACAATAATATTTTTACAAATAATTTAAAAGTTCAGAAAACACGTATAAATGGGGTAAAATTAGAAGTCAAAAGTTAGGGCATGAAAATAACTTATAATTACTCCTTCCTGTCTTTAGAAATAATTATAATTTTTTTTTCAGACATTCATAATAAATTATGCTGGGATGGGATAAACGAAATACTAGAATGCATGCACAATTCGTAAAAAATTTAGAAATAAAACTAAGCTAGTTAAACTAATTTTGCATAGTTTATTTTCTTGTTTAATTATTGTATTAGTTTTAACTATTGGTAACAAAATTTCATTTGTATGTGTTTGCATTTGTTGGAACTGCTTTAGTTTTGAGGTGAAAACTCAACTGAAAATTTTTCTTTGATTTATCGGCGATTGATGTTAATAATGTTTTTGGTTGCTCATAAAGTGTTTGAAAGATTATTTTAATGTGTTAGGGGATTGGAGAAATAAAGAACTTGGCTTGATTTGGCTTAGCCTAGATGGAGGGAAGAGAGAGAAAGAGATGAGATGGAGGTTGGTGAGGAATCTCAGGACTTAAGCGAATCATGGCCTTTAGGGACAATGATTCGAATGATGCAGCCGATCGCAAGATAAGGAATCTCAAGTCTAAATGGATCTGGACAACGAGGAACAACAACTCTGATGATGGATATTGTCATAGTCAAACTAAACGTAAGCGGAATTCAAGACTTAAGAATCTTGGCAATGCTCTAAATGCTCACACCTTGCAAATATATGCAAGCATTAAATGCAAACGATCCATATAATTGAAGATACCTTTAGTGACCCTCATATACTCTGGTAACCACAGCGTCATGTACTTAATTAGTAGCCTTTATTTGTTATTATTTTATAATGGTCTTTGCAGGTGCTATAATGGGCGATTTTATTTCTCGTTTTGTGCCATGTGTTGTTTTACAATCCTATTGGGGTTCGCATTGTGGTTGTTTTTTTTTTGTTATTTGGTTCTAGTTGTCTCCCCTTGGACTTGTGTCTTGTACTATTTTTATTTCAATGAAGTTCTTTCTCTTTCTATAAAAAAAAGTGCATGGTAGTTTAATTTAATTTAAGTATGTGTGTATGTATTGAATAACAAAGGTAATTCCATCCAATTTGTAACATTTTCCCTAGCTACTTAACGAAAATGTAATACAAGGGGTCAAGCTGCGTAATGGTCATAGATGATGGGATCTATTTGGGAATTTTCAAACGTTAAGGGAATCTGTGCAAAACAGGCATAGATGATGGGCCTCTGTGGAATTTCACCTTAGTTCCCGTAGACAAATTCTTTTTTTTTTTTTTCCTTCGGAAATCAGTTCCCCTTGACATGCTGTAATGGAAAAGCGCACTTTATGCTCTCACCCCTTCCCCCAACTGTGTCTCTCTCTCTCTCTCATCCCATTTCATTTCCATCGTAGTCCGATCTGAACACAGTCCATAGTCTATACACCCTCCTAGTTCTCCACGACCTTCCAACACTAACCAATGGCACTCATAACTGAAGAACCAGAACCCCCACCCCAAACACCCTCGCAAAACCCACCTCCCAAACCCCCATCCCCATCCCCTGCTCCCGCCCCCAAACCAAACCCATTCACTTTCTGGTTCTATTTCACCCTTCTAGTCTCTCTCACCACCCTCCTCTTCATTTCTCTCTCTACCCTCTTCTCCCCACAAGACCCCAAAGCCTGGTTCCTTTCTCTCCCCACCAACCTCCGCACCCACTACTCCAAGGGCCGATCCATCAAGGTCCAGATTACCCCTAACATCCCACCTATTGAAGTATTCACTATCCAAAATGGCCCAGTTAAGTCAGACAGTGTACTTTTTGTACATGGGTTGGGATGTAGTTCTTATACTTTTAGGAATATAGTTGAGTTTTTGGGGCGAAAAGGCCTTAATGCTGTTGCTATCGATCTTCCCGGTTCTGGGTTTTCGGATAAATCGTTTGTGGTTATGGAAGAGAGTGAGAGTGGGGGTTTAGAGAGGGTTTGGGGGGTTTATAAGGAGATTAAAGAGAAGGGTTTGTTTTGGGGGTTTGATCAATTGGTTGAAAAGGGGTATGTGAATCATGAGGGAAATGATGTTCGGGTTACGAGGAGAGAGGTTGTTAAGGCTATAGAATTGGGCAGTGAAGAGATGGGAAGGGTTTTAGGGCAAGTGGTTGACTCTTTAGGATTAGCACCTGTGGATTTGGTTTTACATGATTCCGCGTTGGGTTTGGGCGCGAATTGGGTGTTGGAAAATCCGGGGTTAGTGAGGAGTGTAACACTTCTTGATACTACCACATCGATTTTCACTGCTTTGCCTCTGTGGGTATTGCGAGTGCCGGTGGTTAGGGAAATTATTTTGGGGTTTAGGTTTGTGTTTGGGAGGGTCCTTGAATTGTGCTGTTCGAAATCAGTTGGTGGTGGTGGTGGTTTGGACGTGGAGGCTCATAGGATTCTTTTGAAGGGAAGGGATGGGAGGAGATCGGTAGTGGGAATGGGAATGAAGATGAATTGTAGTTTTGATTTGGTGGAATGGAGTAGTTCAGAGGGCGTGAAGGGTTTACCAATGCAAGTGGTTTGGTCTAGTGGTTGGTCTAAGGAATGGAGCGAGGAGGGCCACCGAGTTGCCAGTGTGCTCCCGCAGGCATCATTTGTCACACATTCTGGTGGACGCTGGCCTCAGGTGACCATCATAAATCCCCTTTTTCTTTTGCTTTTGTGTTTGGGAAGAATATGATGAATTCAGATGTTTGACTGCATTTTGTTGCATTTGCTAAGAATTGGATGTTACATGTTTAGTTGTTCATGATGTGAATTGTGATGGTTGATTTTGTTTCTAGAAATTGTTGTTTTTCTATGAATTGTAATGAGTTTCTGGATTTCAATGGCTTCACAAATGCCTGTTGGCAATCTAGCATCGTACAATAGGAGGTATAGGTTTATCTGTTTGGATTGCTAATTTTTGTTCTAGCAATTGATAACGTTCACAATTGGACAATGCCTGCTAGGTATGGAACTCTGGCTGATTTTGGGCGTGTTTTATGGGCAATAAGCTTTATTGTACAGAATTACAAATCATGGCCATAATTTGGAAATATATATTGGGGATGTTGCATGGAGGAAAAATAGTTACTTCCACTGTCTAGCAGGAAAAAAGGGTGAAGTCTGGGCAGTCCCTTTGTTCAATTAAAGAAAATGGTTTAGCTTTGAAACGGTTTTCCCTGCCATGACCTCAGAACCTCAAATTGCGAAAGGACGCCTTGCCAGTTAGCCACCGAAAGTATTTGATTTTATCTAATCTTTTATGACTTATGAAGCTGAAATTCCTTTAAAACAGTTGATCAATGATAGTTGGAAAAGATTGATTAAAATATCTGTGTAGTGCATAGACACCTAGTTACTCGATCATTTGACTCTGTCACATCACCTTGCACACACTTCTCATCAAAGAAAAACTTGTTACCATTTCAACTGACATGGATTCAGCCCTTGCTTCATTGATGAACTCACCTTTTGAAGGTCGTATTTTCAGCCAAGAAGTGCTTCTGATAACCTTATAGCTATCTTCAGGCTCTGTTTGTTTGTTTTTTTTTTTTTTTGGTGAGGATTGCTTCTAAAACTTGGGTGGCTGCAACCAAGGAAGTACGGATACATCTACCAGCCTCACGTATTCGTGTTTGACAAATGTCGGATACAACATGCCTAAATACATGTCCAAATTTTCTATTTGTTTTACTCAGAGGTGATGTAGACACCCCAGAACACACTTGGGGCGGGTTAAGTCGTTAAGAACATATTTTATAACTTGGTCGGAGTCAAAATTTCCTAGATGTTCAGTTCATGAACGGTCATGCTGTGACTGCTGATTTGTATCTTTGTGATATTAGTACTATGTGATTTGTAGCTTTAGTTGCTAGAAATATGTTTTGATATTTTATACTTGTTCATAAGATACATCTGCAGTGTATAAATATATTTTTATTCGACATGTCCGCAATGTGTCATACTGCTCCGCATGTCCATGTCATATCTGTGCTTCTGAGGCTACAACGAAGCAAGTATTCTTTTGGGCACTGTTTTTTTTTTATTTTTTTATTTCTGTTTATAGGTTTCCTTTTGTTCCAGCAGCATCATGTGTGTTGCATGTGTTATGTTTTGTGAATAAAGTTTTTCTTTGTTTTTCATTCAATTATTCCTGCTCCTATATAAAGAAGGCGATACATGGACGTAAGCCCTTAAGAAGATGATGTAAATGAAATTCAGTAGAGAAAGACTAGAAAGTGTTATGTCTACCTTGTTCCATGTGGAGGTTCTGATCTCTTGCATTTGGTTTCTATTATCGGCATCCTGCAAGGCTCTTTCAAGGATACTTTACATGGAGAGAAATGTCCCTCCAATTCCTAAGCTTCGTACAAGGTTTGTTCAAGCAGTGATCATGTTAAATAAACAAGGCTACGAATAATAATATCACGTTCAATAGGTTTTTAGTAAACCCAATCTCAAAATTGCGTTTTCATCTTTAGCTTTTTGGTTGAAATCCTATTAGAGATGGTGCCTTCCACTTTTTTTATGGCACCTTAATTTTGTAACCGGAGAGGTGGGGCTTTGCTTCACAAGCCTCACTTGCGCACAACATGATCACTCGGCAACAACTGTCGTGTGGGCCAGGGACATGCACCTTACACAGCCCTACAGTCTGGAACATTTTGCAGTCATGGTCAGAACTTAGCCCCAAAAAGTAGCTCTTGAGGTCAGGGTGCACTCCTAACATATATTATATTGCACTTTTGTACGCAGGCAGTGTGGGACTTACTTTCTAGAAACATGATGCTACCACCTCTTCTTGGTAAGACAGAGGATACCCACTTCGAAACTTAAAACAAAGCCTATGAGGTCTACACACGAGTCTAGACTTCGCAAGAAAACTTCTTAGGTCTGTTTGGTTCGCTTGCTTATTTGCTTAAACTAAGCAATGAGCAAGACACCAAATAAGCAAAAGTTGTTAGGAAACTCATTTGCTTATTTGCTCTATTGTAGTTGACGAGTTAAGCACATAAACATTAGCAGTCAGCCAAACTGTTGTATTTGCTTAAAGCTAACCAAACGGGCCCTTACTACAAAGAAAAATGACCATGGGATCATTTCGAGTTCTGATTTTCAGAGTTGGGTTATTGTCGGCTGCTTCTTTTATGCTTTTTATTTGGGAGACGAGGGTACTTTCATGGTACTTTCTTCTAACCCACCATAAACCAAATGGTAGGTGGTTTGATTTTTAGTTACTAGCAGTTCTCCTAGATTGGTTTGATTCTTAGTTTCATATTTTTGTCCTTGATTGAGTGTTTCTGAAACTATTGACAAGTACTTTTATCATGGTAGAAGTAGACCTAGGATTGTGAACATATACTCGGTTCCATGCGGTCCTACATGAATAATATGGTTATTAGAGGCAAAAGGATATGATGGTTCAGGTTCAGGTGTGTAAGGTGTTCAAGAATCCTTGCTATTGACTCATGTTCCATAAGAACTTGCCTTGCTGTATCCAAGTTCTTATTTGATAAGTTAGCATGGGCTTGGGTATTTGTCTAAATTTCATAATTCTTTAAAATTCCACGTCCAAGAACTCGGGGACACTACAGAACATTTATATTCTGTCATCTACTGTCTGTATTTTGTTGGGTAAAATGGTCTTTCAAGGGCTTAGACAGCATTTCATGCGTAATATGCATTGGCGACTCTATGAGTTCGGAAGCGTTGAGTCATTCATAAACATCAAATACTTTTATCAACCATAAATCAAAGAAAAACATCACAATAATGGCAACTAAAAATCTTGTTCCAACAAAAATCACATTTAAAGCTCAACCTAGCAAGACAGATCAACCTCTTGTTATCAAAAGAACAAAACGAATGACTAGGATTAAAACAAACCACACAAAGAAGCAATTTTTATGAATTTTTAGGAGTTATCCGGTGGTGTCACCACCAAATTTAGGGGGTTCATTTATGAATTTTTTTAAAAAATAAAAAAAAATAGTTGTAAATTTTTAATTTTCCCGTGGGTCGGCTGACCCCACACTTTCTACTCTGGCGTTGCCAATGGTAATATGGGAGTGTTTTGCCTAATTATATGCTAAAGTTGAATATTATTATATTAGTAAGTTTGCTTTGCATGTCTGACACATTCTTATCCCACACCCCACCTTAAGGAGAGTCTATGTAACATGCATATATATCATGGACCTTGATGCTTCCTGATTCTCATGTCAATGGAAAAGGAGAGCTACATACTTGGCTGTTATCCTGAAATAAATGTTATCCAAGCAAGAAATGTGGGTACTCGCTTGGATTTGATTTCCAGTGGAGTTGAGATTAAATGATGTCTGAACTCTGAAGGGACTTTGGAATGATTTTCTTAAAATCATGACCACATTTTGTAATGACTCCAAGACTTGTACTTTTTGGTGCTACAGAAATGTCGTTTCACTGTACAATCTTGGGAGTTGGGAAGGTAGCTTTACTCTGATAAAGTCTGTAATTGGCGAATATATTCTGTATATGTTAACGGAGTTATAGAAATGTGGTGCTCCTGTCGTATCTTGCATGTTACTGCTGTCAAATTTTCTGAAAGGCCAACTCTTGTGTGTTGTAGGATGATGCAGATGATATAGCGGGAAGCATTTTTCAGTTTCTTTCCAAATTGCCAAAATCAGTTAGACAAAGCGAGGAAGAGCCAGTACCAGAGCATATTCAGAAGATGATCGAAGAATCAAGAGGCAGCCTCCATCATCATCCCCACTCTCATGATGTTCTTGGTGGCCATGAACATGATCACAATCATGGTCACGGTCATGATCACGCTCACGCTGCTGGGTATATAGATGCATATGGACTTGGTCACGGATGGGCAACTTGAGGTCTTTCACGTATGGTTACTCTTTATGGCCGGTGATGGTTTTGCTGTCCATCTTGGAAGGGAGTTACTTTAAACAGAAAGACACCATGTTTATGTTGTGTTATACCGCATGTTTTCTGTTGTAGGCTTGTAGCTAGTTTTCCGGGGATCCAACTCTCTTCTGGTTTGCCAATCATCTAGTTTGATCTTTTCTCAATCTCTTTGTAGCTTTTACTCCCTTTTCTGTATACAATCATATGCTGCTAGACAAACCGTTACCCCATCTTAGAATGGGTTAACCTTTGGAAATTGGGTTTTTTTGGGTAACCCTCAAGCTTAGATTTGTTTAATATGATTTGCTGCTTCGAGTTGTTGAATCATGATATGAGAAGTCAAAAGTGATGCTGGTGAGAGCACCATATTTTCATCAGAAGTAGTTGTTTACTGCTTCTATTCAGAGACCCAAGCCTTTCTGTAGTCTATCGACTGGTAAAAGTGATGAACCATTTATGTTAGGATTCAATTATTATAGCAATATTTTTTATAATTTCTAAAGATCTTGGCCCCTTGTGTTTCGAGATAGTGGATTTAACTTATGGTTGTTCAGTTATTGTGATAAATTTATTATGCGAAAATAATTTTCACTCTCTTTTTTTAATGAATGCGCTACATTTTTTGACTTCTAATGTAATTTTTATGTGTAATGTTTTTTTTATAAGACGAGAAATAAAATGCATCTATTGAAAAGGGAATGAGAAAATCATTGCCCTTATTATGATTCGTAAGCACTTGTGTTTCGAATTAGTTTCGGTGACGTATTATACTGTAATAGATGCTGTTATTATAATGAATTTATCAAAAAAAATTATACTCCTAATAGATTTTATTTTTCTTCTTGTACGATAGAATTTTGCTTAATCAGTTTTCATGTATTTTGAAAGTTAGCGTAATCTTTTTTCTCTTAGTTTGTGATGATTTATGTGCTTTCATCAACATATTAGTGCTTCCTTCGTCCCATATTTGTTTTCCACTTGCACTATTCACTACACCTCAAAAAATTGGTTATATTTTCAAATGTATAATATTATATATATTCAAAATATGAATCTCGTTTGATAGTTCTTGATTAATACTACTAAACAAAGTTTTCGAAAGTGTAAAAAATATTATAAATTAAAAGATATAAGTGGAACGGGTATCCGTAAATGGACAGGAAATTAGGGATAGAGGGAGTATCAAAATTAGTTTTTTTTTGTCTTTTAATGATTTGTGATTTTAGAATTTTTTGCATTTTCATACTTATTTTAACGCTAAATACTTCGTATGAGTATTAAGGGGAGATAAGATTACAAAAGAGTATTAAGAGTGCGGAAGTTTTGAAAGATTAGAAAAGAGAAATATAGTAATGAATTTTTTTTAAGAGATGGAATTGAAACATATTCTTTTAAAGAATTACTGTAAGATTACTTCCTTAGAACTTTAGAGCACAGCACTAAAAAGTTAAAACCCATAAACAATTGTATTCTCTAATTTTTTTTTTCTTATAAATACCACCATAACATAGGGGTGCTCACCGGCTCGGTAGCTCGCCCAGTTTACCTAGCCCGCCCAACCTAGCCCGGTTTCTTTAGGGTTTGAGAAAAATATTTTGGTCCATAGGGTCAGTCTGGGTTGAGATTCTAAGCCTGTTTACTAATTGGGCCAGCCTTGAGAAATTCCTCCAAGGCCCGACCCGGACCGATTTAACTAATAATTTTATTTTAATACTATATGTATATATGTATATGTTATCGCTGGAACCTAGCCTTAGGGTTTGTTTATCTTGCTAAAATTGACATGATGAAGATAAATGCTAGGTATTACCTATGTAGAGAATACCTTTGAAGTAATAGAAATTTGTTTAGAAAACTTTGAATTTCTTTTCCCCCTTAAACTACTGTCTTATAATAATAGTAACTCATAGTTTTTTCTTCCTTTTATTTTTATTGAGCTCTGCAAGATCTGTTGTGAAGAAATGTGAATTTAAAAGAGAGATACTCGAGAGACGTTTTTACATGTTAAGAGTTCCATCTTTTAGAACACTTTAATTTATGGGTCTGTTTTTAATATTTTGGGGAGAACTTAGAACTTTAAATATATTATTATGGTTGTGAATTATTTTTTGATTGCTATGATTGATTAATTTATATTTGTAATAGCTTTAGAAAAATAAACAGGCTTGTTGGACGGGCTTGAGAAATTAAAATTCTAATTGGGTCGGTCTTGGACATATTAAATAAAGCCCGATTATTAATGAGATGGGTTTGAGAATGATCAAATCTCGTTATTATTTAGTATAAGCCGGTCTGAATCCAGTCGAGCCTAGTGTTTGTGCACCCCTGTTATAACATACTAAAATTTTGAGTTTCCAAAATAAACATTCCAGGAAAATGAAATAGATGAGGGACGGGTGGTTGGTTGATGATCCTGCACTAATTCTCTCTCTCTCTCACACACACACACACATACAAGCACGACGGAACAGGAGAGGAGCTGGTCCGACGACACCTTCCTAGACTGCCCTCCTGCCTCCGATGAATTCCAATATTGAAGCTCTAGCATGCAAGGACATCCTTCGGACTATATTCGAGAATCTCCCTTTGGCCGATCTAGCAAGGGCTGCCTGCGTGTGCCGGCTTTGGTTCTCGTTGGCGTCCGATCGGGAGATGCAGACCAGGGCCTTCAGATCGCCCTGGAAGTTGAAGGAAGTGATCGGAAACCCTAGCTCGAGTGGATTTTGGAGAGACAATGGTCTCGGCCGGTTCGCGATTTCGCACCGGTTAGCTCGCGGGGACTCTGTGGCTAGCCTCGCTGTCAAATACTCTGTTCAGGTACTCTCTCTCTCTCTCTCTGTAGAGAGCAATTTTTTTCACGGCCAGATAACTTTACCCACATTTGGCGAGGTATGTTGTATCTTGTGATTTGGAAATCAGAACCGCTTTTTTTTTATGAATTGGTTGTTAGAAAACTACTAAAAAATTCAGCTCAATTGGGTATTGGTAAATAATCAAGGGATCAAAGTTACTATCTAATTGGAGTTAATGGAAATGGTAGGAGAAGGCCTAAATTGACATGGTATCCTTCTTTTTAGAAATGGTTCAGCAGGAATCTGTGATCTTTCATAATGGAAAAAACTGATGGGAAATGCTTCAATACACACACCTATTGAGCGTGTACGGATCGCAGCTCTTGACTCATAATATTTTGGATAAAAGTTCATAAAATCAAGGGTTATTTACCGGCCGCTCCAACTCTCCCGACCACTTTCCCTCGCGCTCCACCAGAAAATTAAAAAGTTCCAATAAGTCCAGTCCACCCCATGTGGAACATGAAACAACTGGGCTCTTCCGTCTCTATCTCTACCCACCCTACCCAAACCCTAGGGTACCCTATAAGAGTGTCTAAACCTAAATCCTAGGGTACCCTATGAAAGTGCCTAAAATCCTAGGGTACCCTATGAAGGTGCCTAAACCACTAAAAACACTATAATAGGAAAGTGCACCCCAAACCTAAACCCTATGGTACCCTATGAAAGGGCCTAAACCTAAACCTTAGGGTACCCTATGAAAGTGCCTAAAATCCTAGGGTATCCTATGAAAGTGCATAAACCACTAAAAACCCTATAATAGGAAAGTGCACCCTCTAAGTGCCTAAATCCCAAAAGAGAGTGATTGACCTTAATGGAGTTAGTGGTAATTAAAAAGAATGATTGGAGTTAGTGGTAATAAATATTTGTTTTTTGTACTGGCCCGTAATAAAACCTAAAATCAATCTCAAATTCACGACTTTTTTTTTGTTTTGAAAAAGCACAACATTGACCCAAAATTCATTGTGTTCTCTATTGAAAGAGGTGCATACCGTACACACCCAAATGGGTGTCTGTGGGGTGGTGAATCACAAAATATTTAGTCGGTTTAGATCCGTCTCCTTCCTTGCTCCGAGCATCTACAACATGGAGCAACCAGTTAGTGCACCCGGCTGCACTTGCCGGAGGGCACTCTGAAGCTCAAGTTAGTACTTGGAGAAGAAAGGAGAAATACAAAATGTATTCTGACATCTAGAATTGCGTACCTTCCTAAAGTTTATCCCTTGGTATTTATAGGCCACAATGTTTTTGCTCTCCAAGCCACATGTGCTAGGCACATGCACGTGATATCACTAATAACAGCCAAGGTGACGCCATAAATTACGGCTTTGCCACGTAGTGCTTATAGAAGGTTCCGGACGGGCCTTCTCAATGGCCACGTGTACAAAACCACGTGCTATCCGTAACTCCTCTAACGGCCTCCCGGGTCGGGCCCCTTTCGCCGGAACCGGAACCATTGAGCCCGAACGGATATCCAACAGGCATTGGGCCATTAGACGGTCCGGACCTTAAGTTTCGGCAAGGTTCTAAAACTCGCTAGGAGCTAGCTGGGCGGCCAGGCACCTTCTAGCTTCCAGGCCAAGTACTCGGTGCCCAACAATTACTCGTTTTTTTTTTCTCCACCAAAAGCAAACCTATGACTGGTTTTCTGCTGGACATAGAACATATCGACCAAAAAAAAAAGAAAGAAAACAAGACAATCAGAGAGGAGAAGAAAGGTACCAGAAATTTCGATCGATCGATGTGTGTGTGTGTGAGAGAGAGAGAGAGAGAGAGAGAGAGAGAGAGAGAGAGAGCAGCCACAGTGAAGGAACAGATGATCAAACAGAAGCCCTTTAGGTTAGTATTATACCCTAACCCTGAAATTACAATTAGGCCAACTAAAACTTGCAAACTTCTGTCTATACCCCGACTTTTTCCGCCTTTTTCTAACTTCGTGCGACTGCTTTCCGTCTCACCGACTTGGCGATTACTCCTGACTTAACGACGCGCCAATTAGTTGGCGACTTTTTCCGACTAATTCCCGAGTACTCCTCTGGCTGAATATACTAAACAACTATACCCTACTTGCCTCGTTCACCTGTCAACTAACGACTACTCGTCCGAGTAGACTGAGTTTTCGAACACTGAGTTTCAGCCAAGAACCCTTCTGCCCAATGCGTCCATCAGATGTTGGGTCACCCAAAAAGGGCTGGGCTTAACACTTCAGCCCAACGGGCCTTGTTGCGACACGGGCTGCTCCATTATGACAGGCCCTAGTGGGGTGGGTCTCCTGACCAATCCTTGTTGGATCCAGCCCCCTACAGCGTGTATCTTAGCATTTCCCAAAACTGATGCATGTAGCCAACAGTAATGAATTGGAACGTAAGGCTTGGTTTGGTTTAGCCTTGTTATGTGGATTAATTATGTGATTAGTAGGTGAAGCTTGTTCATAGGTTCTGGGGAAGACGCCCATAATCAAGTACTGAACTTTTTGTTGAAAACGTTGGTTTGTTAGAGTCGGTGCTATTGATAAAACAGAACTGAGGTCAAAGCAAAACAATAAACTTGACAATAGTTTATTTCCATGTGCATCAAGTTATCTAGGGTATGTGCATGGAATTTATGTACTAGTAATTCAGTGAAGGGAATAGGTTTTGGAAGAGGTTAAAATGATATAGATATTAGGATTTAGCTTTTATACTGCCCTTATCCAACTTGAGGCAGTTGAGGATGGAAATGACAAATGTGTACTCAAACTCAACTAGTAAAACTCCTATGTTCCAACTACTTTGTCATTGAATCTGTTTCCTGAAATGGTACTAAAATTAATTCCTGTTATAAAATATGAGGGAGTCATGTCATTTCTCACCTTCTCGACAGTGTTTTATTTTTTTCTTCTATCTTTTAGCATCGTCTATATGGGCTGAATATGTTCTCCTTGCGGGTACTAGTGTGATAAGGGTGTGGGGATAGAGGCATACAACAAGACCTAAAGAATGCAGGATACTGGTATGGCTGGGTTACTGACTATAATAAATGTATTTTTATACATAGAGCAAGGTATTACCCATATATAATTACACTTCAAATAAATAAAATAGCTAAATGACTGGGGCAATTAGGAATCCAACATCAAATTATAGTTTCACGCCAAACTTAAAAAGGGTATTCTTATCAACATAGTTTTCATTTATACGTTTGATACGCCTTGATATATAGTGGAGTACTTCTAGGGTACGACAAGTCAAAGAGAAAAGATTCGGGTACGGCAAGTCAAAGAGAGAAGATTCGGCACTTGTTTTGTGTATCTGTATGGATTCAGAAGTACCATGCAAAGATCGGTACCTCGTATGTTACGGGTACTAAAATGCCGGGTTTTAGAAGTACCCTTGCTCCATTGTTTATGTTGTATAGGATGATTTTCCGTTTTTATATCGCCATTTATTTAGCTAATTTGTTCCAAAAATCTTGTTTCAAACAATTTTTTTATTTGAAACAATCTTTTTTTAAAACGGAACAAGCGTTGTTGATAACATGGGTGTGAGACTCATGAATCTACTTAGGCCATAGAGTGATAATCACCCTAGGCCAAGCCTAAGGCCACTACCCCTCCATAGAAGAGGGATTTGACAAGAAAACGATGAAAATTATGCTAGACATGTTCTTTACACTAGGTGATTAAGAAATTCAGATCAAGTGAACCATGGAGATATATAAGGCAGGACTGGCCAAAGACCCCCATACCGGCAATCTTAGATGGTAATCACAACCTATTGCTAAACTTAGATCCATGTTCAATTTGAGAAACAGCTGAATAGTTTGCAAATACTCACAATAGAACTTAAATCTGTACATTTTAAGGAATTTTAAGCTAAGTGTTGAAAAACTAGGAAAATGATTAGAACTTGAAATGAGGAATTTTAAACCTGGAACTTGTACTAAACAAGACTTGCAGCTTTATTAAAGAAGAAAATTACAAATTCACAATACCTTGGACAAGATCTTGGCTAGAAACTCCAAAAACTAAAGAGAACTTGGGCTAAAATCCTAAGGAGAGAGCAAGAGTGCTGAAGCAATGTAGAGCGAGTTTGGGAATCTGAATAATGACCCAAAAAAATCTTAGAAGTGCTTAAAAAAGCCTAGGAAATAACTACACAGAGCATATGAGACTTGGTCAAAGTTGCACATCGGAGAGGGAAGTTGTACTGGTACAACTTTTTATCTGTATCGGTCCAATGCTGTTTTCGAATGCAATCAGAGTTTTTGTACTGGAACAGCCACTTCCTGTACCAGTCCACTTCCTCAAAATGCTGCAATCGCCTATTCTGATTCCTTTCGGCTCTTGGTCTTTCCTCGCTCACTTCGACACTTCTCCAATATTAACTTTGGCCTTGTTCATTTTGGGTTTCAAGACCCGGTTTTCTCAATTATTTTCTCTCTCTCTCTCTCTTTCTAATCATTAACCCCTATTTTTAATTATTATCCCTATTTCTCCCTCCAATTATTACCAAAAACCAAAATCCAAAACCCAAACCAAACACAAACTTTAAGACTCAGGAAGGGACTTCCAAAGACACTCGAGACCTTGGCCTACCCCAACAACTGTTGACACTCTCAGATCACCATTTAACTTGAATTTCCTGTAAATACTCGGAAAACACCTAACTTGCAATATCAACTAAAAGCAACAATTATATGATCATAAATGCAACATAATTAAGGTCTTTAAGCACTAAGAATATACATTATTAGGTGCTTATCATGAAGTTTAGAGAACCTCTGAAGTGCTAGCTCTCATGTGGAACCGATAGTCTGATTACCGTCCGGGGTATATATAACCTATCGAATCCAATACCTCTATTTCCACTCGAAACCTATCATACTATTGCGTATGACAAGTGCATCCTATTTTTGTTTTCTTTCATTTCATTTCATTTCATTTCGTGGCAAGGCGCCTACGTCTAGTACTCGGCGCCCAGCAATTAGTTGGAATTATTACTTTAATATTCTCCACCCCCTCCTCAAATGACATCCATTATGAAAATATTGAACATTCATCATTCTATCCATCCATCAGAATTAGACCCCACCCCCATTGAAGGAGAGGATCGACTTAAGCTACGACAGAAAGAGATGACTAGAGAGAGATAGAGACGAGAGCTTACCAATGAGACTGAGAGTGAGACGATCGAAGAGAGATTGGAGGGGAGAATCAATTTCAATCAGCACTCCAAGTAGTGAGAATGTGAGACGATCAGATCGATTGAGATTTATTTATTACTTAGTACAAAACGTATTGTATGCATTTATAAAACTACACTAAAGCCTCCTGAAAATTGCAAATTCTGTATTTTACCCCAGCTTTTTTTCTACTTTCTCCGCCTAATCCCGACTTGCTGGCTAGTCGCCCACTAATTCCGACTTATTCCCGACTAATCGTCCCAGCAACTATATGACCCGCCTAACCACGCCTTGGCCTCGCCTTGGCCAGGCGTCGCCTAGGCCGAGTTTTAAAATACCGCTTCTTATGAGAAGAAGTCCCCATGCATTGACGCATGCCTTCTCAAAACACCATAACTCACCCCCCAACCCAAAAAACAAATGTTTTTTGATTTATTTATTTTGAATGGCAAAAAATTTAATGAATCTTGAAATTGTTACAAGACCAAGGGGGTGTTCTGCTAAGGGTGTTTTAAGAATAAATTGGTTTTTCACGGTATTTTATATGATGTATTATGAGAGGATGACCTGTCTTAGTTTTTGGAAAAAATTGTTTTTTGTTAGTGGAACACCCTCTAATATGAGTAAGGAAACAACATCATGCTTAAGGAGCAATCATCTTTCCAATCCGAGATCCAATCAAACGATTGGCAAGAAACCAATCGAGGACACCCTTTGGGACAAAGCCCAACAAAGGCCGTAGCCCAACAACCTATGGGTCTAAAAATACACAGAATATACAATCAGCTCATAAAACACCAAAGGGCCTATCAATGCCCTGATAAATTGGGCCAAGCCCAACCAAGAAAACCCTAAACAACCACCAGTTACCAGCCACCAGAAGAGGGACGATCCGCTGCCACCTCCGTCACCGGAACCCAGGGAGCAAGCCCCTGTTGCTGCCTCGGAGAAACGGTTCAAAACACCCCTCCACGGCCACCAGAGAAGCCGGAGACCACCTGGTAGAAACCCACCGCCGTCAACACTTGGAAAACGTCTACCCGCCACAGATTGATTTATGTTACTTCTATTGGTATCTAGTTGCCTTTTCACTTTCATTTCTTGTAGTAATGCTCTCCTCAATTGTGTAAGGTTTTCTTGTTTTTGAACATCGCTTATATACTGGTATTTTCAAACCCTTAAATTTCCTGGGTAATTAATTTGGAGGCAGGTATGGCATTTGAAGTAACTATTTCCTTTATGTGTAGGTTATGGACATAAAACGCTTGAACAATATGATGAGCGACCATGGGATATACTCAAGGGCAAGGTTGCTAATCCCCGTGAGCAATCCTGACCTTCTGATTGGCGGCACATGCTACATTGAGCTGGATGCCTATGCGAATAGGGAAGTGGCCGTACTCTATCTCGAGGGAGGCCCTGATCAGATGGTCAACTGCCCCAATAGGGTGTCCTCTGACCGAGGCAAGAGAAGGATCATTGACTCGTTGAAGAGAAGCATGCAAGTTGACGATGGAACTGCTCAGTATTACTTGTCTGTTTCAGACGGTGACCCCCGAGCTGCACTTATGGAATTCTCGGAGGATCTGAGGTGGGAGCGGCAACTGGCCTAGGTTGGTAGCTTATGATTAAACAATAAGGCGCTGTTTGTTTGGTGAGGAGATACGTTCTCGCATAGGATACATAATCGTATAGCAGTAAAAGTGAGGGGATTAATAATAGTACATCCCTAAGTACAGTATATTCCATGTTCTATTGGATATTGTATGCGAAGGATATACAATCCTAACAGCAAATTTTAAAACAAAGATGGGATATTTCCGGACGAACAAATGAGCCGAAGTGGAGAGGCTTGGACTTGTTGGAACTTTGTGAAACATGTTCAAGGGGACCAAATAAATGTGGGGGATAATATTGATGTGCCGCAATTCCCTTGCTCATGGCCACTTATGTATAGCTTGGGGGATTTTCGAACTATGGCAAGGGCTTCTCCTGCTGTTCTGTTATTGTTGTAATTCAACCTGACCTGCAACTTGTTATAAGTTATATTTCAACAGATAGATCTTGGTTCCGAACTGCTTTGTTGATGTATAAGTTGGAGTGTGTATTATTGAACATTTGAACGGCTGTGATTTGTAGCTCATTTGCTCGTAACACAAACTAGCACTCAATTGCTCCAAACACAATGGTAGAAGTAGACCTGATCTCAAACACATCACCCTAACAAAATATACAGTTGTTGCGGCTTTCCTCTCACATGGTAGATTTGACACATCCCTCTTAATATGGTGAATACAGAAGTGAACTCGACTTTTAGAAGATGATCTACAGTAATTGAACTTGACTTTTGATTTCACGTTTTGTTTGAACGGCTTGATTCTGCAACAGGGCGGAGCTAGAATTGTTAAGCAGTGTAATCTATCACGTAACTAGTATTTGAAAATATTGCATATATAACAATTCTAGTAAATTATTTGTGGGGTCAAATTCGCATCAACGGTTAAAAATCATTTCTGATTTTAATCCCACTCAGCATGACCATCACTTGAGACTAACCTCAAACCTTCCCCGGCACCTGCTCATATCAGAAACACAAAGTAATGGACCACAAAACCAATTCATTACAACGGAATATCCATTGCATCTTCACATCTCAGTCTCCTACACATTCACAAATTTGCAGCACGGCAAACGAAATTAACACTTCCCTGAATGTACTTCTAGTGGCTATGATACTAGTAGTTCATTTGCAGCAAGATACATCCCACTTCTCAACACCCATCTCAAAGCCTCAAAGTAAAATAATATCTCACTTATGTTTCTGGTTACGGCTTTGCTCCTAATCCAGGTAGCCACTATGTATTTCTACCTTGTAACAAAAAATACGTTCTACAAGTGTATATTATCACGCGTGACCAAAAAATAATTGATAACTTGGAAATTTTAGGGACTTTTTCCAATGGAGTATCCCATAGAACTTTTTAAATTAACCTGAAAGCTAGTATAATTAGTGCAAATATTTGGAGTTGTGCAGCCCCCGGCATCCCTTGTGTCCGCAAATGGTCGCCCACCCCCTCCCATTTTGGTGGTTTTCTTTCAAATAAAGAGATTCACTTGCAGCAGATAAAGATGAAGATGAAAAAGAAGAGGAAACCACCACCCGTTATTGTCCACAATACTACAAAAGGAGAGACATCCCATCGAACTTTCTTTGACTTCTTAAACTTCTATTGATCATACAATTGAAGGGTTGACAAAGTGGCTATCGCGAAATCGATTAGAGAGGAGAACTTGGTACGTGGAGAGTTTTTTTTCTTTTGACATACCTATGGGCTATGGTTAACTGTTTAAATCACTGTTCATTTTAGTTTTGATTTGTGGTATCCAACATTTGTACGACATACGGGAGTGAGAAAAACTTAGAGAGCAGGACTATAAGAAACCAAAATGAACAATATTAAGCACCCGTTAATTATAGATTCACAATATTCGTACAGAAAAAGGTTCAACACCAGTACCACATGCAACAAGCCTAGTATATAATTTAATGTAATCACTCGAATTTCCGCCAAATTATAAGCATCTTGCTGACATTACAAATTGAATCAAATGAAAAGTACAAGAAAAATAAATAATGCCAATCCAATATCCAGTTACTACATATAAAGACTCTCCCAGTGGGAGATGAGACCTAGCCAGTAACTATGAACCTCAATTTCCTTAACCAGGTGTTTGTTATTTGCAATTTTTTCCTTCCCCGGGGAAATTTTGTTCAGCTTCAAGATTGGAGATTACACGGTCTTTGTTAGCCAACTCTGTTTTGCAGATTGGAGCTTAGAGCTTTTCTGTGCTCCTCTTTAAAATGCTTTTGCTCTTCTTTAAGCACTTCAATTCCTTTTCCTTGATCAACAGACTAGTTGGCTTTAGCATGGTAAAAGAGGGTGATTGAGTTTTATTTCTTGGTGCGATGCCAGAGCCTAATACGTAAACCATGGTGGAAACAAAAAACCATACGATCTTCTCGTCGACCATTGATGTTAGATTAATCAGGCACCAAGCATAAGTACCAACAAATAAATTAATTTGGCTAGAAAACAGAAGAGAGAGCCTCAAGTCATGGGAGTTTGGATTATGATTTGTAACTCGAAAATCAGCTGCATGGAAGATTTATAGTTGAGAGAGAGAGAGAGAGAGAGAGAGAGAGAGAGAGAACCGGTATTCAATTTGTATGAATCATACCATTATCATGCCAAGGTGACACGTCAATGTCATACCAGCCATTATCATGAAATAGTGACACGTGAATTTGAGGCCCTATTCCATGGGAAATAATATTTCATGTGGGAATCGGTTTCCCTTTGTACCCGAAATATTAGAGAGCAAATCACCTCGAAACCCAATCTTCATTTGGAGACCCTTTCAAACTCAATTTCGTAGATCACATTAGGGTCTCCAAATCGAAATTGTTCATTTTGATCTAAAATGTTCAATTCGTAAATTTAAAAATTATTTTGGCAAAAAAAGTTTCTTAAGGGACATAGATACACCGACAAACAAATTAAATATTATATTGACAAATAGGTAGATTAGGTCTAAAAATTATGTTTACCGTCTATAAAAATATTAGTAATTTGTTTTTCACTCCATCTCCGATCGTTAGAAGTGTCTTTCTCTCTACAACGTCTATGATTTGTGCGGTTGATATCAATATTTTGGGAACCCTAGTGAGACTTGCAATTAAGCTCAAGTTTGGGGGAATTTTGACATTTGAAAAGGTGAGTTCCTCCTGAAAAATTATCTACCGCAATGATAATTCAATCACTCATTAGAGATGCTTTGGACCATGAATGAAAAGAAACATGGTAATGAGCACATAAATTTGATTTTTGCGAAAGACCGTAAAATATATAGTTTTTGCGAAAAACTACTTGGATCAAGCCCTTCCCGGTATTTTTTTTTGAAGATTTCTCACGTGGACCTTGGAAAACACCTTTTGAACACATTGGACGGCTCGAACTTTCCAAAAGCAATTTGCAAAACAAAAAAAAACACCCAAAAGCCTCTAATTCGGGATCCCGGATTAGAAGCACTGGCTATATATATATATATTATATGACCCACGTAATGAACTCCATTGATGGTACCTTCAGCCATTATTGTTCAATTGATCGAACAATGCAGGGAGATCTTCTAACCTATGACCCACGTAATGAACTCCATTGATGGAAACAAGCTTGTTCTCATTTTTCTTGAGTTAGGTCAGGGACCCTCTGGATGTGGTATTTATAGGCAACATATTCCTACCATCAAGGAAAAGTTGTCTCCAAAAGGTGTCTTCCTCAATGAGTGTATCTCTTGATCATTTCCTAACGGATATGACTCTTGGTATATTAATTCCCAATAAGTACACCCTTTCAATTAGGACACACCCTTTCACATACGATATGTTTTTTCATAATAAGACACCTAATAAATTTGACAATTTATTTATCACTCACAACTTTAATTAATAAATAGAAAATGACATGTAGGCCACATTATGTAATTTCTTACATTCTCCCACTTGGCCTACATGAAACACTGTGTTGAGTGATAATTAAATTATAAAGCCATTTTATCTGTGGGCTACCTTACAAAAATTCTAACATTCTCCCACTTAGCCCACGTAACGCTTTATACCATTGAGTACTTTATGAATGGTTTATTAGGTAACCACTCGAGTCCTATGTACTTTATGTATTCCAATGGATAACTTTAATACGTACTTTACCTTATGTGCACATGTACGTCCTTTATTCTCTAAGAAAAATACTTAATTGTCCACAACTTATTGAGCAACTGAGAGAGAGAATTAACAAAAGAGTTAACAAGTCTTGTATTCACCACATGACTTCTAATATGCCAGCAACAATTAACTCCATACTTTATGCTCAACGAATATTTAGATAACTTCTCTCACTTAATTCCATACTTTATGCTCAACGAATATTTAGATAACTTCTCTCACTTAATGAGGTCTTCTATGTCGATCTACTTATTTCGGCTCTCGTCCTTTAAATTCTTAGAGATAATAACTATAACCGAATTTTAACATAATAGTCTCGATTCATAATCGACCCTTTATGCCTGTTGGTTGGCTTCATAGCTCCCACTGAACTCTTTCTCCTTAACTTGTTTCCACACTCTGTAGGACTTGGAGAAGAATAACATATCAATTTCTAATAATCTGCCCATAGTTCTGGATTCCGAGAAGTACCTCACAACCTTATTTGCAAATCAAAACAATAAGATTAACTGCAATAACCATGAATATGGGAACGTAATGCTATGGAATCAAACTTAAATCTAAACTAACCAACGTTAATTTAATAAAAATTCTAATTGTCTGGCGGCAGTAACCAACCCATAGGAATACTCGTAAAACATTATGAATAAGAAAATAAATCATAAACATCAAGAATAATGTTTCCACACCTGTGGGTATAGGAAAACTTATTCTCAAATACTACATGTACGTATCATCTTATCTTATTCCAATAAAATCACAAAAATATTAACCTCCCTGTGGCGCCGAGTTATTATTTCCATGATCTAACAATAAAACTAATGTCAAAAAAAGATGTCAATCAACTTAATAAAGTTCACCGAAATGGTCCTCACGTGATTCACAAACTCCTTAAGATGCTATGGCTACTTTTAAGTAATTTGATATTCACTACTTCCAAAAGATATCATACACCTATGACAAAATCCTTTCGTATGTAGTGTATACACACACACACACACACATCACCATGGCTTAAAATGCTGTGGCTATTCCCGAGTCATTTTGATACTCACTACTTTAAAATTAGTTTAAATCAACAAATCCCCCCAAAATTGTTCCAAAAAGTCACACTTGTTGGTTCAACCTAACACTCACATTTTTGGGTCTAAACGTAAACCCAACAGTCACGATTCTGATGTGAAATTCAACAATTACACCTTTTGGTGTAACCATAATTGTTAACACCCCTTAGTTTGTACCTAATAGTGTACATCTCTTAATGTAAACTCAATAGTCATATTCCTGATTCTAAACTTAAGAGTCACATTTCTTGATGCAAATTCAATAGTCACGCCCTTCGATTTAATCCTGAGGGTTACACATCTTCATTTGTTAAAATCCCAAGTCACACGGCTTGATCTAACATAATTGTTACCAAACAATGCATCATGTCGCCCTAAACAATTTAAAAACCGTAGCGGACCAAACAAATGTATCCCAGAAAAGAAAAATTACTCTGGGAATCAAATTGTGATCCCGAGCGAAATACAACTAGGGAAAGAAGTTAAATTAAACTAAACTATGACCCCATAAGTATCCGAAACAATGAGAGCAGTATCCAATTACTTACAAATTTCCAAACGTAATACCAAATGCGGAAACATATTTCGAAAGATCAATCATGACGAACCGCATTAATACAATACTTTTACACACATGTCGTGAACATGTTCATTTCAAACTCTAAAACACGCATCATGAATCGCAACCATGTAAACAAATTATTCAGTCAAAATTACAGAATCTCATAACTGTGGATTTCCGTCAACTGGTATGGAACCTCTTTCAACATATTTCATATTTGTTTATATAAGAATAGAATATAATAAAGACAAAATTTCATACGAAACAACGTTCTATTGCATGACTCTTAATAGAAGATCACCATATATTTAAAAAAAAAATAGAAGTCGAGTATATGAAGAACACATAAGAGGAATTTATGAAAACTAGTAATATAGCACGTGCGATGCACGTGAAATTATCAATTGGTGTAAAATCTCCTAGGAGTTGAGAGCTAATTGCTTGTTTAGGGGCAAGATTAACGAAAATGTATAAGGCAAGAGTTCGCTTGAGACTTTTATCATGTATGGGAAATTTATGTGAAACTTTGATAGAAAAGGATTAATTGTGGGCGCGCCCAAACAATATTTGCTTTTAAACCGAAGAGTTCGGCCAAGTAAGCACGAGAGCTGTAAGTGCTTGTCTTCCATGAAGTCGCATGATCGAATCTCATGGAGGTCAAACATTTCAAATCTTAGGGCAATTGGAAGTTTTGTCTGGTTATTAACATCAAGGACCCGAGTCGAAGCAAGTGCAAGTTGTGTTAGGCAATCTGTATATAACTATGCACAAAATTATCAAACGAAAATTAAATCAAACTCACAGGTTGCAGAATCAACATCAATGAAGTTTTTGAAACTGGAAAAACAATTCTGAAACTCGAAACAAACCATGAAGAAGAAAGTGATCAAGAGTTGTGTGTGAAACAATGTCCTTAAAGACGAATTTCGACTTTGCTACAGTGCTACGAGTTTAATAGCTCCTGTCTTCCAGGATACAACAATGTCCTTAAAGACGAATAACTTTTTTTTTGAGAAAAACTTTTATTAGATATTTTTAAAGAGATTCAACAATTAGAACAAACAAGAAGATAGCAGAAAATAAATCAGGAGGCAAGACACGCGTTATACGTGGAAAACCTTAGGGTTCGAATAACCCTAAGACAAAACCACGTCCTAGTCTACTATTTTCCATTAATCAAAAAGAGAGTTACAGTGCGAAACAGATTACCTCAAGCCTCACCCTTAAGCGTTACCTATTCTCGCCAACTCACGATGCGCCCAGAGCTTCTTTATGATTCAATAGCTTGCCACGAACCTCAAGTTTGATCTCCTAAATCAATCGGCTCCGAATAGACTCCTCGTCAATCCGGCCAATAGCAACAAGGCACCAATGGATCACTAGATGAATGATGAAAGATATGCGGAATGAACAGGACAATAAAAAACGTTCGGACAAATGCAGGATGCAAGAACGTTGAATTGGATTGTCACAAAATGCTATGTATGAGTTGATTTGATTGACAACTCATACAAACAATAAAAACTCTAGCACTCAAAACTTGTATTTTCTTTTCTTTTTGCCAAAGTGTAGAGTTTGATTATTGAAAGAAATAAGAGATGTATTTATATGAAAAATACATCAAAACATTGGTAGTCAATTAAGTAGGAAACATGTACCCAAATCCAATCCTTTTTTAGCCGATTTCCAAGGTGTTAAAAAAGACGACGTTTCCTATGCTAATGTTTGGTAATTAGTTTGTAAATTGGAATCATGCATATATGGAAAAGATCTAGTTATCTAGTACTCCAGGAACATGTGGGCAATATTCTCCGAAAAAGAATATTGCTATAGATCCCACCATTATTTGTTATGTGTAGTTCTGAGTTTGTTAGGTAAATAAAATCTTGATGGAAAAAGATGCACAAATGAAGGACAAAATAAAATATGACTGGAGTACTTTATACTATAGGAATAAACGGAAATTCCTAAAATGTATTTAGGAAATTCAAAAGATTGAGCAACTGAAATTCCATAGATTAAGCATGATGTGGGGGTCAAGAAAATAATTCTATTTTCAAAAGATTGAGAAACGGAAATTCCATAAATTAAACATGATGTGGGGGGTCAAGAAAATAATTCTCTACATTTTTGTGTTAACGATTGAAAGCATTTTAAAACATAATTAATAAAAGATGAATATACAAAAATGCTATGTATGAAATGCCGTGATGATTTTACCTTTGTCGAATTCAAGTGGCTTCGCAGAGTCAAAAAGCTGAGGCAAAGAAAGGAGCACCGCGCAAGAAACTACCCCCGAAAAACTACCCCCCATTCAACCTACCCATTACAATTTAAAGAAAATACAACCGATTGAATAAGAGTGTGTTGTAGAAGCACGTAGAAGCATCAGTACAATCTACAAGTCTGTCAAACCAAACTTTACTATTGAACTCTCTTTCGAAATAAAAATATGCAAAACGATTTGAGGAGTATAATGCAGTAGAAAGGAAGATTTTTGAAGTTTATCTCGGTGAGTTCGGGTTCCATGTGGAGTAATTGCTTAAATAGGCAGAGTATTTTGAACTGGTACCGACCAAATGGACACCATTGTCCGAACTGGTGCCAGCCAAAGAAACCTAGAGGTGGCAAATGGGTGGGTTGGGTTGGATTTGGGCGGGTTAAATATGGATTGGGTTGAATTTTGGTTGAGTTGGATATGGGTTAATAGTACGCGAGTTGCATATGGGTTAGGTTGAATATGGGTAAGTCAAACCCAACCCAATCCAATCCAACCCAATTTTTGAATAATCTCATTTTCTCTTGCTATTCAGTACTGGGTGGTTGAATCCAAATCCCAATTGAAAGCCTATGATATCGGGATTCTCCTTCCAACTCTCTCTCTCTCTCTCTCTCATGGACATACAGAAATTGTTTGGTAGAATGAAACAAAATAACCGACAATACATACAACTATCACACTACTCCGTTCCAAATTTCCAATTTAATCTTATGTTTAATTAAATATAAAAGATCAACATTGCGTTAGTATTTCTTATTCCAAATTTCTAATCCATTTTCAACCCAACCCAACTTATGTAAACATGGGTTGATATGGGTTCAACCCATATTACAATATGGGCAGGTTAGGTTGGGTTTTAAGTGGGCGGATATGGGTGGATTCATGGGTTGGGATGAGAATTGCCACCTCTAAAGAAACCCATTGATCGAATTGGTGCCCATTGGTGCCGCCCAAAAGGGCACCTATTCACTTCCACACTAAAGGATGTTTGCAACTAATCCCAAGAGTTGCAACTGATTCCCAAGAATCAAAGTAGTATAAAAACTTAATCTTGTGAATCTACTACCACGTCCTCCGGCCCAGTTAAGTGCGGCTGTGTGCACGGTAACCATACAATTCTAACAAACTCAAAAATGTATTTACTTTATAAATCAATTGCAACTACTTCAATTGCTTTAGGAGACAATTTTCAATTCACTCTCAAATATATGGTTTCACAAACCAAAATGTATTTACTTTGTAAAAAAAAAAAAAAACAATACGCGGTCTGTGAAGAGAAATAAAGAATGCATGAAATAATCGTTAAAAATGATGTACGGAAAGTTTTAACCAGTAAATTAATGACAAATGGAGAGGGAAAATTGGGTTACCAAACTAATATTCAATAGGCAAATTAATTTTTCACATGGATCAACTTTGAAACAATTAGCATGGATTCTTTGTAAGCAGAACAAAACAATATGGCAAAGCAATCATTGGTTGGATGCAATGTAATCTGAGGAGAAATTAAGGAAACCAAAAGGGATATTAAATGAACAACATGAATTGGAAAGAGTAATGGAATGGGAATAATGAACCGAATGAAGAAAAACATGAGAAGAAGAGAAGTTTTAGAAGGAAGCGAACAAAATGTAAAATAATCAGAGAGAAATGCATTCGCACAGTTTCGCCCTTCTTGTAGGGATATGATGGTTCATGCACAATAAATTCTATTACGGTGATTCTATGTGGCTAATATTCCATTTGCTTTAAGGGATGCGTTGTTTTTGATAGATGTGTCTCTAGACAAACCATTATAACTTCAAAATTAAAGAAGGTCAATTTAGGGATAAAAAGTGGGGAAACATTCGCAGCATACCTTCCATTTCGAGATCCCGAAGCGGCAGGTCGAACAGAGTCAATCAGCTCCTAGGGCGGGGAATTAAAGACATTTCATCGGATGGAAACGGCTATTCTTATGCTGGCCCCCTCTTCGCTCTTTTTAAAGTAAGTAGTAGTAGATAAAAAACACATCAATCTCATATCAGTGTGCCAGGATCGTAACTAAATTCTACTTTGAAATCTTCTTCTCGAAAATGAAATCGATGATTCATATAGTTCGTTATACTAAACAAAATGGCATGAAGGGGGCTCTGGTACCAATTTAAAGAATTTGATAATACCTATGAGTGCAACGGAAACTTGAAATTGTACATTCATCTATTATTGTTCAAGTGATCGAACAATGCAGAGAGATTTTCTAACCTATGACCCACGTAATGAACTCCATTGATGGAAACAGGCTTTTTCTCATTTTTTTTTTGGGTTAGGGCAGAGACCCTTTGGATGTGGTATTTATAGGCAACATATTCCTACCATTAAGAAAAAGTTGTCTCCAAAAGGTGTCTTCCTCAATGTGTGTATCTCTTGAGCATTTCCCAATGGTATGACTCTTAATATATTAATTCCCAATAACTACACCCTTTCAATTAGGACACACCCTCTCACATAGGATATGTCTTTTCATAATAAGACACCTTTTCAGAATTAGACACCTAATAATTTGACAATTTATTTATAACTCTGAACTTTAATTAATAAATAGAAAATGACGTGTAGGCCACATTATAGAATTTCTTACACTGAGTTCACCCAGAATTTTGACAGAACGAAATAGATTTATAGATCAATCACTTACCATTATCAGATTGAGCTATAAATTTTGCACGGTCTCCTAACAAATTGATAAATTCTTTGATTTGTTGGAGAGACTGTACAATGAAGCTTAAACAGGCTATTTATAGGGAAAAAAAATGTGCAGGAAATAACTTTCCATAGCTTCTTTTCATCTTCTTTATTCATTTGCTTCCACTTCTCCAAATCATTTCTCTTCCGCTTCCAAATTTGAAGGATCACCCCATTTTTCCGACAGGAACGGATCATTCCATTATCAAACAAAACAAAAACAAAACGATTACGACTTTCAAGTACATAATGTTAAGCCAAGTACTTATGCAAAAAAAAAAAGCCAAGTGTCCTAAACTATAAATATGAAAATAATATTAATAACCACGCCAATATATTTAATACCAAAAGTATTAAATATATAGGTTGCATTTCTATGAAGTCCGCCTTGGCCACCGCTCCACACCGTTGGATACAATTTATGACCCTTCTTGCAATACTCAACTCCTCCTTTTCTTCTGTTTTTTTCTCTTCCTCTTCTTTTTTCTCCTCCTTTTTTCCCCCTCCTTAGTGAATTTTGACGTTTCAGTACTCAAGGCATCGAGTCCTTTGTTAAGAAAAACAAGACTCTCTGTGTAATTAACCACCTCAAAAAAACAGCCATGTACCTTAGCAACAATTTTTTGGGTTTTTGGGTTGAATATGATCAATCTCTTTTTCCAAAAATCCTCCATAACATATTCACCGTTGTCTAAAAATTGTAAAGGTATCCCGTATTCACTTGTTATGCTATGAAACTTCGTCCAAGATTCCGCATCGTTATAATCCTCCAATAGCCATATTTATTCTTTATTAGCTCCGCTGCACCAAAGGCTTTGCTTTATTGTTTATTCATTGCGGATGTGATCAGTCTTTTGGCCTCCGGAACCTTCTTAGCAGTTGCTTGGGCTCTCTCGGCCTCATGCACCTCCATAGCTGTTGCTCTCTATATATCACAGGCTCGTGGAGCTGGTTGATCTGGGTTGTTGTTCTGGAAAAGCTCAACGAAGTAAAAAATGCATAAGCATGCTAGAAGGATAATCATCATCCGCTTCTGAATGATCGAGCTTCATTTCTTAGTGCGATGTCAGAGCGTAGTATGTAAAACATCACGGAAACAAGAATAATCTTCATGCTAGAAAGTACAACATAAGTGTAGAAGATTAAACACTTGTACCTAAGACTAGATTTGGCTGCAAAACAAAAGAGAGAGCGCCTTGTGTCATGTGAGTTTGGATTACGGTTTGTATGTAATACGAGAATCGGCTTGCAAGATTTATAGTTGTAGATGAATCAAGGATGTGTGTGTGTGTGAGAGAGAGAGAGAGAGAGAGAGAGAGAGAGAGAGAGTTTGTTAAGCCCTATTCCATGGGAAAGAATTTTTTTGCGGGAATTAGTTTCGATCTAAGTTGAGAGAGAGAGAGAGAGAGAGAGAGAGAGAGAGAGAGAGAGAGAGAGAGAGAGAGAGAGAGAGAGAGAGAGAGAGAGAGAGAGAGAATTTGTTAAGCCCTATTCCATGGGAAAGAATTTTTTTGCGGTAATTAGTTTCGATCTAAGTTGAGAGAGAGAGAGAGAGAGAGAGAGAGAGAGAGAGAGAGAGAGAGAGAGAGAGAGAGAGAGAGAGTTTGTTAAGCCCTATTCCATGGGAAAGAATTTTTTTGCGGTAATTAGTTTCGATCTAAGTTGAGAGAGAGAGAGAGAGAGAGAGAGAGAGAGAGAGAGAGAGAGAGAGAGAGAGAGAGAGAGAGAGAGAGAGAGAGAGAGAGAGAGTTTGTTAAGCCCTATTCCATGGGAAATATTTTTTTTGCGGGAATTAGTTTCGATCTAAGTTGAGAGAGAGAGAGAGAGAGAGAGAGAGAGAGAGAGAGAGAGAGAGAGAGAGAGAGAGAGAGAGAGAGAGAGAGAGAAAGTTTGTTAAGCCCTATTCCATGGGAAAGAATTTTTGTGCGGAAATTAGTTTCGATCTAAATTGAGAGAGAGAGAGAGAGAGAGAGAGAGAGAGAGAGAGAGAGAGAGAGAGAGAGAGAGAGAGAGAGAGAGAGAGAGAGAGTTAAGTTCTATTCCATGGGAAAGAAATTTTTTTGCTGGAATTAGTTTCGATCCAAGTTGTTCAATTTGTAAATTTAAAAAATTATTTCTTTAAATTTTTATTGGGACATTTATACAAGTACAAAAAAATTAAATTGATATATTATTAAGTAGGTAGTTTATTTTCAAAATCATATTTACCGTTAAACAAAACATTAGTTCGTTTTTCTATGGATGTGAGTTCCTCCCGAAAAATTATCACCATTAATATAATTCAATCATTTGTTTGGCCAAACACACAACAAAAATATAATTCTGCCAATTGATGCAACTATGAATACATCTGCATCCTTTTCTCTAAAATGCATGATGATAAGTGCTGTACTATATACAGGGAGGCTCCTCAACTTATGTTTGTTATATTCTTTACGCATGTTACTTGACTTATAAGTTTGGGCTAATTTGAGATTATAGGTTACTGAAGCCGTTTGCATGAATTAGACTTTATTTTGGAGGTTTAATAAAACAAGGATGGAGCCAAATTGAGTTTTCCAAATTGCACCCCGCTCCATCCTTGTTTTAATTTTTTTTTTTCCGTTCAAAAAAATAAAACAAGGATGGAGCGGGGTGCAATTTGGAAAACTCAAGTGGGAAATAAGAAAGAACTACATTGCTAGAAGGTTTGGAAGCGTTGGATACTTGAAATCCTAAAAGGAAATGAAGACAAATCCAATTTGGAAGAATTTTATTATTTTATTTTGGGTAAATTTCACTTACCTCCCCTGAGGTTTCTGACAAATATAGAGACCTCCCCTGAGGTTTCTGAAATTTCACTGCCCTCCCCTACTTTACAAAGTAATTGGTAGATACCTCCCCTGCCGTTAAAAAATGCCCAATGGTGTTAACTTTGATGGTGAAATGCCGTTAATGCCCTTAAATTCAAACTTTACTTTATTTTTTTTCCGTGTTTGAGTTTATATTGCATAAAAATTTTGAAAGGCGAGAAAAAGTAACTAAATTATTTACTTTTTTCTTAAAACTTTCTTTTCTTTGACTCAAACTTATTATTTTTTTGATTTTTTAGTTCCCATAGGATATACTTTTCATTTTGATAATAAAAACAAAAGTATTAATAATCACTTAAGCCCATTGCTTGCATTGGTAGTTTTATTATTATTATTTTTTACTTTTTTAGGTTTCTTTTTCTTTCTCTAAATCTAAAGCTCTAACTAGACTCCTTTTTCTTCTGTATAATTTTAGATATTTTACCTATCCGCGCTCTTTGTTTTTTTGCATTAGAGGTAATATCTAAAAAAAAAAAAACTATAAGCATGAAATTTTTTGGATAATTTTTGTAGACCAAATCAAGGATTCCATTGAGAAAAAAAATATTTTAATTTTTTTACAAAAGAAAACTCATTAATACATTATTTTTTGCGTGCATAATGCAAATGCAAGGTTCTAAAAATAATGATAGTTGTCCCATAATAATTCATTTATGAGTTTTTTTTTTTTTTGTAAAAAATTAGACTATTGATACTCTTATTTTTATTATCAAATGTAAAAATATATCTTATGGGAAGTAAAAAATTGTTTTTAAAAAAATAATAATTTGAGTCAAAGAAAAGAAAGTTTCAAGAAAAAAATAAATAATTAAGTCATTTTTAATATAAACTTAACTAAGGAAAAAAAATTCAAGTTCAAGGGCATTAAGGTCATTTTACCAGCAAAGTTAATGCCGTTAGGCATTTTTTAACGGCAGGGGAGGTATCTGCCAATTACTTTGTAAAGTAGGGGAGGGCAGTGAAATTTCAGAAACCTCAGGGGAGGTCTTTGTATTTGTCAGAAACCTCAGGGGAGGTAAGTGAAATTTACCCTTTTATTTTTTATAGCATTTGCATATTAAGGGGTATTTTGGCAAAATAATTCATTTGGATTTTTTTTTTGTGCTTATTAATTTTTTTTATAGTATTTGTGGGTCTTGCGTCAATTTGTTGTGGATTATTGGTTCGTTTCGAGTAGAGGAATCTAAAAAGTCAAAAATTATGATCAAAACTATTTTTTTAATAAAGCAAAAAATCATCAAATAATCCAAAATTTTGGTTTTGACCATAATTTTAAAAGTTGATGTGAGAGGTGTAAAGTAGAGGTAAAATGTGTAATAATGATGTTTTTTTAATAAATTGGATTTACGAAGCAACACATTTAAAAAGGAAGAGAGGAAGCAACAATCACCCACAAAACTACGTCCTTTGTCGGTATTCCATACAATTTATGTGAAGTCCTATTTTAATAATATAACTCACCCTAACTCATCTATACCGTAATCTTTTGAAATTGGAAAGCATAATCTAGTATTAGGGGTTGAGTGGAAGGAGAGGAGGTATGAGTCGAACTCACAATCTTCCGAGATATTGTTATTGCAACCTTGATCAAAACTCAAATAATTTTATTAATCTCGATTAAATGAATGGATTGATCGAGGATGAGGTTCTTAACCAAGCATCATCACTCAATGTATAATCCAACTAGGTTGGTACTCATGCCAAAACTAAAACACGTGCTTGGAAAAAATAAAGAGTCTTTCTTCGACAAAGACATAGTATATGGGTTAATCATGGAAATAGGACATAAACTAATTTTTTATTAATATAAAGCATCTGGGAGGGGAAAAAAATTAGCCACTCATAATTGATGATTGGTGCTTTGGTACAAATCCAAGCTTCTCTCCCTTAACACTTCATAAGAGAGCAATAATTGTTTCAGAGACTAGTCCTCAAATGAAACGTTTCGATCAAATTGACGCTTGCAAGCCACACCGGGTAGCAATATGGCAAGGCCATAGGAGCCCCTGCCCGAGCTAGGTTGGAAAGGTTTACATTTTCTTTATTAGTCTCGGATCTGAAATCAAGTAGGCTTCTCTGTCAACAATTGAGGTCTTTGTCTTCCTTTCCTCTTGTCCCAAAAAACTTAATCATGCCCTAAAAATTGGAGGAAGATATTTTTATCTCTTCCTCTACATATTCTCATATTATTTGTAATTTGCTAAATTTTGATGTAATTTGGAACTAGTTAATTGTCATTTTTAAACAAATATTCTTGATACTGAAGAATTATATTGTATTGGGGGACGTTTAGGAGTGAGTATTTCGCTTACAATTCGTGTCATGAATTTTGTAATGTTCTACAATCAGGAAATGTTAATTATAGTATATAAATTTTTTGGTTGCATATTACTGTAATGTGTTGAATCCTTCATGGCTAGACCATGTTTAAATTTACGTTTGAGTGGTACTACTCTAGTACTCCTCCGTTCTTTTTTTATTATCGATTTTTCCATTTTGGGATGTCCGTTAAAAAGTGTATGTTTTGAAAAGTTAATGGATTAAAGTGTATGGCTACATGCTTAAGTTCTTACGAGACATTTATACAAGTACAAATCAAATGTTAATTTTACAAATACATAGATTAGGTATAAAATTATGTTAACTATCTAACAAAATATGAGTAGTGCGGTTTCCACTCCGTCTCCAATCATTAGGACTGTCTTACTCTCGACATCGATGATTTTTGTGGTTGTGATCAATATTTTTGGAACCCTGGAGAGACTTGCAAGCACAAGTTTGGGGGACTTTTCAGATGTGGAAGTATGGAGGTGAGTTCCTCTTGAAAAATTATCAATCATTCATTTTGTAAAAGACACATACAAAATCATTCCTGCAAATTGATATAGCTATGAATAATTCGCGTCTTTTTCTCGAAAATGGATGATGTGGAGCCTGCTTTTCCGGTGAGCTCTTCCAACGGTGACTGTTGATGAAAATGGTCGCCTCTTACTCAAACACACCTAGACCTGCACACTAAACGCACCGTTAGCACCGGACTGGATCGTAGAGTCCAGAACGACACTCCGACGTTAGTAGAGGAAGAAGATGAAGTGTAGATCTAGGGTTTTAGAGGAGAGTTGTGCGTACCTTGAACATCTGATGAAGATTACCTTTTATAGGTGAGCCTTGGCTTGCTCTCCAAGCACGCCCGTGCCTGTCACGTGACTTAACCGCTCGGCTGACGTCACGGTGACGAACCCAAAAGAATATTTCGCGAGCACATGCCTCTAGTAAAATCATGACGCGTGCCGTAACTGTTCGGGTGACGTCACTTGTCATGATCACAGTTTGTCATACGCACATGTAGCGTTCAGGGCTATTGCTGATTCAGCATCTTCAACTCTTCGGCACCTTTCCGTCGTTACTGAGTCGGTTAAGGTGACAAACCATCTCTCGGGCGATCCGAGCCCTTTCAATATAAACCTTGTAAAGTCGTAAATGGACCAAGAATGGAGAGGCCTCGGTAAGTAGCTGAGACGGTGGACCGAAACCTCACCCTTCTACTTCAAGCAAGCCTTGGCCTTGTCGCATTATCCATCCGAAGAGTCCCTCACAGGTAAGCTCTCAGTAGCTACCTGAGAAGTATCTCTTCCATGGAATAAATGCTTGGTAAATCCGGACCCCTACAGATGATACATATGATCTGGACTTAAAAGTCTGGATCTTGGTCTGTCATTGGTGTTCTTGGTTGCTCTGAGTTTTTCTGGTGGTTCATTGAGCCTGGTTATTTTGTTTTGTGTCTGTATACAGTTTGGTCTGGTTTTAGGGTGTCATTTGCAGATGAGTGAAGATTTGTGTCTTGTTTTTGGGTTTTGGGGTTGTGTCTTTGCCTCAATTGCAGTGAGTATTAGGTTTTGTGACTGGGCTTGTATCTTTGTGCTTTGAGACATCTTTTGGGTTATTGGTATCTTTTACTGCTTTTATGGTTCTACTGAGATATCTTTTGTTGGGTATTGCTGCTGTTGCTAATGGTTCATTAGGGACTAGATTTGGTGGGGACTGGTATTGCTGCTACTTGATTTTTTTTGGGACTATTATTGGTGTCATCTACAATGCATTTGAGGATGGTAGGATTTACTTGTTATTTGGAAGCTAGTGCATTCTGATACTCATTAAATGGGAGCAGGGCTGTTGGCTATTTGCACACAACAATGCTGCAAAACTAATTGCTCTATTTGGTTGGTCAGATATTTGCTTGTGGAGGAACTGCTATATGACACAAATTAAAATGCACTACTATGTGTGATATTTATCTTATGATGTTGCTGATTTTTCTAGCAGTATTGGGAGTTAGTGTAATTGGATTTGGTCACCCTCAATCTGCTGTGTTCTAGCTATGGGTTTGGGGGTTGGCTATGCTATGGCCCTCTTTTGTATTTGTCTTCTTTTCAGCTTAGGTTGCTTTCTTGCCAACTTTTGCTTTCAGGGCTTGAGTGTGGCATATGATTGTAGCGAATTTAGGGTGCTAACCTCGTTGGGATGTTTCTCTTGCGTTGTGATGCATGTGCTCTTGTCCTTTTTGATCTTTTGTAATCCCTACATTTGATTAATAAATTCTTTTTTTGCTGTTCAAAAAAAAAAAAAAAATCCTTTCATAATTCAAACACACTTTGATCGGCGAATTGAGCATGAGACTATTAGTAGTGGTCAAATTAAATTTTTGATCAAGTAAATTATCATGATAAGACCTAATAATGGACGATATCGAACTATCATTGTGAAATATTTTGGATTTGGATGCGAAATATTTTGGATTTGGATGCAAAATGCCACCCTTGTGGTAGAAGTGGAAAGGGAAAGCAGGGAGCTTCTCAATGAAATTGAAAATGCTTCTGATTATTTGGTTCAGTGTTTCAAAAGAGAAGTTCTTTCTTTTTAATTTTCCTAAGCTTTGGATTGCATTGATTGTCTTGCGTATGTTCCTCAACCGTGGTTGTCTTGGTAGCTAGATGTATAATTCTCAGGGCATTAGGAAAGAGAGACCCCTGCTTTCTCAGCTTATGTTTGGACTATTTATTTGTGGCTACCACTGAGGAGTGTAGAAATAAACTCGTTTTAAAATGAAATGTGGTAGCTTATTCATTTGAAGGAAAATTGTGGGAAAGGTCAGCGCGTAGAACCATTGGACCAGGACGACCACTAACAAACCTTTCAGAGCTAGCCACGTGGAAAGAAGGTCAACTAAAGACACGTCAAATTCTGAAAAAGTCAACATTAACAAAAGAAACCAATACCGCGAAGGGAAACGTCTCACGAAAGAATATTTATGGAACATAGGACCCCAAGTATAGGGTAACCTTGATAAAAGGCCCCTATATTATGAGAAATTCATCCGCTGCAAATCTCCCAAGAGGGAATTAATGCGATGGGAAGTTACTCACATTTGTGGCTCAAGCTCGTGTCCAACATCTAACCAAAAGGCAGAGCCAGAAGGGTCATTTGGGGCTTGCGTAGAGTAATGGCGCGACCCAAAGGGGTCGCGACCATGCCTTATAATATGACGGGAATAGGAAATGACATGAATAGGCCAGGTCGCGAAGGTCATCTTTGCGACTGGTGACGTCACCTACGTGGTCCTAGTATACGGAGAGAGCATATGTCCTCATATTATATGGGGAATATCTGCTTGCCAATGATTGATTGCAGATCCCTATAAATATGAGGACAGTCCTTCACAAATTCTAAGAGATTGATTCATCCTTGAGGCACGGAAATTATAGAGAGAGAAAGTAGCTTGAGAGCCCTAGAATCAAGAACATTGTTCTTGTGAGAGCTCATGAGCCCATTTCTCTTAGAGTTGGTGTGAATTAGGGATATTGATCTAAGGAGTGGACTGAACACCGCTGCCTTTTTTTTCTGTGTGCTAGGCCTGATGTTTCACCCCATCGTGCAATGTTCAGTATCTCATATCGATATACACACTATCTCATATGTGGAGCCACAAAATCTCATATCGATATACACAAATTCCCACACGTCATACGTGGCGCAATCTCAGCCGTCCATTTGGATGGGGTGCATACCGTATGCCATCTCATATTTGGAGCCACAAAATCTCATATTTGGTGCCACAAAATCTCATATTATCTCATATTTGGTGCCACAAAACTCAGATTTAAAGCCACAAAATCTCATATGGGGGGGTGTGCATTGTAGCATGCCTCCAGCGTGTTTGGCAAATAACAGGTAGATATAGACGTTTTCAACATGTCCTTGCACATTTACACTACTAAACAATGGCGGTGACAATTAACAAAGGAACAGGTAATGAGATTAATGCATTAAGAAACAAAGAAAAAAGAAGGGAAAAAAATATCTTATTAAATAAAGATATTTTGATGAATGGAGCTACTTAAAAGAAAGAACTTTTTTTTTTTGGGTAATTCGGAAACTAAAATAAACTTAAAGCAGAAAGTAGCACTCCATGAGGAGGTGAGTTAGGTTACAAACCAACAAAACAGATTCAGTCCAAAATATGCCTAAGACCAAGGCGGTCCCTATTCCAAAACTCTCTGATGGAGAGAGGAATTGTGTCCAAGACAACCAGATGTTCGTTCTGTTCGGCTCCCAGTCTAGCAAGATGGTCAGTACACTCATTTGCACTGCGAGAAACGTGAGAAAGAGAGGCTCCTGTACGAGTCTTCAAAACTTTGGTTTCGAAAATCATATTGCTCTGTGGATGGCACCCATCAAACTCCTCATTGATTAAATTGACAGCCATGAACTTTGATACATGAAATCTTTTCCATAAGGTGAAAAAATTTGCAAGCACACAACTATTAACTTTCACTTAGGCAATCTTACAAACACATTTCTTGCAGGAATGCAAGAAAAAACAAGCCCGTCATTGCAGATGTGAATCTCGAATAAAACAAATTTTAAATGCAAATAGAGGGGATGTGATGTGATATGAAGCACTTCCGGCAATTAGAAACGAACTTATATTTGATAGTTTATCCATCAGCTGCAGTCATGACTGTTGTTGTTGAGGACGTCAAGTAGAATTGTGGGAGGGTATGATTTTGTTGGAATCGTAAGCAACCAGTCGGTTGGCTTCTATGTCTTCAGGTAATGCAAGGATTATTTTGATAGACGGGTTGTCCGTGTTTGTGTGTTGGAAAGGGACGGTACATACGTATAGTTTCAGAGAAAGAATGCAACAATTCGCCGGATGTGTCGGCAGAAGGGGTTTTGTCGTTTGGAGGAGACGGATCTGGGAGAGGCACGGAATTAATATGGATTAGCAGGGGCAAATTTGGAAAGGAAAGACACCTTCGTGCTTTTAAAAGAAGTAGTTTCGTACTATTACATTGGGAAAAAAATAATTATCGTCAAACTATATAGTCCCGTCCCCCCTCCGTTTTTCGTTAAAAAAAATAATTGTAACAGCTTTAATATTTATTAAGCTATGAAACAACTTTGTACTAAACTTGTTTTTAATGAGGCTTATTTACAATTCTTTTAAACAATACAACGCCCAAAATTTATAACCCAACTCACTTTAGGGCCGGACTCAAGGCCCCGTTCACTTTTAAAAACTAAGGCTCACTGAAATTTCGGAAGCCCAAAACTCTTTAACGTGGTATGTGGACATCAAAGTGAAGGTGAAAGAAATTAGAGGCTCCCAAAATAGTCGATTCTCAATTGCAATAATTGAACACTCAGTTTAAGGAAGATACAATGGTCATTCTCAGCACATCTTTAGATCATCGCAATGGCTTCAGATCATTCAACATTGAAGATACTTGCATGCTTGCAAAGAAGTATTATCCAATGGATTTCAATGAGCAAGAAAAGTACCACTTGAGATATAAATTGCAAAATTATAAGCTTGATGTGTCTAGGCATTCTGAGTTCCAAAATCTGTCAACGATTTCAAAGTTGAGTGATTGTTGGCAAAGACAAGAAAGTGCACGATATATCATCTTTTTGATAGGTTGATTCAGCTTATATTAACTTTACATGTTTCAAGGGCTACAACTGAACATGCATTTTCTGCTATGAAATGTGTGAAGACAAGACTTCACAATAGGATGGAGGATGATTATTTAGAAATTTCTTGATCACTTATATTGAGAAAGATATTGTTCGAGGGTTGGACACAGACTCTATCATTGATGCTTTTAATAACAAGAAAGAGTGTCCAGCACAGTTCAAGATGCCTGATTCGTTAATACCTTTTGCAATCTAAGTTGATATTAGAAACATGTTTAGTTTCATATGTATTGGTGTTATTTCGTACACATATATATATATTTTTTTAGTTGGTAAAAATTCATATCGTTGTTTTAATTTTAATTTTTTTATTGTATATATTCGTCCCCCTACGCCAAAATCCTGGATCCGTCCCTGGTAATAGACCCCACTGGTTAAAACAAAAGATGAAGTCAAAAGTCAAGTACATTTAATGTAGATCTTCTTCTAGACTATGAGACGAAAAATTTCAAGAGTTCACTTGTCTATTCACCATACTAGAGGTCGGGGCACACGCAATGCGTGTGCAAGTCAAACTTTGACAACAAAAAAAAGTATGCACAAAAGTACTTGGCTTATTGTTTGATCGTGTGTGCATTGTAATTTTTTTTATTATTTAGAAATAAGCTATCTTTTAGATATTTAAGCAATGTACTTAACAGATTGCACATAATCAAATAAGATATTACCGTGCTAACGCGGCCGTCGCAGACGCTTTTTCCACGAATACAGTTTTGGCTATGACGGAGAACAACCTATCTTTATTGGCTGCATAGATTTTAAAGTCGACAATGTAAGTTTAACAAAGAATATAGTGTTGGAGAAATGTGTAATCATATAACTATAAAAATAGTTATTTATAATGCGATAATAAGATGTAATATGATCAATAGATAATTACCTGACTTTTTGTTTATGTTTCATCCATCATAGTTTTCTTATCTTCACAATTATCCCAAAGCGAAAACATTTATTTTTCCTTTCGCATTCCTGTATATGACAACATATAATTCGAATACTAAGAATCTCTCACAAAATTATACATATCAAAACATAGATATACAAATGAATATCGGCATATATATATATAGATGCACAAAGTTGTTTCTTGTTGCTTTTTCTAGAATTAAACTAACATTAAAGTGATTGAAGCCAGAAAATTGTTTGGAAAAAACATAAAAAAACAAAAAAAAAAAGATTTCACAGGAAAAAATTCCAACTTTTGGTACCCATCAATGGCAGGTTAAAATGGCATTTTAGAGGAGGCAATTGGTAATTGGCACCATATAGGAGTTGGTTCTTTATTTACGTAAGGCTTCAATAGCTTTAAGAGAAATATAAGATGCAGAACAGAAAACCGAAAAATATGAAGAACAAGAATATGGGAAAATGTGGATGGGGCCGAAGGGGAGAGAGATTTGATTTCTTTGATTCTTTGCGGAAAAGTTAAAGAGCACTACATGAAGAGAGCAACTACATGAACAGAACATTAATGAAGTAAACAACTAATTTAGCAAATAAACCCAGAATTGCAGTCATACGTGGATTTCGCGGAGTTCTGTAGCAAAGTGATGTAGCGGAGTCGCGGCATTTTTTGGTTCTATAGCAAAGTGAAGATGCGAATGAGAGATCTTAATATTGGAACTTGATGTTGAATTAAGAAGAAGAGATCTTAATTGGGATGTAATGCATGGAGGATTTGGCATCGTTGGCATGCTGTGGGTGAGGAAGGGAAGTACAAACTGTTTTGTTTAGGTTGGTAACTGCAAGGAGTATTACGCGAGGTGGTTTTTGGCTTGTTGTTTTACCATTCTATCCTTACAGTTATTAGTGTTGGAGGATAATTTATGTGTAAAAACAGTTTCTTTTTATACCCATTTGGGGATAGTAAAATGTGAGCCAGCCTCATTTTTTGTCTTCACCAAACTTGGACTCCCCCTTTATTTATTAGAATAGATAGATTAAGAGGGTTGTGTTAAGTACAACATTTGTATAGCTACCATCTGAAAGTGGAAAGCCACAAGAACTGTATATTTAGTAAGAGTGTAATAGTTGCAATGGCCTTGTAGTAGAAATAACATTTTTAGATTTAAAAGAAACTTTGGTTTGTTTACTTTGTTGGCAAGCATGACATAGTCTATCTTTTTCAAATTTGATTTTTGGAAGACCAACAACTAATTCTTTTCTAGAAAGTTTTGAAATTGCATCCATGTGTGCATGTCCAAGGCGTCTATGTCATAGCCAACTATTTTCACTCATCGCAGAAAATCATTTTACACCATGTTTGCTTAAATCATTTAAGTTAAAAACATAAACATTTTATGTCTTTGGCCGACAAAAAGTACCTTGTTGTTTTCTATGTTCTCAATAATTCAGATTTTTCAAAAGTAACTCGATTACCCTTGTCACAAAGTTGATTAATACTTAGAAGATTGTGCTTTAAACCATCAACAAGTAAAACATCTTTTACAATGGGATAGGGGGTATTACTGATATTACCTACACCAATGATTTTTTCTTTGCTATTATCACCAAAAGTCACGAATCCTCCATCTTTTGGTGTTAGAGTATTGATAGCCTTTTCATCACCCGTTATATGCCTCGAACATCCACTATCGAGGTACCACTTTCCTGTAGTTGATGTGGACTTGAGCCATACCAACAATAGCAAGTCAAGACTTGATTTTTGGTACCCAAATCATCTTGGGTCCATGAAGGTTAGCTCGAGCAGAATATGTTTGGTTCTTTTGAACCCAAGTCATGTTGACATAAGTAGATGAATATCTCTTAATAGGACAAGAAGGTGAAATGTGTCCTAATTTACCACAATAATGACAAGTGAGTTTAGAAGGGCTAGATGAAGGATTTTTCTTGAAAAGATTCTTGTAAAAATTCTTATGCTCATCTAGGTTATAGCCGATTCCGGTTTTATGGAAAGAGCATCTTTGTTTTCCAAGAAGTAAATCCAAACCATCTTTTCCTTTAGTGAATTTTGAAAGTGACTCAGTCAAATCACTAATTTGCTCATGCAATAAACTAGACTTCTTTCTTAAGTCCTCATTTTCTTCTTCTAAAACATTTTTTTCCTCAATCAAATCTTTAATTTGATCATGCAAGGAATCATTTGACATCTTTTTCAAATCCTCATTTTCTTCTTCTAAAATATTTGTCTCTTCAATCAATCCTCTATCTCTTTTGAAAGATCTTTTGCAAGTTTCTTAAGATTAATATTTTTAGACCTGACTTTTTGAAAATTATGTTGCAAACTTTTCAAAGCATTTAGTAATTCATTAAAAGACAGATAAGATGGGTCAAGATCTACCTCACTTTCTTCTTTTGCCATGGAGCATAAATTTGCAATGTTTTGTATCTCGTCATCACTGTCACATCAACTATTATCACTACTGTCCCAAGCCGCCAACATAGCTTTCCTTTTGTCTTTCTTTGAATATTTTCTTGCTTGGGAACATTCGGATTTTATGTGGCCGGGCTTCTAGCATTCGTAGCAAATGATTGGATTCCTATTGCTAATTTCTTCCTTATTTCCATCTTTTCTTGGAAACCGTCTATCTTTCCGACCATTCTTGCTCTTGAGATACTTTTTGAAGTTCTTGGTGATGAGAGTCATATCTCCATCTTCACTTTTATTGCTTGAATCGTCATTGCTCTTTGATTTGCTCGTAGTTCCTTTTAGAGCAATGCCTTTTCTTTTCTTGTCATCCTCTTCATTCATTTTGCGATGCATTTCCTCTGTCATGAGGGATCCCATAAGCATATCCATTGTATAAGTTGAGAAGTCCTTTGACTGGAGAATGATTGAATCATTTGCTAGAACCTTTGAGACTAAGAACCTTCCTTGTCATCTCAAATTCAGTATAAGACTTGCCAAGAGATTTCAAACCATTAGTAATATTGGTAAATCTAGCAACCATTTGAGATATATATTCATCCGGTTGCATTTTAAAAATCTCATAGCTATGAACAAGAATATTTATTTTGGACTATTTAACTTGGCTATTCCCTTCGTAGGCTATTTCTAATTTATCCCAAATTTCTTTAGCCGTTTCACAAGCAGATATTCTATTATACTCATCAGTACTTAGTGCACAATAAAGAAGGTTAATAACTCTAGCATTTTTCTCAATTTTGATTTTTTCGGCATCGGTCCATTCATCTTCTAGCTTAGGAATAATAAGATCTCCAAACTTCTTAGTCGGGATAGTGGGACCATTCGTAATAATTCTCCACAAGTCGTAATCAGTAGACGTGACAAATTCTCATTCTATTTTTCCAATAACTATAGTTTGTACCAGTGAACAAAGGAGGTCTATGGGACGATTGTCCCTCGATGCAAGAAATGCTACTAACAATTGTCATGGATCACTCTTAGACTGTTAAATAAAAAAATAATTAGAGCCGAAGATCTGATACCAATTGTTACCCAAAAGGCAATTGTTTTATATGAGAGAGTTTAAAACAAAAATGCTAAAAAAGAATAATGCTAAAAAAGAAATATTAAGTGACTGAGAACAATTAATAGAGAAAGCAATAAATAAATAATTTGCGCACCACAAAAATAAAAGAAATAAGGGAGAGAGAAATCACACAGAGATGTATAGTGGTTCACCGCTCAGCCTAGTCCACTGGCCTAAGGAGTCGCTGTTTTACTAATCAAACAACCAGCTTTTGGTACCAATTAAACCTTACAACCGGAACACTAACTTTCCGGAGGAGGTAGCCAAATTGCTAGAGTTTATCTCCCAAACTCTAAAAATTAATCACAGAACAACACCTCTCAATACAATAAGTGAAAAGAATTTGTAAAGTGAAACTCTCTCTGAAAGAGTAGATACAAAAAATTTGCTCTCAAAGCTCTCGAAATAATAGTATGAAATTGAGATGTGAAAGCGAATGCTCTGTAGTGTATATACTTCGAAATTGCTTGGTGGTGCTTGATGCTATCTTCATTTGTAGAAGCTCCTTTTATAGGCTTGAGAATTTTGACCGTTGAACAACCCAGTGGAAACAAATCTTGCTATAGCCTAAGAGCATCACTAGTGGTATACTCAAACACAAAAATACTCAAGGATGAGTATTTTGATACACAAAAGAGGCTCACAATGGTATTTGGATAAATACTCAAAGTTAACAACATCTGTTACAAATACTCAACTTTTGGCATTTGGATACTCAAAACCACCAATCTTTCTCAATAACCAATCCTCAATAACAATATTTTGGGGACCATACCCTATCAAAAGTAACAACATTCCCTCTCCATTTTTCAAGTACTTAATTCAAAACTCAATTTTTTTGCACTCTCTCTCAAAAACTGAAATTTCAATTTTCTCTTCAATGTTACTACCATGATGACAGCTAATCATGCACCAACATCCTGCAGGAAAGAAGTTTTTGTGGATTGGTGCACGTTTTGGTTCGTTTTCTCTTATGCACTCTCGGGTCGTAATTTAGTTGTCAAGCTGAAGGGAAATGGAAGCGAAGTTGCATACTGGAGGACCATGACATTGAGTGAGCATGGCTTCCTAATGGTACTGCATATCCCATAACAACTCAGAAGTTTCAGGAAGCCATAGCTTACAGAGACCACTGTAAGGAAACTCTACCCAACATGATAATCGACCAGAAGATAAGCAATGAACAGCTGACTCAAGACGACAAAATCGTAATGAGTTGGGTGAATCGCACATGATGCGATACAATAGATCATTTAAAACTATCTCTTGTTTTCCAATTCAACCTTTAGAAATTGTTGTACCCCTCCAGTAAAAAACTGTCTCCTTAACATATTCCCCTATATTGTTTACTTTTACATTTCTTTTCTTTTCTTTTTTCTTTGTTTGTCTGGATGAAAATCATATATTGTATTTGGTCGTGCAGAAAGTGAAGCAGGCTTGAAAAATCTATACGATCAGAATTTGAATAGTAATATATATTTTCATCGTTGGAATGAATGAATTCACATGGTTGGTGAGTCTCGCTAGTGGTTGGCGCTAGCTCTCCCATGTAAATTCAGAACAGAGACAGAATAATATGTATCACCGTTGGTTGCGGATTAAATCTATATAACAAAATAGAGTGATTTTAAAATCTTACACACTTTCTCTACATAAATACTCAACCTTCATTTTTTCAAGGGCCAAGATTGAAAGCCTCCTCTCTACCCCCCCCCCCCCCCTCTCTCTCTCTCTCCCCATTTCAAATTATTAACACCGACCTAAATCAGAGACCTCTATGTCTCTAATCTCCTCTCCTCCACAAGTATGTCGACTTTTTTTTTTTTTGTTCTTGGGTTTGTTTTGTGTTCTGTGAACCAACCTCTCTCTCTCTCTCATAAATCAAGGCTGTTTGGAAAATGTTCATTTGAATGTACAACACCTGTTTGACAAAAGTACACAATGGAAAAATTGGTATTGGTAGCTTCTTTCCTATTTAACTCAGGGTCCGTTTTTTGGGAGGACATATTAAATGGGTCTTTATTGCAATAAGGACATCAACTTTTTCCTTAATGCCAAGAGGACAAATCACCTACACATTCCCAAAAAATACCCCCACTAGCCAATGAAATTGCCTAAACCCCCAAATCTAATGAAAGTGCCTAAACCTAAACCCTAGGGTACCCTATGAAAGTGTCTAAAACCCTAGGGTACCCTAAGAAAGTCTTTAAACCACTAAAACCCTATAATTGAAAGGTGCACCCTAAACCTAAACCCTAGGGTACCCTTTGAAAGTGCCTAAACAACTAAAACCCTATAATCGGAAAGTGCACCTTAAGTGCCTAAACACTAGGGTACCCTATGAAAGTGCCTAAAACACTAGGGTACCCTAAGAAAGTGCTTAAACCACTAAAACCCTATAATTGGAAAGTGCACCCTAAGTGCCTAAACCCAAAATGCCTAAACCCACTATACCCTACCCCAAAGAACCTAAACCCCTAAAATTGAACCCACCCCAAAAATTAAAGGAGGGAAATTAATTTTGTCCCATCAATTTTGTCCCACATGAGAGAGAGAGAGAGAGAGAGAGGGAGAAGGAGAAGGAGGAGGCGTGGGGCAATTTTGTGGTTTTTCTATAGAAACACAAAACCACAAAAATACTCAACCAAAGTTAAAAAATTCAACAATTGTAAATCCCCTGTCCTCATCGGTGGTCATCAAGACGTCCAATAAGCCTGTGAGTTAAACAGAAAATTGGTCCAAAGGCCAAGTTTAGGGCTTTAAATGGTGTTTAGTCCAGTTTAACTTATTTTAATGCTTCCAATACATTGATGGAAATTTTTTTAGGGTTCAAGGACAACATTAGACAAAAATACCCTTAATGAACCACACCACTCACGCTCACCATGCGGAGGGATTTCCTACGGACAAAAGCAAAGGAAATTCCCCTGGACAAAAGCAAACCCCTGTAATGCGGAGGAAAGCGTGATGTGACCCATCACATAGTAACCATTGATTCCCTGATGACGATTGTGATGTCACCCGACACATGCCCAATTGCCCCACGCCTCCTCCTTCTCCTCTCTCTCTCTCTCTCTCTCTCTCTCTCTCTCTCTCTCTCTCTCTCTCATGTGGGACAAAATTGATGGGACAAAATTAATTTCTCTCCTTTAATTTTTGGGGTGGGTTCAATTTTAGGGGTTTAGGTTCTTTGGGGTAGGGTATAGTGGGTTTAGGCATTTTTTTTAGGCACTTTCTTAGGGTACCCTAGTGTTAGGCACTTAAGGTGCACTTTCCGATTATAGGGTTTTAGTTGTTTAGGCACTTTCATAGGGTACCCTAGGGTTTAGGTTTAGGGTGCACTTTTCAATTATAGGGTTTTAGTGGTTTAAAGACTTTCTCAGGGTACCCTAGGGTTTTAGGCACTTTCATAGGGTACCCTAGGGTTTAGGTTTAGGCACTTTCATTAGATTTGGGGGTTTAGGCAATTTCATTGGCTAGTGGGGGTATTTTTTGGGAATGTGTAGGTGATTTGTCCTCTTGGCATTAAGGAAAAAGTTGATGTCCTTATTGCAATAAAGACCCATTTACTATGTCCTCCCCAAAAACGGACCCTTTAAAGTTTATTAGGTGCTTACTTTTGGCCTTATTTGGCACATTGACATGTCGATTTCTTCCAATGTATATTAGGATATGGCCCTGCCTTTGTGGTTAATTGGTAACAGGGGTTTTTGCCTATTCTTTCAATGCCCCCTGAATACAGTTGGCACCTATTCAATATGTAAAATTGGGTGAACTGCAATTCCGGTTAAATTTTTACTTATATTCTTTTTATCAAATATGAGTCTATTGACTTCGATTTTTTGTTGTTTTCCAGGTGTACTTTGAACACTAAAGGAGTCTTAGTGAGGATGTAAATGTTGTGAAATTTTAATATACTCGCAAGTGCACGAATCGAATCGAAGTATAGTTATGCAAGTGTGAGGTCGAACCCACAAGGACTTGTGAATTTTTATAGGAAAACTAGATAAATTTAAACCAATTGAACCCTAACCTAATTCCAAAATGTTGTGTTTGATTTAGAAGATAAAAATTAAATAAAATAATGACAAAACAAATAATTAAACTAGCATGCAAAAATAGTGGGGATTAACGGTTGGAAAACTAACTAGAGTTTCGGAACGAACAATTCAGATCAATGTTTTGAGACACATTGTGATTTACAAACTCGAGTTTGAAATGGTCTCCACACAAAGGTAGGGTTTAGAAGTGATTTGCACCAGAATTTTTCGGGCATAAGGGAAACCAATTCTTGCAGAAAAAATCTTTCCTATAGAATAGGGCTTAACAAATAAAAAAAATAACAATTTTCTTTGCCCTGCTCTCTCTCTCTTGCTTAATTCAACCACAACTATAAATCTTATCAGCTGATTCTCATGAACATTCCATAATCCAAACTGCCGTTAAATGAGGCTCACTCTCTTCTTTTTTGCAGCCAAACCTAGTAATATATAGATGTTTAATCTTGTATGTGTATATTGTGATTTCTAGCATGAAGGGATGATTAATCTAACATCAATCATTTGATTTTTTGTTTCCATAATGCTTTACGTACTAGGCTCTCTAGTATCGCACCAAGAAATGAAGCAAGATGGAAGCATTCCATGGAAGCATTCCCAAAGCGCCGAAGGAACATAGTGAGACCCAGCTCAGGGACTACCCCGCATGGATAAGGATGTATGCTGCGGTGGGGAAAAGATGGACCTCGGTCACAAAATTTGTGGTTTAGGACGAAATCTGCAAAAAGCGATACGCAGCGAAAGCCACAAATGAGGGGATGAAAGGCAAGCTAGGGCGAAAGCGAGTTCTCGATATCAAAATCCCAGGTTCTAAATCCCTCTCTCTCTCTCTCTCTGTCTCCAAATCGGGAAATTTTACTGTTCTGTGTACAAAATGTATACTTAGAGGAGTTTGGTAATTGTAATCTGCTGTCATTCTCAATTGTTTCCCTTTCGTTTCTCCTTCATTCCCATAACCGATAACATGCTGCTTCATTGTTGAATTCTGTGTTTGGACTCTCAGGCATTAAGTCTACTTTCATCTCCCACTAGAATTCTCAAATCTCGCTGTAACATCATGAATTTTTAGATAAGGTTCACAAAATTTACTGTATTGGCTCCATCTTTATAGCCTCTTCTCAGTAATAGCTAGGTCTTGCTAAATATGTGGCTGTTCCAATAGTGGTTCTTGATTGTTCTCACAACATGTCTTGGATGAAAGGATTGAGCAATCGATTTTTCCAGCTATTATCAGTTCATTTTGTGAAAGAATTGTGCTAATTAAACATTTTTCTATTGGATTCATGCAATTCTGATATTCTGAAATACTGCAATTCTAAAACTTTTGCATGTTTCTTTTAGTTTTAATTTCCCAGATTTGGACTAAAATCAAATATGCCATTTCATGTTGATGTGTCCCCTTTCCTTATGCTAAAATGAACAGTAAGCTATGCCCACAGTCTCTGCTTAAACATCTCGTTGTACACTTTCTTACGTCTTTAGTCTACTAGAAGTCTAGAAGTCTAGAAATATCAAGTCTTGTATGGAATTCTGCGGCTTCAAAATCTAAGCACCTACTTATTCTAATTATTACTGTGGAATTTATTGCTTACGTGGTTGAGGTCCTTTGTACATACGATCTTCGCTAGATGTGTGTCTAGATTGGTCTTGAACTGCTTCTGGGTTGGTGTTAATCGTATAGATCAAGATAATTCTATTACAGAGTTTCTTGTTAAAGTAACAATACTTTGCGCTCTCTCTTCTCCTCATCGCACGAAGTAACTTTTATGGAATAGAGTCCTGTATTTGAAGAGGGATTTGTTTTCTTTATCCTAGAAAACAAGTATCAGATTCACCAACCTATGAAAGGATCCAAACCAAGCTGGTTGTTTTGGTGGAGTGAACATGGCGGGTTGAGTGATAAGTATGGTAGGCGTATTGTTAAGTAATCACGATTTTTTCCAAACCGAGATGTATTTTTTTATATACAATCTCAGTATTTAGAAAGCAAGATCTATTCTCTAAGTTACAATCTCAGTTTTTAGATTACTGAGAGTAAAAAATCTTTCCATCTCATTTTTTCGGTATAACTGAGATTAAAACTATAGAATGTATTTTTTTACCACTGTTTGTATGTTGCTTCGCCTTTTATGTACAAGTCTTGCCAACCACCATTCAATAAGTAGAGGATAATATGCATATAATGACATAGTAGTTCAGATATGAATGCATGTTTTATGGATATTAATATTTTGTGGATGTTAATTAATGCATTTTTATCAGATATCCCGTTTTCCTGCAGAATGCAAGTTATTTGAAAGGCTATCAACATAAATAGAACGCCAATTGAGGCCAGGAGGAAAATAACGACAAGAAAGGCGTCAAACCACAAATCCCATTCCAAACAGGGATTTGTGCAGTCGAGATCACCCCTTCTTAAGAGATCAAAGTCCTTATGAGGGAGCATCCCGTAATGAGGACTGGAATGGTACTCAGGAGAACGATGAATATGAAAATACGCCGAGGAGGAGTTTTTGTTGCCATTGTTGCAATAGAAGGATTTTCTGTAGCCATTGTGGCAACCAAGAAAAGGATCTGCAAAAGGGATTAGAGAGATGATCAATGTAATCTACAGGTGGAGGATAGCTTTTAGGAGTTTCAAGAAACTATGGCCCTGTTTGATATTTCAACAATGGGATTGGTTTATGAAAGTGAAGGGCCCCCCAAAAGTTATGTTTTGTTTTGTTTTTCATTGGTGGCTGGAGTTGCTAATTCTAGAGGACTATGAATCCCCCATTTTCACCGGATTGACCAACACCCAAGGGTGGTTGGGTATTATGAAACCTGTCCCATGGGACTGAGTCTAGAAAGACAACTATGTCCTCTTCTATTCATTTATGGACACGATTACCTCCATGCAAAAAAGCTTTGCTATTTGGGTGCTGCTGTTGATATTTTCATTATGTAGCGAACACAACCTGATGATGGCTTTTGGTAGGAAAAACGTGAATGTTGGGTATGTGGATGCTGGTAAAATGATACTTCCTCCTTCCCTAAATAAAAGTAGAGCATTCAATTTTGGGTTGTCCGTTAAGGAGTATGTGTTTTGAAAAGTTAATGGGGAAAAAATTGTACAATTGTTATTTTGCCCTTTTGAAAAATTAATGGTTAAAGAGTTAATGTGTAAAAATGTAAGATAATTTTACAATTTTTATTTTGCCTGTTTACGTTTTTTTGTTCTTCATTTGTATATAGTTCAACATCATTAGTATGCATGCCTTCAAAATGTGAATAAAAAATTATGCTTCCAAAAAATATGTTCATGAATGTTACTTGATGAATATTCATTTTATCCATTGGAAATCTGGAAAAAAAAAATGTTATTCTTCATTTGAAATATAGGGGCAAAAAAAACAAGTAAAATGTGCAATTGAAATCTGAAAAAACAAAATGCTTCCAAATAAATATGTTATGTGGTCAAATAGTTCTTGAATTTGGTCAAAGGGAAATTCATGGTTCGCCTCCCTATTAACCTGATGATAAAAAATTGTGTTCTATGTAAGGGCACAATTTGAAACAAATTATTTTAATTCAATCCTATTCTAAGGAAAACAAACATGTTATTAGTAATCCCATCATCTAATCCCATGCAAAACAAACATGAGGGAAGGATTCATCTCAACATTAATAATCCCGCCTTATTATCAATCATAATCTGCATCCCATCTTATTACCAATCCCTTCAAAATAAAACCTCGTATTAAATAGGGCCTATATGCCTAATAAACCTCTGGGCTAGGGCAACCAAATAAAAAAAAAAATCCAGGTTATATATAAATATAATAAAGCTTCCGTGTTGTGACAAAGCAATTGCTTGCCTCAGTGGTTGTTTGATGTTGCCTCGCATGCGTGTGGCAGTGGTTGTTTGATGTTGCTTCGCATGCGTGTGTTCTGAAGTTTGATACTCCACACCCTTCTTTTTCCTCCTACGTTTTTTTTTTTTCATTTTGGAATCTTTCATGCATTTCTTTCCCTTTTTCTCTATTTTTGTTATTTACGGCTCCTTTTTTTCTCTCTCAATCCACAATTTCACAAAAATCACGCTACTCAATTACACTTTGTTAAATGGAGTTGATATTTTCTCATTGAATTCTAGAATCCAATACTACCGGTTATAGTTTTTTTTTTTTTTTTTTGGTAAATTCTACCGGTTATAGTTGTTTCGACGAAAATGAGTTTTTGTAAGTTGAAGTTGATAGAACTTGCTTTTATAGTATCATGTCACAAGAGAGATTAAATGAAGTGACATGAAATCAAAGTTACTATGTCCCCAAATAGAGTTAATGAAGAAGTTGTTGATTGATGTTTGCTTGGTTTCTTGCATTAGAAGAATATCCACATTCCTGTCTCTTACTATCTTTTTTAATTTTCCTCTTTTTTCCTTTTTTCCTAACCCCCTGATGTTCCAAGACATTATTTTCATTTTGATAGCTATCAATTAACCTCCTTTGTCTCTCAGAAATCATCATTTTGCTCATTACCTCCTCATCATTGCCCATGAAGTCCTCTCCCATGATTTTTGAGACTGTCCTTGCAGCTTCCTCTTCATTGAGAGTGATCCTGTCCCTGTTTTTTATTCTTTCTGAGGATATGGAGAGAGCAGCAGCAGCTATGGCCGATCTGAGTAGAATACATTTGTTTCTCTTTTTCTTTCCCTTTTTGACTTTTGGTAATCCTATTAATTGATCAATGGACTTCAGTCTCTTCTTGCCTTTCTCTGTTGCATTTTTTCTAACTGTACATAACCAATCATTATGGAAAGGCAACTCACTCCAGCTAGAATCTTGTTCCACGGTTTCTGTGGATGGGGTTCCCACTGTTTTGTCGATCTAAGTGGAAATTGCCTCATTAATGGAGTTGTGGCTTTGAATGAGAGGCACCTCTGTCTTCATTAATGAGCTTTGTTATTCCTTTTACATTTCCCATGGAAAGCTGTTGAGTTTGAATAGGCAGTTGTGATTTTCTGGAGTCCAACAAAATGGATTTGAAAGTGGCCAATTGCAACTCCTGCTCTTTACATTTCTCTATATTCCCATCAGCCCCTCTATTAATGAAGTTGCCAGGTGTTTCTTCCACCACTTCAGCATTTTTGATGTCATTGTTGTGCACCTTCTCATCTTTCTCATTCTCCTTATCTTCATCATCTTTCTTAATTGGTTTCACATTAACATATTCCTTATCACGCGTATCTGAGGATAGAGGGACCAAATCTAAAGTAATAGCTCTAAAAGATGCCACCTCTTCAACTCTGACCAAATAACTTGAATCAAGGATTTTAATTTCCACACTTCCAGAAATTTTTTGAATCTGGTCTGTAGCTATAAGAATTCTACCAGTTTCAAATGATTTCTCATATGATGTATTTTCATACTGTGGACGGTCGATTCCACCGGTTTTGGAAAAGGTAGTTTTGAAAATAGAATCGCCACCCGGGTTCTTTTGGAAAACGGTTTAGGACCCGAGAAACCAATTTGAAAACGATTTAAAAAATGACTTAGAAAATAATTTGAAAAACCAGAGATTCGTTTTGGATTCGGGAGCCAGGTTACGAACGGGGAAGGGTTTTAATGCACCCCGCTCGCCCGATTAAAAATCGGTCTTTACTAAACATTTGTGGGATTTTTAGAAAACATTTCAATGTCAAACTTTATTCACATAAACAATTAAATCATGCAAAACAAGTAATTGGAATGCTGAAATGAACAATAACTAATGCAATCAAGCAAATGGCAATAAGTATTTAAACTGAAAAAGATTTTCTTAAACTGTTTATGAAGGAAAAGGATTTTAAAATTTCAATTTTTCAGAAGAGTGCCGTACAGCACACTAAGTGTACCATGCAGTACAAAAAGTGTGTCGTGCGGCACTATTCATGATTCCAACGGTCAAATTTTCAAAAGTGTACCGTACAACACTCCAAGTGCACCGTGTGGTACAAGAGGAGTGTCGTGCGGCACTGTTTCCTTCACAAACAGTTTAAAACTCAGCTTTTCGACAAGAATGAAATGAAGGTATATTTAAGGCATGAAACTTGATTAAAAACAGATTATTTTGATTCAGGAAATGATGTGTTTGAGTAGAGAATGTTCCTCCTCAATAGATTACCCCGTACAAGGCAATATTTTCACCGTACGACGCAACCGGGGGGCTTATAAACAAAACAGTTTTTACTATGACATGGGCGTACCGAATGTGGAGACAATATTGATGATCATCCGCATTCGGCATCCCTCCCCTCAGGGTACCAAAGTTGAGAAATTTGGCGAAACGGGATTATACCTCCGGCTTGAACCTCTCGGATTAAAACTCTTTCTTGATCCTTTGAGCATGGCTTGGGCTTACTCTGGACTCCAACTTAACTCTGGAACTGCAGCAAGAATGGTTAATGAATGGAACTCAATGGGTTTGGTATGGTACACTCACGGCTCTGAGACCGAAAACAAGGGATTGGGTTTTTCGAATTGGGTTTCCTTTGGGTGAGACTAAGGGATTGATTTCTGGAAATTGCAGGTAGCAGTGAAGGTAATCTGTAATTGGCATGGTGTTTTGACTGAACTGAAAGGTGGTGTTTCATGGTTGACAATTTTCCATCTCTCTTTCCCATTGCAACCGATCGGCATATATAGGCATAGGAAACGACTTGGCCCTTACGTAAACTTGGTACCCACACAAAATGATGATGGCTAAAGGGTAGCCTTTCTTCTCTACAAGCAACCATGATGGAGGAGAAATAATTCGCCAAAGAAGGGAGCTGCTAGAAGCTCTGCAAAAGTCGACTGATGTGTGACAGTGCCGTACGACACACAAACTGAACCGTACGGTACATCAATTGTGTCTTACGGCACACTTCCACCACCAAAGTTCAAAAAGTGTGATGTACATGACTGTTGAAGTACCGTACGTGGGAGATGAGTGTCGTACGGCACTGTTGACTTTGTTGACTTGAAGAATTTCAATTCGAGAGGCTTTCCTAGTGTTTCTTTTCATCATTGGGGATAAAAATGTGTACGAGGGTCATTTTCCCAAATTTCACAAACAGATTATATACCCAAATTTTCCTGATCGAGATTGGGAGATTGTCCACAAAAAGTGTAGTTTGTTGCTCAGCCATGAATAAGAAGCTCAAGAAGACGAAAGATCAAATATTGCGAATCAATCAGAAATAAGAAGAGAAAACAGCTAAAAGTGATTACTGTTGAGCCCTAAGATACCCAATCGAGTTGTTATTGATCCAGAAGCCCCAATCTGGACGAGATATAGTTGCTACATAAGAACCTTACTCTGAATCGAACTCGATAAGAGGACCTCACCGGCGAGAACGAGCGATGGTGTAAGGACCCGTACGAAAAATCACTTTTTGGAAAAGTTTCGTTTTGGTCGATAAAAAGTCCCGGTAATTGTTCCTTGGATTTTTTGGTCGATAAAAAGTTTCATTTTCACGAAAAGAGAAGTCCAGAATTTTCACTTGTACTTACACGATTTTATGCAATGGTCGACCAACAACATTACAAATCGCATTAAAAAGAGTACATCGTCCTCTTATCAGCGACAGAGCCAGCTCAAATGGAACATCAATATCTTTATGCAGGTCAAAAAATAAATATAGGGTATTGATTTCTATGTCCCCTAATTGATGCAAACACTCTTGATTTTGTCTCATAAATGGTAAATTTACCAAACAATCCCCGAAAAAATTAAAATTAAAAAAAAAAGAGAGAGAGAGAGAGAGAGAGAGTGTTCGCATCAATTAAGGGAGCATATAAATCAATTTCAGAAAAGAGGGAGAGAGTGTTCGCATCAATTAAGGGAGTGTATAAATCAATTTAAAAAACGAGAGATAGAGAGTTCGAATCAATTAAGGGAGTGTAGTATGTCTTTGTTGTCGGGTTTGCATCTTGCCTTCCGACTGTTTTAAGTCTCGGGTGGTGTATGTCAGTTTGCCCTTGATCCTTTTAATCTTTGTATTCTTACGAAAATTAACAAATTTTTTTCCTTGGCAAAGAAAAAACACACAAAGCCATATGTCGTACTTACATACAGTAAAATGCAGCAAAGAGAGTTGTTATCCCTGTTGATTTTTTATCCCCGGATTTTGATTAACGTTATCGGATTTGTGAATATCGGATTCAGATTTGGATCCTATCGGATTCGGATTAGATCCGACCCAATGACAGGCCTACTACCAGCCCACCTTGATTTAAATGTAAAGGCCCCAAAAAGTCCAATGAAAGTAGGCCCAAAAAAATCACGGTGGCATAATTGTTATTTTTTAATCATTGGGGCCCCCTTTCTTTAGGGATGGCAACGGGTAGGGTATAGATCGGGAGACCCTATTCTATGTTTTTTATCATTTTCGCTCCAATCCCCACTGGGGATATTAGATAAAGCACCAAACCCACATCCCGTTGGATATCGAGGTTTCCCCAAATATACTCATATCCAAACCAAAATATATAAAAAGTCAATAATGAAATCAAAGTGCAAGCCCAATAATTCAAACCAACAAAAATATAAAGTAAAAAACTTCAAATTATCTTATTTTAACTACTAATGTAGCAAAAATAAGAGTAGTACAATGAAACCAATCCAAGAAAACATCAATTTCTACGTTTCATAATGTGACAAACTAATAAATTTTAAAACATAAAATGAAAGAGAAAAATATAGCAAGAACATCATTTTAGGAACTAAAATTTGCATTGATATTCTTAATATATTTTGCAGTATATAATAGGTAGTAATTGACATGATTTGCTGATCTACGAGTAAATAATACTCAAGATTCTTTTCTACCCATATGCATATGCATAATTTATATAGTATATATAACCGGGTACGGGGATTTGGAGGCAGAGATAGCAAAACCATACCCGCTCTATATCTGAGCTGGTATTTTTTAGATCCCACCATACCCATTTCTATTGGAGAATTTTTTGGATATACCCCGCCTCCATTTGGACGGGACGGGGCGGGGCGAGGCTGGTATCCATTGCATATGGGAAAATTGTCATCTCTACCTTTTTTATTTCGAAAGAGTAACTCATCAGTAACCTTTTGGACAGCGCCATTACGTACACAGCTTTGAAATTGGAGATCACGTTCTCTCGGACAAGACGAAGAACTGAACAGTGTGATTTTCACCAATTTTGGAAGGACTCATCAGGGTCCGGCTCGATTAGTGCTAAATTCTAATAAATCCTAGGCTCCTAGCTGGTTTATTCCCTCTCATAAACCTCAAACTCATTTCAAGTATTGATTATATTTTGTAGGGTTTTGAAATTAATTGTATTCACTACAAGAAATTGCACTTTTAGTGACTAGTTTTGACCATTTTTGGTGACCAACCGTATTTTGGTCACAGAAATCAGACAAATTGTGACCAAAAATATGTTTGCGGCCTCCAAAAATTATCTTTAGTGACCAACAAGTTTGTGGTGACCAAAGTAATGAGTCACCAATAATTGTCTTTAGTGACCAAGAAATTTGCAGTGACTAACGTTAGTCACTGTAGGATACGTTAGTCACTGTTGGTATCCTATAGTGACTAAAATCTGGTCACAAAATATATGTTTTCCGTGACCAAATGAATATTGATCACAAAAACCTTTTAGTGACTATGGTTTAGTGACCAATATGGGCTAGTCACCAAAGACTTTTGGTGACTAGATATGGACTTTGGGTGACTAAATTCTTAGTCACCGAAAGTGTTATTTCTTGTAGTGATTCTTTGTGAGATTTAGATATTTTGTTTAATTTAAATTGGAATGGGCTTGACAGGCTTTCTTTAATATGACTGGAATTGTTTATGCTATCACTACAAGAAAAAATGTCTACTGTGAGGATTGAGTTTCCTCGCCAAAAAACCAAATTTCCTCGCTAAAGGAATTGGCGAGGAAAATTTTTATCGCCAAGTTTCCTCGCCAAAAGGTCGTCGCAAAAGGTATTCTAGCGAGGAAAAATAAATTTCCTCGCCTAATCTGCCAATTGGCGAGGAAATTTTTTGTCGCCTATTCGGAACAATTGGCGAGGAAAGTTTTCCTTGCCTATTCGGACCAATTGGCGAGGAAATTTTGTTTTCCTCGCCTATTCAGAACAATTGGTGAGGAAATTTTTCCTCGCCTATTCTGACCAATTGGCGAGGAAATATTGTTTTCCTCGCCTATTTAGAACAATTGGCGAGGAAATTTTTCCTCGCCTATTCTGACCATTTGGTGAGGAAAAATTTCCTCACCAAAACTCCTGAAACAAAAAAAAGAAGAAATTCAATTCTAGCTTCTCCGCCTCCGCTGGGAATCGAGCCCGCGATCTCCTCTCAAGCAACGCGCGCCCCATCCACCACACCAACTTCCATTTCAATGCAAAGTTCAACAACTTTTAATATATAACCTTTGTAGTTCTTTTTACCTCACTATTTTTTTTAAATCTTTTTGTCTAAATTTAGTCTCTTTGTAGTGTTTCTTTAAACTTCTTTCTTAAATCTTTTAATGTTTTTTGTTTTTACTGAAGTCTTATTTTTTTATAATTTGATATTTTCCTATACCCTTTTATAAGTCTTTACTTGTTAGAATTACTTACCTTTGCATTTATATATTTGTTTATTTTTAAATTGGATTTTGTTAATATGTGCCCCCAAGGCACATGATAAGAACACATTAATTGCTCCACCTTACTCCACTTCCACAAGGAATTAAAGTAGAGTAATCAATTGTGTTTTGGAAAGATAAATCTTTTTTTGATTAGACGAAAATGCCACCAACTACCCATACCCATGGAACAAAAACCTAAGATGCAATACTTGACCAAATAAAAACGAAAATTATTTGAGAATTAGTTGGCCAGTGTTCTCCCATAAATTTTTGGAACATAATTTTAGAAAATTAATTATCAAACATAAACCCAAAAATGAAGAAATGTTGTTGGGTGAGACCTAACCACCTTCTTCGTTCCAATCGATAACATAAATTCTTCTTAACATCATGTTGTTAAACATTATTAGTATGCTAAAGAGTAATTTGGAATTTATTGACAAATAATTGATCTACTCTTTGGCTTTCTTGAATTTTTTAAACTTCTTATCAAGAGAATTTACTTCACTAATTTGTTTTGAAGAGAAAATGTAAAAGTAAAAGAGGACTAAATATAAAAAGATTAAAAACAAGACAACATTAGCCCAAATAATAAGTCGAAAGTATAAATTTTCTGGCTTGGGGATTTTTTTTTTATATAAATTTTAGTTGAAGGGAAAAATCAATTGCTTTGTGTTTGTAGACCATTTTGGTGAGTGATGCCCGTAGGATTTTTTTCTCTTTAGCGGGTTTAAACCGAGTTGAAACACTTATTAGAAAACTAAAGGGCAGTTGAAAAGATAGCATTGAAAGAAAAGTTAAAGGGTAATTTAGTCTCATTAGAAACACGTTTTCCTCCTAGACAGTATGATACCCACCTTTGTTTTAAAATGGATGATCGTTTTAGGAGACCAAATCATTTTTCTACTAGAGTAATAATAATAATAGATTTATATGCAAATGACATGATCAATATGATATGAATACATTTAGTCTCACTAATTAGTATGTGCATACGACAAATAAGTTCTTTTATTATAATTTTATGGTATCATAAATAGGATAAATATCTTACCATTGGGATAATACAACACATTTATATCAAAATCTAAATAGTCCTAGAAAAGGTGTGGAAATATTTCGTCACCTAACATTAACATTTGGCGACGAAACAAAATTTCCTCGCCTATTCTGAACAATTGGCGAGGAAACTAGCATTTCCATGCCAAATCTTAGCTTTTTTGCGAGGAAAGATAATTTCGTCCCCAAATCTTAGTTTTTTTGCGAGGAAAGGTAATTTCGTCGCCAAATGGGTACCCTTTAGCAAGGAAATATGCATTTCCTCGCCAAATCTTAGCTTTTTGACGAGGAAATATAATTTTGTCGCCAATGTTAGCTTTTTTGGTGAGGAAAGATAATTTCGTCGCCAATCTTTGATGTTTAGCGAGGAAATTCAAATTTCGTCGCCAAATGGTAGCCTTTTAGCGAGGAAATATTCATTTCCTCGCCAAATCTTAGTTTTTGGGCGAGGAAAGATAATTTCGTCGACATAGTGTACTCTTTGCCAACGAAATCGATTTCATCGCCATAAAGACCCATTTGGCGAGGAAATTTGAATTTCCTCGCCAGCTTTCGTCGCCATAGTTACTTTTTGTTGTAGTGTATTGTGTTTGTCCTATTTACCTGTTTCCATGATTTTTTTTTTTTTATTCACCAGCTCCTAGAATTTATAGTCTTAGACTCTGAATAACGAGCTTGTGTTAGGAATTTGCAGATTTTTTATTCACCATAGCTCCTAAAATGTATGTCTAGATTTAAAAGGAAAAAAGTAAGAAAAAAACTGATGAATTAGTTGAGTATCAAGCAGGTTCACTCAATAAGTTTTTCTTATTGTGTAGAAAAAAATTATTTTTATTTTCTTTTAGGCTTATGTAAGAATTCATAAAGGGACCATTATTTTAGTATTGTTTTAAGCCATTGCAAAGTCAGGACCGGCCCTATTGAGAATTATTACATCTACCAAGACAACAATGGTCGAGAAAGATACATACGCAAGACACAACCAAAACAATCCAAAGCTTAGGAAAATTAAACCAAGAAAGAACTTCCCATTGAAACACCACACCGAATAATCGGAAGCTTTTTCCAGATATTCAATTCCATTGCGAAGCTGCCTGATTTTCCTTTCCATTTCTGCCACAAGGGTGGCATTTGTTGCTGCAAGAAATATAGGAGCTAGGCAAAGATTTGGACTCAGCAAATTGTATATATATTGTCACCCACATACTTGTACAAATTACAAACAATGGAACTTTTGTTCCTTAATTTCTCACTCTCTCTTCCTCTTTCACTCACTCTTATTTCTTTCACACTTTACACAATCAAATTACAAACCAATTTATAGGTAAAACTATAAGATAGGACAATTGTAAGATAAGCTCTCATGCATTTAAGCATGCTTTTGACCATCTCCACAATGGTGCGGTTTTTTCTTTCATCGATGCAATTTTGTTGAGGGCTATGCCAAACGGTAAACTGCCTATGAATGCCATTTTCCTTGCAATAATTCATGAATGGAGTGTAGATAAACTCTCCTTCACAATCTATGCGAAGGTTTTGTATCTGGCGACCGCTTTGTGTTCTCCACCAAAGCTTTCAATTGGAGGAAAGTTGGGAAAGCTTCTGAATTTTCACTCGAAAAATACAGCCTCATCATTCTGGTGAAGTCATCAACAAAAAGAATGAAATATCTTTTATCGCTTAGAGAAAGAGTCTTTGTAGGACCACAAATGTTAGCATGCACCAATTCTAAAAGGGCTTTAGCACGCCAAGATCTCTTGGGAAAAGGAAATAGATTCAATATACCATAAATGCAGCCCTCACAAATTCTTTCCTGCATCTTCATGTTAGGAAGTCCAATCACCATTTTCTTATTTTGTAACAAGTGCAAACCCCTGCTATTCAAATGCCCATACCTCAAATGCCACAAGTATTTTATCTGGGCATTCACTCTTGAGAGCAACTTCCTCTCGGAGTGGAAAAATAAGAGGAAATTTTTTGTTTGTCAACATATCAACAATTGCCACGTAGTGAGATTATTCTTCTTATCCACAATTTTGCATTTTCCTTCATCAAAAAATAGTGAAAAACCTCTTTGCAACAATTGTCCAACACTTAAGAGGTTTGGTGTTGACTTTGGAACATAGAGAACACCACTGATAATAAGCTTGTTGTTACCTCCCTTGGTTTTCATAGCGATGACTTCCTTTCCTTGAGCACTTTGCATTTTAATTAATTTCCATCACTAAAGCTTCACTGACGAATGAAATTCGCGGTCCAGTTCGACGAAAAAATCCCGGTTTCTTGTCATATGGTTGCTGCAGCCACTGTCCAAATACCATATGTTCTACGATGATTAGCAGCGATGTGAGAGTAAATAATTGCTCATTTTGACTTTTTACTGTGAAATTTACCTCATCCTTCTCTTTTTCCTTCCGGAACCAACAGTCTCTTTGGGAATGATTAAGGACTCGACATTTGGTGCATTTAAAGTGGCAATTCTTTGATTCATGATGTGATCTTTTGCAACTAATTCAACAAGGATTATAGTTACCCAAATTTGGCTGCCAATTTCCTCCACTACCTTTCCCATTGTTGTGAGCCTTATGACCACTGTTCTGATTCTGAAACTTTTTTGCATGTTAACCATGTCCTTCATGCGAACCTCTTCTTTGCTCAGATTGGAAATTGTTGTTCCTTTCCTCTGAGATGTTGAGTTTGAACTGAAATGCTTGTTCTACTAGCTGAGTTGGCTCAGTAGAAGTCCTATTAATTCTCTGCTCATGTGCTTGGAGTGAACCCATTAGTTCAAACATAGTTATTTGGGACAAGTCTTTAGCTTCTTCTATGGCAGCAACACAATGATCAAATTTGGGAGGTAAACTCCTCAATTTTTTTTCGATTACCTTCTTGTCTTGAATAGCTTTACCATGGCTTTCATTTGGTTAACAATCTCAGCAACTTTAGAGAAAAAAATCTCTAATGTTTTCACTTTCTTTCATCGATCTGTTATCAAAGTCTCTCTACAGAGATTGCAGCTTTATGGAAATAATTTTTTCATTTCCTTGAAACTCATCTTTCAGCACATCCCATGCTTCTTTTACAGACTTTGCATTGAAAATTCTGTGATAGATTGATTTGCTAACCCCTTTGATGTAGCTGAGTGCAGTTGCCTCTTTTTTCTTATTCTCTTTATGTTGTTTTTGTACTGCTTGTGTCCCTGCTTCTGGTTGATCTAGTATGCCCTTTTCAATAGCATCCCATACGTCTTTGGATACAAATAAATTCTCCATTTCGCTACTCCAGTAGTGATAGTGTTCACCTTCGAAGATAGGGACTTGACTTGAGAATATTTAAACATGGTAGGGGCTGAAATTAACGCCACTAGATTTGTAAATAAGGAATATTGGAGGGGCTGCTTATGAAAGCTCTAATACCAAATTTTTTGGCGCAAACAAAAGCTATAGGGAGAAGTATTTTCTGGAATTTTATTCACTACAAAAACCAAAGATTACATTGCAAACCAAAGATTACGTTGCTACAGGGAGAAGTAAGGAAGTACTTGCCAAAGATTACATTAGGACCTTCTATATCACTCTTCAAAGTTACTTCTAGAAAATTGCAAATTAACTACAAAAACCAAGGAAAAAAAATTCGCCCGTCAACTCCAGGTACTTCTATACATTTTCTTGCTCTTATTTTAGTTTCGAGGTCTTTTTTCATTTCATGGTTAAAAGTGTTTTCAAACTCTTTATTTTAAACCAAAAAACCCATTGTTCATGCGGTACCCAGAACACCCACTGTTCGTGGGGTTAGAGACGAAGCCGGGTGTGATTGTGTGCAGTTAAAAGCGCCGCCCGAACAATTAGCAAAGAGAGCATATACTTTAAGGAGGAGTAGAATGTTTTCTCTGCTTTGTATCAGTGCATTCATTTGTATATCAGTGTATTCATCTTCCTCAACCCGTTCTGCTAAGTTCTGCAACTTCGGGAATCTATGTACTCTGTTCTCTCCCTATTTGTTTAAGGGTCAACCGTGGAGTCTCCAAATAAGAAAATAGCTGAAACTGAGTTGCTTGAAGGCTTTTTGTTTTGTTGGAGGAGCGAGCCCCAATTTTGCAAACAACTTAGTTTTTTTGCAAAACTTTTTTTTGTTAAAGTTCAATGCGTACACAGAGCCCTAGTGTATATAATACGACACTTGTCATCATCTATTTTAGAGAAAAGTATGCAGACATACATAGTTGCATCAATTTGAAGAATTTTTTTTTTTGGTGCGTTTTATCAAATGAATGATTGATTATATTTATGTTGTTAAGTTTTTTAGAGGAACTCACATCCATACATCCAAATCTCAAAATTCCTCCAAACTTGAACTTGCCAGTCTAACCAAGGTTCCAAAAACAGTGTGCAACTGCAACCGCACAATTGATAGGTGTCACAAAGAAAAGCACTCATAACAAATAGCAGTTTTGATCGGAGATAAGTTGAAATTAAAACGAACTACTCATGTTACTTACTTTTGTTCGACAGTAAATATGATTTTGAAGTTAAACGGTTTTGACGGTAAATATGATTTTGAACTTAAACTACCTATTTATTAATATATCATTTCAATTTGTTTGTACTTGTATAAAAGTCCCAAAAAATAATTTGTTTAACAAAAGAATTTTAAAATTTACAAATTGAACAACTTATATAGAAACTAATTCCTGCTGAAAAATTCTTTCCCCGGGAAAAGTGCACAGCAAACAAACAGAACAATAACTCTCTCTCTCTCTCTCTCTCTCTCTCTCAAAAATTCTTTCCCATGGAATAGGGCCTAACAAACAAACAGAATAGCGATTCTCTCTCTCTCTCTCTCTCTCTCACAAAAATACTTTCCCATGGAATAGGGCCTAACAAACAAACATAATAGCGATTCTCTCTCTCTCTCTCTCTCTCATCCTCAGGTATAAAGCTTACCAGATGATCCTTATGTTACAAACAATAATCCAAACTCCCATGAAATGAGGCTCCCTCTTCTATTTTAGTATTTTACAGCCAAATCTATTCTAACATATGAAGGGGGAGCACAAATTAGTGTAGTGTCATTGTGTCAAACTTTATTCCCATAATTGTCCAAAATGAAAACACTTAATACCGTCCTTTTACCATTAACTTCCCCATATAACCATACGACTAAAAATCCCACTCACAAATTCAGTTTTCCATCTCTACCACTGACTATACACGAGAGAGAGACAACAAAAACTCCTAGAACATCTGATGCCGATGGATTGCTTCAAGAATTTGCATTTTAATTTTCTTAAACGAAGGTACATCCTGACACTGTACCTCTTTTATGCCTTTCCCATTGCACTCAATTTTGTCACTTAGCCTTTAATTTTTTTTTGGAAAACTTTTATGCCTTCCCATCTCTCTCCATTTCGTCAAGTAGCATTTTGCTCGCTAAGTAGTATTTTTTGGGGGGTAATTCCTAAGTGTGTTTGTTGTCTTCACTTGGTTTCTTTCATGCAATGGTGATTTTTTAAATCAGTTGTAATCGAGTGTTTTGTTTGACAATTATGATGGAACTGTGAACCTTTGCATTTTCTTTTTACTGGATTATAGTTTTCTGCAATTACAGTTAAGCTGTGAACCTTTGCATTTTTTTCTCACTGGATTATATATAGAATAAGTATAAAATTACAGTTACTAGGGACCGGGGCATATGCGATGCACGTGCAAGTCGAACTTTGACGGTGTACGTGTGTACAAAAGCATCCGACTTATCATTTGATTGCGTGTGCATTGTGTGCTCTTTTTTTTTTCAGAAATAATTAAACAGTACAAGGAAATATCACATGTAATAAGCTATCTTTCATATATTTATGCCATCTTTTTTGACAGATCGCAAATAATCAAATGATACATTATGCCGTGCAAAAAAATAAATAAATGATATACATTATCATCCTTACACCGCCGTTCGCCGCCACTTTCCAAACTCGGCTAAGAAAGCCAATGCGTGCATACTATATGTTGTAGAACTATTATTTCCCCTTTATATCTTAAAAATCCCAATGTCTGTTGCTATAAGTATTTGCGCCGTGTTTGCTGCCAAGAAAAAAAATTACCTAATGTCTCACTGTATTATTTTGTGTAGGTATCTATCTATCCATCTAGCTAGCTATTTGTGAAAGACAAATTCCCACTAAACTCACCGGAATCGTCGGCCAAAGAAAAAAAGAACACTATCCATTCAACTACATTCACCTTACAAAGGATCATATTTTGTGTCAGTTTTTTTCATATTCCACCCATTTCGTGTTTCATATCTGTGTTGGGATTAAAAGAGGGTAAAAATTGCTCCTTCTTTGCACCCAGTCCGTTTTATATATCCGTATATATATGTGTACCCTTCTTCCATCTACTCTGTTTTTTGTCTATGAGTGAGTATTTGGGTGGAGGTTCAATACAGTACAGGACATGAAATGGTCCACGAAAAGGAAAAGGCAATCGACGACTGAGATCCACTCAGTGCCTTGGATCTCAACCATGGACTGCCTTTTCCTAGACCATTTCATGTTTTACTTTCACGGACCAAACACTTTCCGATTTGGGTGGAATCGGGGATAACATATTTCCGTTATCATGATGGAGATAAAATAGTGGAAGAAGAAGCCAAATTATGCCGACTCCTTATGGAACACATGAATGATGCATTTTTGGAAGCACGTTTTGATGGAACTCATGGAAGCACCTTTTGCCCAATTCATTGTGTAACTCGCATTATATTTTTTTAAGACATTGATGCACACACGATTAAACAATAAGTCGCATGCTTTTTGTTCATATTTTTTTGTCAAAGTTCGACTTGCACATGCATTGTGTGTGCCGCGGCCTCTAGTCTAGTATAGTATTAGGTGCAAGGCTCTAACATCGCAAGCTTGATGGAACAGAGGGCAATCTTCAGCAGGTCTTCTCACGTTTCCTTGGTTAACTGAAAATGATATTGAAATCTAGTTAATGTTGTGTGTATCACAGCCTCTCGTGTAGTTGGTTCTGGATTGCAATTTTCGAAATGTTCAACGAAGTAAAGAATGCATAAGCCCACGATTTAAACCGCAGCCACGGTAGAAAGTAATTGAACCTCCCAATCCTTGAGATGCTTACTCCTTAGCAGAAGCGTAGATATATTGTTACCTGCCAAACATAAAGTGTAGAGGATGCTTGTACACATGTTGGAACAACAAGGCATTAGTATACAATTAAATTTTCTTTCTCTTTTTACTTTACAATTCTTAAAGCTCTATCCGCTTCTCTCCTTTTCTTCAAAATATAACATCTTTATTTCCATTTCCATCTCTGGATTTATAGGTCCTCTTTTCCAGTTTCTCGATCAACCTTTGTACAAAATGAAAATCGGAAGACAATTCTTCCTCACCCCTAAATTTTTAATCGGGATATATGGGCCCGTATATTTAATTGGGATATGGGCCCGTATATCCCAATTAAATATTTAGGGGTGAGAATGAGTTGTGTTCTAATTTTCATTTTGTACAAAGGTTGATTGAGAAAAGGGAAAGAGGACCTTTAAATCCAGAGAAGGAAATCGAAATAAAGAGGTTATATTGAAGTAAAAGAGAGAAGCGGATAGAAATTTAAGCATTGTGAAGGAAAAATAGAAAGAAAATTTCAATGTGTAAAAAAGTATTGTTGTAGCTCCAATACATGTAAGAGTATCTTCTACATCATGTGTTTGGCAGGTAACATTCCATATACGCTTTCGCTAAGGAGTAAGCATCTCGAGGATTGTGTGGTCCATTTACTTTCTTCCATGGCCGCGGTTTCCGTCGTGGGCTTATGTATTCTTTACTTATTGAGCTTTCAAAAATCGCAATCCAGAACTAGCTCCACGAGAGGCTGTGATACAGACAGCAACAGCTAGCTAGGGAGGTGCAGGAGGCTGAGAGAGCCCAAGCACCCGCTAAGAAGTTGTCGGAGGCCGAAAGATAGATCGGATCACACCCACAACGGAAAGAAGAAAGCGAAGTCTTTGGCGTGGTAGAGCGAATTGAAGACCATTATTACTGGAGGGACAAGCCCCCACTGCAATTTTTGGTTTTCTTCGTTTGCATTGTTTAGTCTATTTTTATTTTTTAGATCTTCAATTTTAGTTATTATTTACACTTAGATAACTCTTTGGCCTTGCAGGCATTTAATGCTTGTTTATTACCACGATCAATAATATTGGTTCTCAAAATAAGCACAACTCTATGAAAAAGTATCACATCCAGGGCCGACCCAAAGATTTTGAGTGCCCTAGGCCGAATTTTGAAAATTGTGCCCTAAAATTTTTTTCCGCGACAATTACATTACGAGAAAGCCAAAGCAATATAAAGTTCTACTAAATCACTTAGAAAATACATTATTACTAAGACTAAGTAAGAATTAAAAAAAGATTGCATTATAACATTATTATTAATGATGTACTAAGAGCTTGTTTGAACTCAGTTCGTTCAGTAAACAAACGAGCTCGAGCGCACATATTCAGCTCGTTTGTTCAACAAGCCGAGCCCAATCGTGAAGTTTTGAAGTTTTTTTGTTCTTCCTGCTTGAAACTTGGCTCGATAACGACCCAGATCATCTTGGTATATATGTTCCCTTAACGAACCAGCTCGAGCTAAGAATTTTGACTCATTTACAATACGAGCCAGAACTCACGAGCTGGCTAGCAATTCCAAATATTTTCATTAATACTATATTTCCTATTATTACTAATGTTTTATGTTTTGTTAGTATAATATAAGAAAATTTTCAAAACTCCATGGCTGCCAATTTGCTAAATTGTTAGGAGGTCCCGCGTGTTCAACAACATTAGCGTACCAAAATGCTTTAAAGAGAGGAGAAACCTCTTTGAACTTCAGAATTTTCGATGTGGGGCAAACTTTACTCACGCCTAAATGAAGTCCTCCCTTTTCCTTATGAAGTCCCTCTTTTCTCCGTGTCCCACATCGGTTCCTCAACAGAAATGAGAAGGTAGAATGCCTTTATAAGGTGAGAGCTAGCCGTCCCTTGTTCTTTATACGTGCCATTCAACGTAACGGGCTTGATTGATGAAATGTAAGTGGGTTGGGCCTAGCATTGGACTCCTACTCAAGCCCAATACTAAAATGTATGGGAGTGCCCTAAATTTTTTAGTTTATTTGGATGCCCTAGGCCCAAGCCTTGTGGGCCTAGGGCCTGGGCCGGCCCTAGTCACATCCCAATTTCAATATACGTCACGTAACCGGCCGGTGACCTAGTCACCCAAGGCCTCACCTTTCTTATCATTCAAACCATTTCAAAGCATAATACAAAGAGACAGCGGAAGCTTTATGTTTTATACAACTCCAGAGCAACTAAGTGTCTTTAATTTACATATTACACCATTCAAATCTCAACTACATATTTACAATCATTCTCTATCAACAATTTTCTATTTATAGCTAACCCTCGAACAACTGCACAAACTATGTTCTGGCTATCTACATCCACATGCCTTGCTATTTACATCAACCCGTGAAAAATAAAATAGAATTTTTATAAGTCGAGGCTCAGGTGAGAAACATATATAAGGGTACAGGTTTGACCACGGAATTTTAAAATCAATAAGATTCATAATTTGCACTATTGTTTCACTCAATATAGAAAAATAATAATTTATTGGCGTTTAGTCCAAGAAGAAGGACTCATTTATTTTAAAATCAACAAGATTCATAATTTGCACAATAGTTTCACTCAGGCATTTATTCCAAGAAGAAGGATATCAATACCCATTTTGTGTCTGGCCGCACATGACTACTACAAAATACCATAAAGATCATGTTCTAAAAATCTAAGTTTCTTGAAAACCGTGATAAAATTGTATCGACTATAGTTTTAGTCTCAGTTGTACCGAAAAACTAAGGAGAAAAGAATTTTTACTCTCACAATGAGATGGTAACTTAGAGAACAAATCTCGTTTTTTTAAAAACTGAGGCCATATATGAAAGAATATATTTCATTTTGAAAAAAAATTGTGATTATTTAAAAAATTTAAGACTCCTTTAGGAAAAACCATGATTGTTACTTTCATCATGGAACCAAATCGATTACCAACTATAATTTCAACCTTGGTCCAACTTGGTGTTCCTTGATTTTAAGCTTCTATTTTGTGAAGTTCATTGGTAGATCGAGCATTTTATTTGGTACCAGAGCAATAGGTGCATGATAGCTTGGTAACGCTCCTATAATATATACACCAGGAATTTACTTGAGTATAGTGTGCAGTGAGGATATTCAAAAATAGAAAATGAGGTAGTTGAAATGGCATGAGATAAGTTATGTATAATTTGCCATGAGAGAAAACGGGTTGGTAATCATTCACTTGCGATACTCACATTATGACTGATCAAGAGTACAATATGAATACAGACGAAATTAAATGGTTTCACCTGTAATACTTAATGATGGAGAACAAAAGATGATATCCATTGGGTGATTTCATTAGATTTGGAATTTGCCTATATATAGATGTATTTGTGTGTGTTGTAATCTATGGCGAAATAGAAGACAAAATGAAAGAGTGCATAGCAAAGAGAGACGTGAGGGAGCCCTTTATGGGCCTCGGAAAATGATCCAGTGCATATTTAGAGTATGTGAGACTAAAATAATGTGTGTAATTGTATTCTTGTAACAAATTAATACAAAGTGTAGTGTTTGAGCATGTGCTATAATTCTCTTATTTTTTCAACATTTGGTATTAGAGTGCGGCAAACCGATTCTGGACCTGTTGTGAGATGTACATGCTTCCGCTACAATCGAGGGCTAGACGAGCCAATAACTTGGTGATGATACTATTTTCCCAAAACACGAGGCACAAGATTTACGTGGTTCACCCCCAAGGACGAAGCTCTAGAGGTACGTCCACGGGGAAAGAGCAAGAGAATTCACCACCAATGGGGAGAAATACAAATAGCCGGCTATACCCGTAACTCTACTTGAAGCATCCAATAGATATCTAGGGACAAATCTCTGAGGAGCGACCTACAAAGCATCAAACGTCTCACACACACGAAAGAGACACACACACACAACTCCCTAATATCTGATCCGAAGAATAAAACCATTAATGGAACAACCAAGAAACCCTAACACAATACCGGGAGACCCATGGGGGCTCGCTCAAAGAGATTCACTCAAGAAGTCCAAACCTTAATAGCCCCCAAGGCCTCTATTTATAAGAAAATATAGAATATTAGCTTAAACCCTACAAAAACAAGTAGCCCAACGCATTCCGTACGGAATTTAAACCGAACCGTCCGTTCGGACTTAAATCCCATCTGGACTAAAATTTCTGCAACTTCAAAACAGTCCCCAAAACTGAAATCTACTCACCACAAACTTTTGTGCCTCTTCAAACGTCTAAATTCAAGACATATCTCCAACAAATACGTGTAAAATCCTACGAAGAACCATACAGGTTTTTTTTTTTAAAGTGAACAAAAACCACTTTAGAGAGTTGAAGAAGATAGAACATGATGAGATGAGTTGACTAGCACAGACGACATTAAAATTGGAGTTAAAATGAGCTCCCACTAGCTATTTGATGCATGGTGATGTTCCTCTGTTTTTTCAAGAGGTGCGGACGAAGAATTCTGGAGAAGATAGAGAAGAGATCGAGAGCACAAAAAAAAAAATGAATAAAGTGACATGATAGGATTGGTGGTTCAACAAGTGTTTTAAAGCCAACATGTTTTAAAGAAGGGAAAAAGAAGTTCTCTAGTGAATGATTGAACCCCAATACAAAAATTACACCCTCCCCCAACACTAGTAAGCCATTGAGTGAAAACCCAAAAGTTTCAAAGGTTTCACTTTGATCTCCAATAGATGAGGCTAATACAGGGCATGCACATGCTAGAGGAATATGGCGCATGAGTTGAAACGCAGCGGCCATGTTGATGATATACCCACGCATGTTTTTCAAAGGGTCTGACGAGTAGGATTTAAGATGATGAGCCGAGAGAATTCAAGATGAATAAGAGGTGCAAGAGTAAGCTGCAAACCACGAGATGCAGCCCAATATGAAGTAGTCTGAACCAATCCATTTTGTAAAAAGTCGATAAAGAGTAAGAGAGTAAGAGGTAGCCTCAGATGTCAACCAAAGAAGTCCATAAAGAGGGGAGATGGACATAAAAGAAAGGTGGTGAAGAACACAGAGGTTGTTCGGGTTAGATAGAAGTTCGGGTTATTTCCCGGGATAACAATGCGTGGTTAATCCATGAGAGAGACAAGAGAGTGTGGGAACCCGAGATGGGGTTGCCTCCCACACGTAGTGTGGGAAATTGAGATGAAATGAACACCCTGTGTTATGAGAGACTAAGGGAACAACAATTGTCAAGCGACGCAAAGATGTGAAGAGGACGAATGAGATGCAAGATCACAAGGCTAGAGTAGAAGACAAGCACAAGACGTGATAAGAAGACGAGAGATGGACGTGCTGGCAAGAGGGAATCAAGCTTAAGGGGTGATTTTACAAATGAAGGTTGATTTGTATTTCCCATGTGGGAAATTTGAAATCAAAGATATGAGATGCAAGTGGTAGATTTTGGACAAGTTATAGTGCAAGGAAGTCAAGTTTTGTAGGTGCATGGGTGATTTCATTAGATTTGAAATTTGTCTGATTTCTAGTTTGTATGCCTATATATAGATGTATTTGTGTGTGTTGTAAAGTGTGGGGAAATAGAAGAGAAAAAGAAAGAGAGCAGAGTAGAAAGTGACGTGAAGGAGCCCTTTATGGGCTTCCCCCCACCACAAGTGGGAGGGAAAATGATCCAGTGCATATGAAGAGTATGTGAGACTAGAATAATGTGTGTAATTGTATTATTGTTACAGATTAATACAAGGAGTAGTGTTTGATTGTGTGCTATAATTCTCTTATTTTTTCAACACTTTTAAGGGTACAACTGAAAGTTGGACATAATTTGATGGTTGTTTTTGGAAATAGGACCAAAATTTTGGAAAATCCCTAAATAGAAAGAGGGACCAACAATTTGGAATGGAGGGAGTATTATTGTCCATTTGTGATGATTAGTGAGGTTTCACTAACTATGAAGTTTGATCTATTGTCGTACATTTTAGGATAATTAGTGAGCTTTTACTAGCTTTAGGAGTTGGTAGTTGGCTAGTTGATCAATTTTATGAATTTTCTATGTGAAATTAACACTTTTAAACATTAGTTAAATTTCTCTAATTTTCTGAGTCACCAGAAGTTGTTGGCTGGAGGTGGAGTAGTGATCGGCTAGAGGTAGGAGTTCACTAGAGATGATAGATGGTTGATTTTTGTTATTAGTGAACATTCACTAGTTTTGCATAAAGACATTTTAGTAATCATGCAGCACCCTTGTCTTTAGGTTTGATCGCATAAAGTGCTTGTCCTTGAGGTCAAAAAATGAAAATACGAGGGATTTATAGGTAAGTCTCCCATTGCAGAATTTGTTTACCATGATCGGGGATCTCATGGGGTGGTTGTTTCCGCAGGTGGTGTGCTAGTAGCCGTTTTGGGTTGATGTAGTTTAGGGTGTTGAATGGTTTGGGTTTAGGTGTTTTTGTTTTGGGTTGGCCTTGGCCCATTTTCGGTGTTTCTCTTTGGTTGATTTCTGGCGAACATGGAGGGGTGGCATTGTCCTTTTATATTCGTACTTGTGTTCAGGGATAACAAATCATTTTTTCCCGAGTAAAAAAAAAAATTGCAAAATTAGTTTTCTATGTGCGTTTTGCAAAATAAATTATTGAATTATCATTATTGGCGATAATTTTACAAAAACAAATGATTCCAAGTCTCATCTGGGTTCCGGAAATAATGATTACTACCGCACAAACTGTAGATGTCGGACAGAAAAACACTCCTAACAAATACCAATTTTGATTTGAGATAAATTTGAAAAAAAAAAAGCTACTCATAGTTTTTTTTTTAGGTAAATATTTTTTTAAACACCTATTTGTTAATACACCATTTTAATTTCTTTGTACATGAACTAATGCCCAAAAAATATCTTTTACCAATACAATTTTTACAAACATGAAATGAACAATTTAGATGAATGTTTTGAGAGTTTGAGACCCATTGTGATCTACAAAATTGAGTTCGATAGAGTCTTCAAACAAATCTATAGTTTTGTGGTGATTTCCACCCTAATTTTTGGGATAGAGGGATACCAATTCCCATAGAAAAATTCTTTCCCACGGAATGGGGCCAAGAAACAACAGAATAACGAGTTTCTCTCTCTCTCTCTCTCTCTCTCTCCCTCTCTCACACATATCCTTGATTTATCCACAACTATAAATCTTACAAGCTGATTCGCATGTTACAGACCATAAACCAAATTCCCATGAGGCTCTCTAATTTCTACTGTTTTGCAGCAAAATCTAGCCTCTGGTACATGTGTTTAATCTTGCTTTACGTACTAGACTACAGCATCGCACCAAGAAATTAAGCTCGATATTTTAGAAGGGATGGTGATCATTATCCAAGCTGAAAACGGTATGTCTCTGTCACAACTGTAAATCTCACCATTTGATACTTAGGTTATAAACAATAATGCAAAATCCCATAGCTTAGGTCTCACTTCTATAATGTGGCCAAATTTAGTATTTGGTACTGGTGTTTAATATATATATATATATATATATATTTTGCTCTTCCAGCATCACACAATACATATATATATATTGCTCTTCCAACATCACTACAATAAATTACACTATTGGTAACTAGCATTGGTGACTACTAGCATTTCGTCACTGAAAATCAAGCTATTAGCAACCAAAATTTATTTAGTCACCAATGGTATAATAATTCAGTAAATAAAATAGAGACCAGGGTCTCTGATTGTTTGGCGCAATGCGGTGGTAATACAATGGGTGACTAAATTTTGGTAACATAGTTTTAGTGAGTATTTATTCCTTGTCACAAAAAAGGTTTTTAAAAGTGCACGAATATATTGGGGGGTGAAAAATGAAGCTGGTCTCTGTCGACTGCTATTGAGTGTAAGACTCCATTTGAGGTATGGTCGGGTCATAACGTTGATTACTCCGCACTGCGTGTGTTTGGGTGTTCAGCTTATGCTGGTGTGAATGAGAGTAAGTTGGAGCCACGTGCCAAGAAGTGCATTTTCTTGGGATACCAAGCAGGTGTAAAAGGGTACAGGTTATGGTGTCTGGAAACCTTTAAGTTTTTAATTAGTAGAGATGTTACTTTTGATGAAAACTTTATGGTTAAAAGGTCTAAGCAGGTTGAAGATGCAGTTGAGGAACCGAGGGTTTCAAAGCAGGTGGAGTTGTTATGTGAATCTTCTGGCTCAGGGAAGAATGATAGTGATCAACCAATCGAAGAGGAGTTCAAGAGTTCAGACACAGATGATGATGTACCAGCAGAGCAACCACGCATTATTGCTAAAGATAGGCCAAGGAAGGAGATTCAGCTGCCTGAAAGGTATTCGGCTTATTCCGAGATGGTGGCCTATGCTTTAGCAGTTGCTGAAACAGTGGAGTATGATGAGCCTTCTAGCTATACAGAAGCTGCTTCGAGCAATGAGTGTGCGCAGTGGGGTGTTGCTATGAGTGAGGAGATTGCGTCTCTTCAGAAGAACAAGACAGGGAGTTGGTGGAACCGCTGAAAAATAGGAGGATTGTTGGGTGCAAGTGGGTCTTTAAGCGCAAGCCAGGTATTCCAAGGGTTGAAGAGACACGGTTCAAAGCTCAGCTAGTGGCGAAAGGTTTCAGTCAGAAAGAAGGTGTTGACTACAATGAGATTTATATGCGTCAACCGGAGGGATTTATTGTTTATGGTAAGGAAGATCATGTGTGCTTACTTTGTAAGTCTTTATATGGCTTAAAACAGTCTCCTAGGCAGTGGTATAAGAGGTTTGATACATTCATGATAAGCCAATCATATTCTAGGAGTGAATATGACAGTTGTGTGTATTTTCGAAGGCTTCCAAATGGTTCATTTATTTATCTACAGTTGTATGTTGATGATATGCTTATTGCTGCCAAAGGTGTATCAAAAATCAACAGGTTAAAATAGCAGTTGGGTGGTGAATTCGAGATGAAGGATTTGGGTGCAGCAAATCAGATTTTGGGTATGGAGATTAGCAGAAATCGAGTAGATGGCAAGTTGTTCTTGAATCAGAGGTCATATGTTCTCAAACTGCTTGAGCGCTTTGCCATGCAGAACTCGAAGCCAGTCAGTATCCCCTTTGGCAACACACTTTTGACTTTCAGCAAAATTGTCACCACAGTCAGATGATGAGGAGAAGTATATGTCTCAAGTTCATATTCGAGCGCGGTTGGGAGCCTTATGTATGTCATGGTATGTACTCGTCCTGATATTTCACATGCAGTTAGTGTCGTTAGTTGCTATATGGGGCGACTGGGAAAGGCACATTGGGAGGCTGTGAAGTGGATACTTCAGTATTTGAGAAGTACTACAGATATGAGTCTTTTGTATGGGGTTTCTAATCCGGGTAATCAAGTAGTTGGATATTGATTCGAATTTTGCCGGTGACCATGATAAAATGAGGTCTCTGATAGGTTATGTGTTCACTTTATTCGGAAGTGCCATTAGATGGAACACAACTTTGTAGGCTACGGTCGCGCTGTCTACAATAGAAGCGGAGTATATGGCCATTGCAGAAGCTAGAAAGGAGGCATTGTGGATGAGGAAAATTCTTTGCGAGCTTGGTGTTGCACAAGGGGTCACTTCAGTATTTTATGACTCGCAGAGTGCTATACATCTGACTAAAAATCTGATGTATCATGAACGGACCAAGCATATTGATGTCTGGTATCACTTTGTTTGACAGATCATCTCACAGAAGCAAGTTGAGGTGAAGAAAGTGGGAACGGTGGATAACCCATCGGACATGTTGACTAAACGGGTTACGATTGCCAAGTTCAAGCATTGCTTGAGCTTGGTTGGTATTTGCAGTTGATCGCCCATTGGGAGCAGTATGGCGAAGTAGAGATAGAAGAGGGTTGCTATAATTAGAGATTTGGGTTCAGTGGAATTAAAGTCAAGGTGAAGAATTGTTGGAATTGTGCCTTGAATTTTCATTTTTTGGAGAATTCCATTTGTGTTTAGCATTTCCTATCCTATTGCGTTTAGGATTTCTCATTGCGTTTAGGATTTCCTATTGGTTGTGTTTCTTATAAATAGAGGCTTTGGGTATCCTTTTGACTATCTCTCATATTGTGGCCTCTCCAGAGTTACAGATCATAGTCGGCTCTTTGTATCTCTTCTTCACCATTGATAGTGAACTCTCTCTCTCCTCGCCCGTGGAAGTACCTCAATCTTGGGGGAACCGCGTAAATCTTTTGTCTCGTGTGATTGCTTGTTTTGCTTGCTTTCTTCTAACTTAGTGGCATTCATAACGTGCGTTTTACAAGGTAGGCTTTGAGGGATCAAAAGAGTGTTAGCAGCTATTGAAAGGAGTAAGTTGTTTGTGATGTAGCCTTATCTTACACTTGTTTTAAAATTCATGTAGTGCCTCATATTAGGACTTCGCTTTGAGCCCCCAATATCTATGAGCCGGTTCTGTTTAAATAGGTAACTTCACGAGGCAAACGGGTCCAAGGAATCTCGTCTTTCAATGAATTAGCAAAAATAAAGTCTACTTATTCATAGATTGATGGAGGTTAGTTTCGTGTTTGATGTTGTCTAATATTTCTTCCATAAATATTATTTGATCCCATTACGTGCATGTATGATGGCTTCGAATCTCCATTGAGTGTTCTTTTTTGCAAGGTATGGAAATTAATTGGGCAAAAAGTTCATGCTTTCCATGCCACTCGAGGAGAAAGAAGAGGGTTAGGACTACAATAGGGAAGCTTTTTTCAAGTGATTTCTGGGATGTTCCATATTGCGAGGTTCAACTGAACTTTTTGATGGTGTAGATATATATTCTTCCTCATGTGGGCAATTTCAGCCATGGAAAATTTACTTGGAAATAAACTTCTCTTTCAGTCCTCTCTACTGATGTTAAAAAAGAAGTCTAGATCAGAGTTGCTTTCTGGATTAAGGGATTGAACAATCTGAACCATTACTCAGTGGAGGATTTCCTTGGAAATCTCGGTGCTATTAGGAGTATCAGGATTTAAACCTTCTCTGTTCCTCTTTGTTTCCTCCATTTTATTTCCCTTTTTTTTTTTTTGGTTTATCAACCTTTGGTTGATTTTCTCTCTTTTCTCCTCTCGATGTACCCTTATCGAGTTTAATATATATCTCTTTTTGCCAATCAAAAAAAAAAAAAAATTGTCTAGATCTCTACTGCGTCTGCTGTTGGAAATAAACTTCTCTTTAGTACGAATGTGTTGTAACCAATCTTTTGTCTTATTGAAGGGAAAAACTATCTGGGAAAATGTCTTGGAGATGGTTTTAGCATTAACCTCCTTTGCTTGGGATCGAATAAGTGAAACACTTAGATGCCCTGTTCTGTATTTTTGTGTGTTCGTCTTAAAAACAAATATTATAGTAAAGGAGATGATTCATTTTTGAAGGAGTATTCGTATTCAGACTATGAAATTTGTATTTTGGAGACCTAGGATAGCCATATAGTAGTTTGGTTTTCTAAAATGGAGATATAGGAGCTTGATAGAAATGCTCTTATATAGCGCATTAGTGGTCTCCCAGTTGGGAAATTGCAAGGGCTTTGTAAGTATTCGTTTTTAAATTCAACAGTGTTTGTTGCCCTCTCCAAGAAGTTCCATGACTCATTTTCCGATGAAGGTTAAGTGACTAACGTTTGGAGAGGGATTTTGAGTATTTTCTTAACTTCAATTTGAATTTGAGTAAGTCAGGAGAGCAGAGGCCATAGTTTTTAGCAGCAATCAAATGCTGATTGCATTAGAGGATATTAATGTACATCTTTGCCTTCATATATAGTTTTTTTTGTTGTTCAGAATGTGATTGCTTTGGTGAGTGTATGTGTGATGTCTCATATACGTCCTCTTTTGTAGAGCTTTTTCTGTTCCTGATTGATAGGAGAAGGTTTTGGTGACATGTATGGAAGATGGTTTCAAGAAGATTGCTTTCAGTCCTTTGTAAGGTCAGTTTGTTTCATTTGTTCTCTCTTAGGCAATATTCTATTTTATTTCCTTTGACTGATTTGTATTGTTTAGCAATTTATTCAGAGAATTGAAATTGATGGTTTTTTTCGTACTTCTTTTTTTTTTTTTTTTTTTTTTGAGTGTGTATCTTTACCTAAAATGAAATTTGATCGAAGTTTGGAACCATAGCTGAAGTGGTTTGGATTTGAAGATAGCCACCTTTATATGTCGATAAATGTTTACATTGTTTTTAGGCTTATCGATTAAAGATTGTTTATTATTTGGAACAATTTGTGACTGTTTGGCCTTTGCTGAGTGGACAGAAAGTCTTCTATTGCCTTCAATTTTTGGCCTTTAGACTTCATTGTAAATCCTCTCACAAATTAAAAGTCTATCTTTTATTTGTCTTCAATTTTTGTCTTACTAAAGTGTTGGGTTATAATTAGGGGTAGGCGTAGATGTAATTTTGATCCTACTATCGATTCGTTCTTGAAGATCGGTATGCTTTGCATCAATGATTTTCTTTTATGTGTCAATATTCCATCTGAAGATTTACGGAAGTCTCTTTTGTTTGTCTTCAATTATTTCCATCCATTTCGCATTTGATTCACTTGCCATTTTACATCCGGTGAAGTCCTGAAATACGGCGAGGAATCACGGATTTGAGCCACATTGCTTGCTCTTGTTTCTATTGTTGACTTTGTTTCTCCAATAGCGACCGCCAAGAGCCGCCATTCCGAATACCGCAAACGACCTGGACTCAAAGTATCGGCCGGGATGGGCCAAAGTACCTGGATCTCATCCGCCACAACCGCCTAGTCACTCCAAATGAGTTCTTTTGAGTTCAACTTGAATCACCCACACAAGTTATGAAATAAGGAGCTATTGTGAGTGACATCATGCAAGATATAATAGCTATTCTACGGTAGATTGGGTGGTTGGCAACCTTTGAGAAGTCGGTGGCAGCAATTGTCTAAAGGCTTTGCGGTATCAGTTGCTGTGTGTCTTATTCAACTGTTGTGGTCCTTGCCAACTAGGGATGGCCATCTCGGCCACCCTGCCCCTATCCAACCCATTCCCTACCCATTTGGGGAGGGGATTCGGGGATTTTTTCGGGGATGGTGATTATTTTTAAAAAATTTCGGGGATTGGGTAGGGGATGGTATTGTTAGTCCCCTACCCGATCCCCGCCCCTTCCCGCATCCCCGTTTATATATATATATTGGAAAACTTATAATAAGGGACCCTTATCTAAGTTAAAATGCGGACCTCACCTTTCTGAGCCAAATTTTGACGATCCGAACCGTTCAATGTTTTTAAAATGCATTTTTAAGGGCCTCCGCGAGGATTCGTCCAAAAAAAATACCCGGAAGGGCTTCATCCGATCAGTTTTGGTTAAAAACGCTATATAACCTCGCGGAGGCCCTTAAAAATGCATTTTAAAAACATTGAACGGTTCGGATCGTCAAAATTTGGTCCGGAAACACAAAAAAAAGGCTAGGTCCGCATGAAAATCTTGTATAAGGGACCCTTATTAGAAGTTGTTCCTATATATATATAATATTTATTATATTATAAGTTTTTAAAATTTCTTTTCCACCACAGTACTTCACAGCCCCCGGCCCGTCTGTCTATAACCCATTAACCCAACTCTCACTGTCAGTGGTCATAACTTAAATTAGGAATTTAGTACTTCACAGCCCTGGCCCCCAACTCTCACAGATTGAATTTATTGGGTAATGGCAACCAGATTGCATGGATGGAATGGAATTGAGGTCGTGGGGGTTGAATTTAATGGGTAATGGCATGACCTAGTGCATGGATTTTTGGATCCCCGATTCCCCGTGGGGATTCCCATTCCCCGCATCGGGGAGGGGATGAAGGTTAAAATAAAATCCCCGGTGGGGATCGGGGAGGGGATGGGGATTGATATAGGTTCGGGGATCGGAGATGGAGGTAGTGGTGTCCACCCCCTACCCTCCCCATGCGCATCCCTATTGCCAACCCTTCTTGTTTCCTTCGATTCGTTGGTGGTAGTACTTGTCTAAAGACTTTTGGTATCAGTATGTGGATCATCCATTCTACAATTAATAGATCGACAAACCAACGCCTAACAAGCTAATAACAACTTATTTAAACTTTACTCATTATACCTCTAGTTTTTTGTTGGATGGGAACCAAAGTAGATTGATTGCCATCCTTGATTTTGAATATGAGTATGACAATTGATATTCGTGATGGGATTTTTTCGTTGATTAGGTCCTGGACATAAGTTTTACACTTTTTTTTCCGAAATTACCCCCATTCTGAAAATTAGAATGTACATTTTGAAAATTAGAATGTACATTTTGAAAATTAGAATGTACATTTTGAGTGTTAAAATGTACATTTCTAAATTCTAAATATACGGTCTAAATTCTAAAATGTACAGTCTAAATTCTAAAATGTACATTCTAAATTTAGGGTACCCTAAACTGTAGGGTACCCTAAACTGTAGGGTACCCTAAATTCTAAATATACAGTCTAAATTCTAAAATGTACATTCTAAATTTAGGGTACCCTAAACTGTAGGGTACCCTAAATTCTAAATATACAGTCTAAATTCTAAAATGTACGGTCTAAATTCTAAAATGTACATTCTAAATTTAGGGTACCCTAAATTGTAGGGTACCCTAAATTCTAAATATACAGTCTAAATTCTAAAATGTACGGTCTAAATTCTAAAATGTACATTCTAAATTTAGGGTACCCTAAACTGTAGGGTACCCTAAACTGTAGGGTACCCTATAAAAGGGCTTAAAATCCTAGGGTATCCTATGAAAGTGCCTAAACGGTTAGTAAAAACAAAGAGTAACGACGAGGAGGATGGGCAAAAAAGTAAAATCCCCAACCATATTTGTGCCCCAGGACCTCTCCAGCAATAAATTTTAGCCCAGGACCCGGTGGGCCAAAATTCCTAATAATAGGACCTGCCAATAAATTTCTTGTGATAATAATGTAAGTAGGTACATATATACAATTTGAAACCAGCATTGTGTCCGTTTGATGCACGGAGACGGGAAAAACACATCGTGACCGGACTTTTTTTATATTTTTTATCAACCCATGTATCGAACGGGCACAATGCTAATTCTACTTATGGGCAAATTTTAGAGTGAACGCAAGCATAATCAACAGGCCTAGTGGCCAACAACCAACAGATGGAAAGCAACCATAAACTTTAGCGTATACCCACATAAGGAAATTAAGTTTTTCCATTTCACTTCGTGGTCCATTGGAATTTCTTCGCGGGGAGTGATTGAAGTACCTTCCTGACCTTTGCAGCCAGACTGAAAACTTAATCATCTACATAATAATGTCAAGTGATTAAGAAAGGAAGCCCTTAAATATTACGACAACTTAAGCAGGAACCAATTCCCATGCTCTTCATCAAGTAAATGGTCTTCAATTTCAATTTTACTGAGTTGTATGAAATCCCCCACACGATTGTGCATGACCTGAGTAGGTGGTCCATATTTCAAATCTCTTAGAACTGACTGGGAATGGTAGCCAGAGCCGTCTCTTCCTCTTCAACAGCAAAATATTCATTTTACTCCCTGGGCCGAAACAGATAAAACATTCCAATGTAAAATCCAAAGGTTACAGTCTCTACATTGAAATTTCCGCTCCGGATTCCCACCAAATTCTGCGCGGCATTTCCATCCGTCCTTGAGACTTCCTTGAGTAACCTCCTAGAGAGAAAACTATTAAAAACACCAGCAAGTCCACTAGAAAGACCACTAAAGTAATAAAACAAATAGCCGCTATTGGATGGGCCAAAGTTATAACTATAAAAGCGGGTTATGCTTGCTAAAATCTGAATTTTTATGACAAATGACAAAATTTTCAACTCATAATCTGTGGACACAAACACACACAAACACATGCACCTTTGATTATAAAAACAATAAAATAAGTCATTTTGCCCAAACATTATTTCTACTGGAACTTAACCCAAGTTTTTTGCTCAAGTCAACCCCTGAATCAGCTTCGTTTTTACTTTGCGATAAAAAAAAGAAAACCTAACTTAACTAATAGAAGGATAATATAGGGGGATATTCCCTCATCAATCTAAATTTTCAAAAAGAAAGGTCAACCCAATAAGCAAGGTCTTAAACATATATTAAAACCTACTTCATTGCCCACAACTACTAGAGTTATCTCATCCCAAGACAAAAGAAATTAATCCCATAACTAATGTGAGCACAAAGAAAAACAAAAAACCTTGCGCCTAAGGCAATCAGTATTGATTTGGGGGAATATTTGAGCCGACGAGCAAAGGATAAGTGGTCTTTTACACATTATCTCTTCCACCGCAAGATTTGGGTAAAAGAGGGAAAGAGAGAAAGGAAATGAAACTATATGCTTATATCCTAGGCTGTTTGGGATGTCCTTTAAAGGATTTAAAAGAGCGAGAAGAAAATAAAAAAAGGGGAAAAATTGGGATATAATGTTGTGTATGGCGCTCTTTTAAAAACCGTGACCCATAATTTGGTCTGTATAAAATTTGAAACTGTGCTCATTTTTTACCCCCAATATATTCGTCCACTTTTAAAAACCTTTTTTGTGACTAGAAATAAGTACTCACTAAAACTATATTTAGTGACCGAAATTTAGTCACCCATTGTATTACCACCTCATGGCGCCAAACAATCAGAGACTAAATAAATTTTACCATTGGTGACTAAATAAATTTTGATTGCTAATAGCTTGATTTTTGGAGACTAAAATGCTAGTAGTCACCAATACTGGTTACCAATAGTGCAATTTATTGTAGAGATACCGAAAGAACAATATGTGTATTTTAAACACCAGTACCAAATACTAGATTTGGCCACATTATAGGAGTGAGAGCCTAAGGTATGGGATTTTGGATTATTGTTTGTAACCTGAGAATCAAATGGTGAGATTTACAGTTGTGACAGAGACATACCATTTTTCAGTTTAGATAATGATTACCATCCCTTCTGAAATATTGAGCTTCATTTCTTGGTGCGATGCTCGAGTCTAGTACGTAAAGCAGGATTAAACCCATGTACCCGAGGCAAGATTTCGCTGCAAAACAATAGAAATTAGAAAGCCTCATGTCATGGGAATTTGGTTTATGGTTCGTAACATCCGAATCAGCTTGTAAGATTTATATTTTTGGATAAATCAAGGATATGAGAGAGAGAGAGAGAGAGAGAGAGACTCGTTATTCAGCTCTTCCTTTGATAGGCCCTATTCCGTGGGAAAGAATTTTTCTATGGGAATTGGTTTCCCTCTATCCCAAAAAATTAGGGAGCAAATCACCGCAAAACTATAGATTTGTTTGGAGAGCCTTTCGAACTCGATTTTGTAGATCACAATGGGGTCTCAAACTCTCAAAACATTTCATTTCGTGAATTTAAAAACTGTATTGGTAAAAGATATTTTTTGGGACATTGGTACATGTACAAAGAAATTAAAATGGTATATTAATAAATAGCTAGTTAATATCATATTCACTGTAAATAAATAAATAAATAAAATAAAAGAAACTATGAGTACTTTTTTTTTTTTTTTCAAATTTAACTCAAGTCAAAATTGCTATTTGTTGGGATTGTTTTTCTCTCCGACATCTACAGTTTGGGCGGTTGTAATCATTATTTTTGGAACCCAAGTGGGACTTGCAATCATTTGATCTTGTAAAATTATCGCCCATAATGATAATTCAATCATTTATTTTGCAAAACGCACATAGAAAACTAATTTTGCAATTAAATTTTTTTTTTTGCTCGGCAAAAGAAATTAAAATAGTATATTAACAATTTTTTTTTCTACAAACACTTTTTTGTCTTTAAAGAAAAGCATGACAATCAACTGATACAAACCTCTGCACTTCTATGCTTTCATCAGGACCTTACTGCTGCGTGTGACTTTCATGGCTCCACCTCCAGCAAAATACTTGCATCCAATGGAGCCCAGCCGACTAAGTTAAATTAGATTCCTTCGCAACTTAATTCGTGACATAAGCCACACCACCTAAAGTATGAACCGCTCCATGAAACATTTTTATCTTCACATTCCCAAAACTTTGAATTTCACATGGAGTTCCATCACCCAAAAACAATGAGCCACCATTTTTTTCTTGGAATGTATGAAATAATTCTTTCTTTGAGTGAACATACATTGTGCAACCGGAATCTAAAATCCACTCGTCATGAGAAGAAGTGTTTATACCTCCGGAGAGTAGGACATCGACCCATCCTCTCCACCAATTGTGTATGCCATTTCCAAACTTTTGTCCATCCATGATTATGGGAATGGGGCAGATACACGCATGCATTTGGCCGTGGTAGAATAAAGGGGTCAAGACCGTGAATCTTTATTCTCTTTGTGTGTAGATTGTATGTTTTTTTTGGCCAATGGTTTTCTGGTTCCAAAATATTCACCAAGTGGAGAATTGATGGGTTTTGGCTCACAATTTTTAGAACTGGCCAATTTAGTTGGTTACTTCAGTGGCGGTGGTTTGGAATTTGAAAGGGTGGAGGTGCAAATAACGCATCTCATGGTTTCGGAGTCTGATTCTTGCGCCCTGAGAATTCGCTGATCTATAAATGGGCCTTTTGTACAAGTCCTGTGAGCCTGTGTGAGGGGTAAAAGGGTGGGTATACTATAATCCTTTTGTGATTTGTTCTTCGAGTTGGGTGAGTGTGGGTCTACAAGGGACTTGGGTTGGGTGATTTAGTCAACATAACCAGAATTCTTGTCCAACCTAATGTGATTTGGGTCCACTATATTCATAAGCAAATCATTAATGGCTGATTTTACAGTACTATTTGTAAGCCCAATAGGCCGAGCTTCTTTTAGTTTGGCAAATCCATGCCCAAAACATATACATTTGGGTGTATCGTATTTTTTATGGCACTGTAATCTTCGGTATTTATTTTTAGAGTGTCTGTTTTAGGTGTGGAAAAGGAATCATCTCAATATGTATGTTTGTGAGCGCGGTAGTATTTAGTCAGGTATTTTTGGAAGGAAATAAAGTCAGTTCAATATTGCAGAACTTGCTCAAGCAACCTGTCAAGCAAATCACCTGTTCGCTAATGAGATTCAGTATTGTAGAACTTGCTCAAGCAACCCGTCAAGCAAGTCTCCTGTTCGCTAGTTGCTCAAGCAACTTGGTTCTTGCTTGAGCAACCGAGGTGCGCCTATATAATGATATCAATTAGGGTTGAAGAGTAACAAAACGAGAATACATCTTTTTGAGCGGCTATTCACATACAATATACTTGTGAGAGTTTATTTTTGGATGCACCTTGAAGATCTTTGAAGGCCGGATGCTTAGTGATCATCTTCAAGGGATTTAATTCGTCAACAACAACTTTTTCTCTATCAAAGTCCTTTCGTTGAGTTCGAAAGGCAAATCTTTTTGAAGGCTTGAGGATTCAAGACGTGGCGATCATGCAAGGGTGTGATGTACGTGGATTCGGCAAGTAGGGCTTAGGATTCGTGGTGAGGATACACGGTCATCGAGTAAGTCTATTTGTAATCACACAATGTTTCTAGTGCATGATTCCTTCCCGTGGTTTTTTCCCATTTAGGGTTTTCCACGTAAATCGGTGTTCTTCGATTGTTTGATTTCGTTTCATTGATTGATTAAAGTTTTGATTGGTGGATCGATATTTAAAAGAGATTAGAATAAAGAAAATCTATAAACCTAGACAAGCTAGGATTTTTCATTTGGTATCAGAGCGGGTCGCTTTATATTAAAATCGTTGGGTTTGAAGCGGATCCTTGTTTTTGCAATGGAGTTAAATTTGAATTGACCTCCAATACTAGAAGGAACAAACTTTGATCATTGGAAAGCAAAAATGAAAGCCTATTTGAAGACTATCGATGAGGATGTCTGGATTGCATGTGAAGTGAAATACACACCTCCAACTGAAACGGTAGATGGGGTCACCCGTTCGAAAGAAAGTGCAGACTACTCAGGGGCTGAAAAAATTGAGAGAGCAGCTAATAGTAGGGCACTAAATGTACTGTTTACATATGTTGACACGAAAGAGTTTCATCGAATTTCAACATGTAAATTGGCAAAGGAGGCATGGGATATTTTGGTTACAACACATGAAGGAACAACTATAGTGAAGCAAGGGAAGTTACAAAGGGTCACAACCCAGCTTGAAATGATTCGAATGGAGGAGGATGAGACCTTTGATGAGTTCTATGCAAAACTCAACCACATTGTCAACACCAGTTACACCCTAGGTGAGCCTATTACTCCATTTCGTGTTGTTAAGAAAATTTTACGTTCTCTTCCTGCTCGTTTTAAAACTAAGGTAGATATTTTAGAGAGTAAGAGAAAACTACATGAGATGTCTATTGAGGAAATAGTCGGACAATTTCAAAACTATGAATTGACTCACCTTGGTCAAGATATAATTTCCACTAAAACTTTTGAAAATTCTATTGCATTTTCTAGTAAACAAAATGAGCCTAATGATTTTGATAGTGATGATAATTACGATATGGAGGCTTTGGATTTGTTTATGAAAAATTTCAAACATTTTTTTAAGTAAAAGAATTATAAAAATGAAAACAATGGTAAGAAGAGTAAAGGTAAAATTGAATTTTCTAATAGCAAGGAGCGAAAAGGAGTAAAAGGACCACCCTCTGGGCCGAAGTGTTATGAATGTCATGGATATGGACATCTAGCTCAGGATTGTGCGAATAAGAAAATGAAGCAGAAAGTTTATAATGTAAAGACATGGGATAATGATTCCGTGAGTGAAAAGTTAGAAAGTGATAGAGATGACGATAGTGGAAAGAATTACTTAGCTTTTGCAGCCAAACATCAAACAGATGAGAAAGGTAGTGAAACAGAAGAGGACAGTGAAGTTGAAGAAGAGGCTGTGGATTTTGATGATCTTCAAGTGGCGTATAACATGTTGTACAAAGAAAGCTTGAAAATTAAGAAGAAATATGTCAAGCTAGAGAGTAAGAGTGAAGTAACAAGTAGAGACTTGATCAAGGCCTTGTCTGCAGCCAAGGAGTCATCAAAATCTTTGGAACTTATGTCTCAAGAAAGAGATCAATTGACAAGGGAAGTTATACGACTCCGAGCGAAAGTCCGTGAATTGGAAGATCTAAATGTAACAAACAAAGGTAAAATAAATGATCTATCTACTAAACTGAGTAATGCTAATTGTGTTTTCAAGCGTTTTAATGCAGAATCCAAAGCATTGGATGACATTCTTGAGGTTCAAAGGCCAGCCAACGACCGACCTGGGCTCAGATATCATGCCTCATCCTCTAGTCAAGAAAAAGGAGAAAAGGTATCCCATGGAAAAAATATGAAAGGTGCATCAAAAATCCCGGTAAATGTTTCAATATTTCAGAATAAACACAATGAGGTAAAAGCTAAGCCCATTCAAAATTTTGCTAAGTCTAAAATTTTTGCCGAAACTCCTAGATACAACCAAAGGAATAATGTTGAAATATTCATTCCTATTTGTCATCATTGTGGAGCTCAAGGCCATATTAGACCTCAATGTAGGAAGTTACATGACACTCATTCTTCATGCACACACTTTGCACATTCTCATGATTATAATACTTTTACTCCTGCACATTCTCATAAATATAATAATTTTATTCGTACATGTCATTTTTGTGGGGTGAAGGGCCACATTCAACCAAATTGTTTTAAACTTCATGGTTATCCCAATACTCCTTCCAAATATTACCATGCTTATGGTTATAGGGGTAGAACCCAAAGACCAGGACTTAGGGTGACTCGACATGAACATAATATGAATGTGAATCCTAAACGTACGGCTGAGTTGACAGAAAAAATTTAAAATGTCAAAATTAGACCTGTTTGGGTGAGGAGGACAGATTTAAGACCCCGTGCTGATTTCTCTTCCATCTCTCTAGATGACACTGGATCATCCAGAGGCGTTAACTTTGCCTTTTAAGGTTTGGTCTCATACCCATAGTCTAGGTTTGTGTTCATTGCATATGGTTTACCTAGAGTTATGGTTTGTGTTGGTTTTTATATTTTTATTGCTTAGTTTGTTAACATTCTTTAACAAAAATCTTAAAAAATAAAAATAAAAAAAAGATTTTATTTATTTGTTTTTATGCTTCAAATGTTACTTTCCTTTACAGTTGTCTAAATTATCTTGATAAAAAAAAAATCATTTTTTTTTGTTGCCCTTTAGACATCATAGTGGATCAGTTAATTGTTATGAGATTTTATGAGGATCTTCATATTGTGTATGCCTATGCATCTCTTTTATCTCTATATGGCTTGGATGATATTCTACAATCAAATGTAGTATGGGTCATGTCCTGTGATCTACACTTCATTCACGTCAGATATATCTAACTCCTTAGCTCTTAACTGTCATTTCTCATGTAGCTGGCATGTGCCTTGTGCAACTCCTTTGAGATTGACCACTTAGCAGTTATGATTTTATCAAGGCCATTTATATAACGGAAAAAAAAAAATTATTGTGTGGGTGTTTAGTTGAAAAGTGTGATGAGATTGAATTCATATTCTCTGCATTTTCGGGCTTTTCACTTAGTAACCGGGCCTCTTGCCTCAGTAAGCAGTGAGTGTTCGCGTCAAACGGTGGAGAGTTTCGAGATTGTAATATGTGATTTGCTTGAGTTCGTAGCCTTTTTGACTTGAGTAATTAAGTCCGTTGGGGTATTCTCTATACCTAGTGCCCTAAGGCCATTTGGTTTGGGTGTCACTGGCCTAAAGCTCGCTACACGGGTCAATTAGAAAGCTTAAGGGACTTTGGCATTGCACGACCACATTATGAGCATTGAACTTAGTTACAAGGGTTCTTTTATTTTCAAAAAATACAAAATAAAAAAATGCATGAGAGGCAGGTGGAAATTCATTAAGTATTAGTTGAAGGGGAGTTTGGCTCATTGACAAATCCAAAAAATTGTTTGGTTTGACTTCTTGGGGAGAGTTTATCTTGTCACTCCATGCCTACAAGAGAAACCAAGTTTTGTGTTGAGTTGAACTCGCTATAACTGACGTGACTCACACACTCACTTTTGTCATCGGTACTTGACTCATGATACATCTGTTAGCTAAGTATATTCTTGCTATTTGAATTTAAAGATGTGTCAGTGCATTACATTTGATGTGTGCTCATTGAATCCCATAACCTTCAGCCTGCTTCACTTGTGCTTGATCTTAAAAATAAATTTTAGTTTGGATGGATGATTTGTGTCAATGAGTCCATTTAGTTCTATCGTTATTCAAAGGAAAAATTTATAAATAACTAAAACGGTGTGGCTCTAATTATGTCTCTTATATACTTGCTTTTATTTTTTAAAAAGGGGGAGTCAATCACTAATTCTATATCGAATAATCAGTATCTTTTTCTCGACATTGGTTTTGTTGCACCAAAGTTGTTCATTCGATCTTAGGATTTCTTGGTTGAGGACTGTGTTGACCCTAGTTCTTTCCTAATTTCATAATATTTCTTTTAGCTACTAAATTCTTCTATACCATTCTTAATTATAGCATCTAATTCAGTATATTAGTATGGCTAGTTTATGTCACCGTGGTTTACCACAAAAAAAAAAAAGTTTATGTCACCGACTGTCGTTTATTGTGGTGCACTGTCATTTGCTGACTCTGGCTAGTTCCCATGTTTTATTGTTGTTCATGCGTTTCTTAATTGCATACTATTATTCCCTTGATATTTTTGGTTGTTATTATTCCCTTTGTCCTTCCGTGACAAAAAGGGGGAGAAGCTTAACACTAATAATTTGAGTGAAGTATTTGTGTCTGTGGTGCAGCTTGCAGGTTTCCTATCACACTCTTTTAGGGGGGATATAGTTTTTAGTGTTTTGTATGTTTTGTCATGGAAGTGCCAAAGGGGGAGATTGTAAGCCCAATAAGCCGAGCTTCCTCTAGTTTGGCAAATCCATGCCCAAAACATATACATTAGGGTGTATCGTATTTTTTATGGCACTGTAATCTTCGGTATTTATTTTTAGAGTGTCTGTTTTAGGTGTGGAAAAGGAATCATCTCAATATGTATGTTTGTGAGCGCGGTAGTATTTAGTCAGGTATTTTTTGAAGCAAATAAAGTCGGTCCAATATTGCAGAACTTGCTCAAGCAACCTGTCAAGCAAATCACCTGTTCGCTAATGAGATTCAGTATTGTAGAACTTGCTCAAGCAACCCGTCAAGCAAGTCTCCTGTTCGCTAGTTGCTCAAGCAACTTGGTTCTTGCTTGAGCAACCGAGGTGCGCCTATATAATGATATCAATTAGGGTTGAAGAGTAACAAAACGAGAATACATCTTTTTGAGCGGCTATTCACATACAATATACTTGTGAGAGTTTATTTTTGGATGCACCTTGAAGATCTTTGAAGGCCGGATGCTTAGTGATCATCTTCAAGGGATTTAATTCGTCAACAACAACTACTTTTTCTCTATCAAAGTCCTTTCGTTGAGTTCGAAAGGCAAATCTTTTGGGAGGCTTGAGGATTCAAGACGTGGCGATCATGCAAGGGTGTGATGTACGTGGATTCGGCAAGTAAGGCTTAGGATTCGTTGTGAGGATACACGGTCATCGAGTAAGTCTATTTGTAATCACACAATGTTTCTAGTGCATGATTCCTTCCCGTGGTTTTTTCCCATTTAGGGTTTTCCACGTAAATCGGTGTTCTTCGATTGTTTGATTTCGTTTCATTGATTGGCTAAAGTTTTGATTGGTTGGTCGATATTTAAAAGAGATTAGATTAAAGAAAATCTATACACCTAGACAAGCTAGGATTTTTCACTATTAAACCCCAGACAAAATGCACAAGACAAAATAAATAACCTTGTCCTTTGTCATCCTCAGGTATCGAATGGAAGCGGGGATGGTGTATCACACTTAATGTGCTGCACCTTTGCAGCCCATAGCACAAGCGTCTATCATGGAAATGAATGGTCCGGATTCGCTAAATCATTATAAAACACTTTGACTGACAATAAAGCGTATGCAAAGTGCAGCGCATTTCCCAAAGCTTAGAGATTGTACGTCATCATCGGGTTGCCCAACGTGGGGACTTAAACATTCGCAAAGGCAATTTGGTTATCTACACATGTAATCAAACCAAATAACATTGTGTCCGTCATAATTAACTCAACATGTTGGCTTAGATATATGTTACTATTTCGAAGTCTTCCCAAACTCCTATACTTCGAAAATTCCTTTTCTTCCTCCAAGGTTCAAATTATCTGTTATCTTCTGACTATATAATACGGAAGAGATTGTAAAATCTATAATTGCTAAGACCTCCGGCCTCCCCATCTGAAGAAGGATGTCAAGCATATTTGAAATTTGAACATCAAAAACTTAATTAGGTAAAAGTATTATGACTCAACTAAGTGCTTGATTGCAAGAGACATTAAATCTCAGCCCTCGAATACCACCCCACCAAAGAGTAGTGGACCATAGCCGGGCATCGCCGGAGGAAGCAAACTTTAATTTGGATTGCTTTGATCAGGGAATTTTTTTTTTTTGCTAAGAACGACAATATTATAAAGCACTAAACATAAATAGTCTTGGGGTATTTAACCCCTACAAAATCATCAGCGATTTGTCGCAACAGAAATGAAGGAGGTTCCGCTAAAACAACATAATTGAAATGACATAAAATAAAAGCATTCTTGACTAGCATGTCTGCACTTCGATTCGCCTCACGACACAGATGTAGGAGACTAGCCTGGCACTGAGTTGCCAATTGCCTGCAATCATAGATAAGAGCACTTAAAGGATGAATTGGATACCGTGAGTTAGCATTTAAAAGAGCAACTGCATCCTTAGCATCTGATTCCACAACAATGTTGTGAATGTGAAGATCATTAGCTAACTTCAAGCCATCTCTGATGGCCCATAATTCCGCCCCTAGGGCCGAAATGCAACTAATTTTCCGCTGAAAACCATGCACCCAAAGGCCACAATCATCTCTAAGGAGGCCACCTGTTGTTGCAAGACCATCCACCGAGCGAGCACCATCCACATTTAATTTAAAACTACCAGACATTGGGGGAATCCACCCCATCGACACTGTTGTGGGAAGACCTTTCCAAGCACGGTTTGAGTCAACAAACATGACCCATTCCGTGATACGAGCTAGGCAATCAGTAACGGAAAAATGGGGCACATTGGTCGCATTGATAGAGTTGAAGTGTCGCTTGTTCCTGTTCAGCCATAAGTGCCAACAGACCATGGGAAACACGATATTCCAGTGATGACCAGAAATATGAGGCTGTTTCATGTGACATTGGCGATAGACCCATTCAACAAAGGACAGATTAGGATCAAAAAAGGAGAAAGGATGGACTCCTATGCTTATCCAGAAATCACGAGCTATAGGGCAGAAGCGGAGAACATGCCTGGAAATATGGAATCCTCAGCAATGGACGGGCAATTAGGTCAGAGGTTGTCCGGAACAATATGATGCAAGTGTAAAAAAATTTTTGTGGCAATGCGGTCTTGGAGAGCAAGCAAAAAGAAGTGAATGATGCGTGGGTTAGCATTTAACTTCCAAACCCAAGACCAATTAGAGAGGGGATCTGAAGGGGAAGGATGGGTAGCAAGGCCATAAGCAATTTTCAGACAGACAGCTACAGAATTTGAATTTCAAATACAGAAATCGTTTTCCTCGCTAGACCAAGAGATGGGCAAACCACGAATATGACACACTAAAGGAGGAGGCAACTCAAAGACAGCGCACTAAAATCCTATTGGTTATTCATCCAAGTATCACTGACTTTCAAATTTAGGTTAGACTCAGAAAGGGGCCCATTCACTAATTCACACAGCCTCTTCCCCAAACCAATTTTCAGTCCAAAACATAGTGTCCCTACCATTACACACCACTTTCCTAGACCCAGGAACCAGGAGAGGATAGCCTTTGTAAAGGCTACGCCAAAGGTAGGAAGGGCTATAATGGTTAGCAGTGGGGCTACCATATTTACCACGCAGCAATCTAGCCCATAAAGAATCGTCTTCCTTAAGAAAATGCCAATTGAGTTTAGCCATGGAAACTAAATTGGAGTTAACAGCATCCCTCAGCCCTAGGCCCCCTAGCCTTTTATCCTTGGTAACATTGGACCATTTCACCGCATGAGTTTTCTTTTTGTCAACAGTTAAGCCCCAAATAAAATCCCGGTTTAACTTGTCCAGACTTTTAGCAACCGAAGTTGGTAAAAGATTGCATTACATGACGTAAGCAGGGATGGCCTCATTAACAGATTTGACAAGGGTAACCCTACCCGCAAAGTATAGACACTTACTCTTCCAACTAGCAAGCTTAGCACGGACTTTATCAATGAGGAACTGAAAGCTATGCCTATTCGGACGAGAATGGTGAATAGGGCAGCCTAAGTACATCACCAGGTTGCTCGTGGGAGCAATGTTGAGGATACCTGTAAACTCAAGTTTAATTTCCTCCGAGACATTACTAGAATAAAAGACCTTGGACTTTCTAAAATTCACTTTCTGGCCAGAGGCTTCACAGAATTCCTTAAGGACCGCCGCAATAGTCTCACAAGTAGAGACCTCTGCTCTGCCAAACAACATTAAATCATCAGCAAAAGAGAGGTGGGTGGGAGGAATCCCCCTACGCGAGCTAGAAACAGGTTTCCAGCTGCCTCCCCTACATTTACCTTGGATCACCACGGAAAGATATTCCATACACAAGATAAAAATGTAGGGGAACAAGGGATCACCCTGACGAATGCTACGAGAGGCACAGAAAAACTCCTTGGTGTTCCCATTAATAAGGACAGCCGAGGAGGTAGTGGCTCATGAGACTATCTGTATTGATCAATTTTAAATTTTTTTTCTAGAAATAAATTCTGTATAAGACATAATAATGGACAATTTCGAATTATCATTGTGAACTTTTCGTGATTGAAATGGGAAATTTCACCATTGTACCAAAATTGGTCCATAGCATAGATTTAAATATCGGCCGAGACGTATCGTATCGGCCGATACGTACCGGTATTTGGGACTTCCGATACGGATACAGGCCGATATCTCGGTGTGAGGAAAAATCGCACCCCGTCTCAGCCGATACCCGATACGTATCGGTGTCTCGGCCGATACGGAAAAAAAAAAAAAAAAAAAAACTCAAACATTTTGAAAAATTATCGGTGAACCAAAAATTTGCAAAAAAAAGAAAATGAGAGATTATAATTTACAACACCAAGAAAACCAAATCTTGAACACCAATCACAACCAGATCTTGAACACTACAATAGATTATTTAAAAAAAAAAAAAAAAACAGAAGATCAGAAGAAAAAAAATACATATCTGCTGCGTCGGATCATCATCGCAGCCAATCATCGTCGTCGGATCGTCATCATCGGCGAGAGAGAGAGTAGAGATCGGCGGTTAGTGCAAAAAATACATAGCAGCGGCGGCGTCTATGTGCAGCGGCGGAGAAAGATGGGGTTCGAGAGAGAGAGAGAGAGAGAGAGAGATCAAACGCTTTTGAAGTTTTGCACGTAACAACTCTGTCTGGAAAAGTTTTACTCGATGCACGTTAATTGCTTTTTAATAGAGGAAGTGGGGTACAGCCTTACTCCACACATGATCTGGTGAAAAGTAGTGCAAATTGCTGGATCTGTCCATCAAGTCAACACCAACCTTTGGTTATTTCGAGATTCTCTCTGGTCATTACACGCATAGGACGATGGGCAAAATTCGGGCCAATTGTCCAACAGTTGGTCATTACATCAGTTGGCCTTGTGCCATTATCAACGTGGGACCACAATGCATGTGGAACCTTATCATGGTTGTTTGGTTCAATTATATGTGCTAAGATTGGTTAAGATATTATTAATTAAGCTAATGAGAGAAAAAAAAAAAGTGTGAAATCAAGTTTTTTACATATTACTAATGATTTTAAAAAATTCACGGCCGAGACAGCCGATTCCCGCGACGTATTGCCGATATGTCCCGATACCGATACACCGATACCGAGATTTAAAACCTTGGTCCATAGTTTCAACTTAAGAAAAGGATATCATATTTCCTCCCACCATCGTCAAATACATCAGATGACGAGAGGCATTAATCTTTCTTTTTCTTTTTCTTTTTTGAAACGGCAAGAAAGGCTTTATTGATCAAATGTAAGAGACAGAAGAGATTAAACTTTATTAATCAAATGTAAAAGTTACAAGAGATTAAAAGGACAAGAGAGACCGGCATCACAACAAGAATTAAGCATCCCCACAAGGTTGACACCCGTAACACTCGATAATCATAAGCAACTCATGCCTCGAAGGATCAAGGATGCCAATTTCTCAACCACGATCCAAGAAAAGTAAATACGAGAACAATCCCAGAATGGCACCAACTAAGCAAAAATATACAGCAATGCCTAGCAAATCCACAACTAGACCCAGGAAACAAGCCCAAACTGATGCAAAATCTGTCAAAAACAACTCCCAAGATGGTAATTAGGCAGCCCCAAAAGGCAGGAATTGGCTTTGCAAAGAAGCTCCAATTAGCTAAGAGTTGAAATGCATCCATAGACTGAGAAAGGGGTGACAAAATTGAAGTAGCCGTACTGCAGAAAAGTATGACACCAAATCCCCAAAATGCTTCCACCCAAGTGAGACAGATTTCAACGTCATGAAGAAACTGCTATAGATCCCTCAACACTAATGAAGTTTGACAAAGACAACATGCATTATTCAAATATATAGGAGTCAATATGTAAAAGGCACGAAATATGCCAACCATGACATTACATATTACAAGGGAGGCGTGGATAAGGGGTCACTTGTGAAACCAGTGATGGATGGCCAGTCTAGACTAAAGAACAAAAGGTCTAACCCTTTCCTCCCTGCCCCTACTTGTTGGGCTGTAACCGAGGTCTTGCATGCCCGACATACGAGAGAAATAGATGTGATTGCCGGGAAAAACCATCCTTGGATCTAGTTGATATCAGAAACTGATCCCAATGAAGATGACGGCAAACATTTTATTTGACGTATTTCCCGATGGCCCATTTTCTTCTTCATGCAAAGTCCTACCAAAATAAAAGAAGTACGTATGTGTTAGTTATTGTTTTTGAGGTTTGTGTATACAAAAGTATGCAGGGGAAAGAGTGGGGTGAACCTTGACAAGATAATGTCAAACAATTCGGGCAGCCACCACAATTATGGTGGTTGAATATGCCCAGTTCATAAATGGTTTGATAAATAAAGAGCCGATTAATTGTACAAGGTTAAAAGAATCAAGGATGTGTGTGTGTGTGTGTGTGTGAGAGAGAGAGAGAGAGAGAGAGAGAGAGAATAGTTTTTTAGTATATTTGATAGGGTCATACCGTTATTGGCAAGATGAAATGGTATGGATCGATAATCAGCTTCCCAATCAGAATGATCGCTCTTCATTTCTTGGTATGATGCTGGAACCTAGTATGTAAAGCGTGATGGGAATGAAAAACTATATGATTTCACCATCAGCCACTGATGCTATGGGACTTTGGAGAGAGCCTCAGGTTATGGAACTTTGGATTATGGTTTGTAACACTAGAATCAGCTGCATTGCAAGATATATAGTTGTGAGTGAATTAAGGATGAGAGAGAGAAAAGAGAGAGGTTGTGAAAATTGCTATTTTAGTTTGTTTGATTGGATCATACAATTTTAGGCCCTATTCCATAGGAAAGAATAATTCATTATGTGGGAATTTGTTCCCTATATACACAAAATTTAGGGAGCTGCATATTAGCTGAAAGCCCTAGCTTCATTTGGAGACCATTTCAAACTTTATTTTGTAGATCATGCATATTGTTATGAACCCAAGGTGACACATGTCAATTTTAGGCCCTATTCCATGGGAAAGAATAGTTTTGAGGGAATTTGTTTCCCTATATACCCAAAATTAGGGAGTTGTGGTATGTTGTTTTTGTACCAAAAATATAATTTATAATAAAATAGGGAATTAACTATTATTCTGAGAACAGTGGTTAAAAGCTAAGTTGCGATTGGATTTGGTTTGATTAAACTAATGATTAAGCTAAAATTTAAATAGAAAGTGATTGAAGTTTGAAAGCAAATGAGAAAAGGAACTAGGATTTCTGATTCAACCTCCCATTATAATATAATTGTGTGAAATCTAGGGTTTCATTCAACTAATAGCCAGACCATCGTAGGGTAGCAAATCCTATCGATAATCCCCAAAATATTCTCAAGATTCGTAATCCGTATAGGCTATCTCAACACGGCACGGACTGTCTCACCGGACTTAATGGGCGGCACGATCCGTCTCTCATCATATAGTTTATCTCAGAAACTATCCTGAAGTATTGATAACCATTGTATGACGGTATTAAATAACACGCATATAAATACGGTATGAATATTGCAAGAATAAAAACTTTCATAAAAATTAAGAATCATTAATCAAACGTTGAATATGAAACCCTAGAAATATAAACAACTATATTACTTGAAGAGGTATCCTCGCTATCCTACTTGAATAATTTAGCTGCAACCAATAAACCCCATTGAAACAATTCAAAAGCTTACGAAAAGTATAAAGAATCAAACCCAGAGCCTTCGTGTGACTGCTTCCAAATAGCGGTAGTCGTGTTTGTGCACCACGGAAATTGTGCTTCTGTGTGGTGATTTCTGATGTGTAGCCTCTCCGTGGAATCCTTCTCTTATGTCTTTGTTATGCACACAAAAGTTCTCCTATGCGTCAGTCTAACCCACGTGCTGCAAATCTACACCTAGGAATATGATTCAGTGCTTTGTCTTTTGCAATCCATTATAGACTTGGTCCCATCTCAATTAATTTGGGGGAAAATTTCAAAAACACCCCTGAATTTTTTGATAATTAGCGATTTAACACCCAGACTTTAACTATTAACAAAATCACACCCGAACTTTATATTCCGTCAACAAAAAAGCCCCTGTCGTCCAATTCCGTCACGTTTTTAACTGAGGAGACCGAACGGATGGACTTAACAGCGGTTTTGTCCGTTAAGTGCCCAAAACGATGTCATTTTGGGCATAACTAAAAAAAAAAAAAAAAAAAAAACAAGAAAGTTCAAGGGCTTTTTTGTTGACGGGCACTTACAAGATTAAGATCCTATAATTCTAATGAAACCTTAAACGATTGGATCGAGCACTTACATATATCCTACTGAGTTAGAATTTTTCAGGGCTAACTTTAAAAAGTATTTTCAAAACAATCAACGGTTTGGATCGTTCGTGTGGGATCCCGGAATGGGACCCACACACACACATGTGTATATATATATATATCCTATTGAATTAAGTTTTTTTTTGTGTCTGTGTCTAGTCAAACTTTACTAATTTTTCTGGATACATCTACTGTAGAAACACTTGAAAAGTAAAATTTGGCAAACTGAATTCTTTTTATTTTTTAATAAGTGTGATCATGGTAAAGTTTTAGAAAAGTTGGACTATAGACACGTAAAAAAAAAAAAAAAAAAAAAAACTTATATAATTTCGCATCTAATACTAATATGGTCGTAGCATGTGGGGGTCGCATTCTGGGATCCCACACGAACGATCCAAACTGTTGATTATGTTGAAAATACTTTTTTGAGTTAGCCCTGAAAAATGCAACTCAATAGGATATATGTAAGTGCCCGATCCAATCGTTTAAGGTTTCATTAAAATTATAGGATCTCAATCTTGTAAGTGCCTGTCAACAAAAAAGCCCCTGAACTTTTTCTTCATTTTTTTGAGTTATGCCAAAAACGACGTCGTTTTGGGCACTTAACGGACAAAACCGCTGTTATCCGTTAGGCCTCCTCAGTTAAAAATGTGACAGAATTGGACGGCAGCGGCTTTTTTGTTGATGGAATATAATGTTCGGGTGTGGTTTTGTTAATAGTTAAAGTCCGGGTGTTAAATCGCTTATTGTCAGAAAGTTCAGGGGTCGATCTTTTTGAAATTTTCCCTTTAATTTGGTCGACGACCGGCTTTGCTTCGACCCAGAGTAAAATATAATTTTGAGCTTTAGCTCTAAATATTATTCAAGTGTTTTGCAAGTCCTGAAGCATATAAAATGGGTATCAAGCTACAATAATAAATTAGGCGCCTCCAATGGGCACATTTGCGCCCCTATCAAGTTGTAGAACAACTCTAACTCCTCGCTTCATTCTGAGACCATTTCAACCTCGATTTTGTAGTTCACATTAGGGTCTTTGATCTAAAATTGTACATTTCATAAATTAATTAAAAAAACACTTTGGTAATTAAGAGAATAATGTTAAGGACGCTGAAATTTACCGTCTAACAAAATACCGAGACCAATTACGAGAGTATGTAGTATTGGTGTTCAACCTATATATGTACTAGTTGTTGAATACGTGTGTTGAACGTGGTTGTTTGCTAATCGACTTTGAATGTGTACAGGTATTGAAAAATTGCTTGCTCAAAATGATATAAGATAATGATCAGAGGGCGGAGTAATACAGAGCTCTGCATTTACTTGAGGGGAACTCTCTAAATTGTATTTCCATTTACCATAGGTATTGGGCACTCGCAATATGATACAAATATAATAGACGAACAGATTGTTTCTCTGAAGAAACACATTGGGGATACATCAAATTATATATCCAATAGTATTCTTCGTGTACGAATCTAGAGTATTGCGGATTCAAGTTATCCTAAAATAGGACATGGTTTAGCTAGGAATCCTTCAGAAACCCTTACAAAACTTCTCTACAATTTTTAATTGAACATATATAACATTGGTCGTAGCGTTTATCATTTTTTCAACTTATTTCTGAAATTTGCATAATCACATATTATTAGCCCATGTCTAAGTAAGTATCGATCACAATAAAGAAGCATTGTACATGCATATCTGACTTTTTAAAATGCATTTACTTGAAGCTTCCCGTGGCTGTTGTTTCATCTCCACAAACCAAATTTTCGCTGAGTTGTATGACATTGTGAGAGTGTCTATTACTTCGTCACCTTTAAAAGGTCCTTCCAATTTGATGGTAACAGTGCCTTGATTAGTTACTTTGGCTGCCGCAATTGGAAACGCGTTTGCGCCTCCACTTCACCTCTTGTGTTAAATTAGGTGTCCCTGATCTCTACTCCATAAAAACTTTGTTTAACTTCTGTTCTACAGACTGCTATCCCTTCTATTGAGACCCATACTCTAGTGAAAATTCAATCGTTATTCACTATCCGGCAATAAAGTGTCGCGTACCTTCTAAATGGTGATTTAGCTTCACTACCCTATTTCAATCTAACGAACTGTCCGTGGTTGGAAATTTTCTGTCTCTTTGTTTTGGAAAATGATAGTAGCAGAGAAAGTAACCTGTAGAAACTGAGTTTCTGTTCCGCCTAATAAAAGATTGTACTGAAAGTCATTAGCAACCACTGATGTTAGTGGATTGTAGTAGAAACTTAACTTATTATTCTGCCTAGATTTTATTATTTTGATTTTGTCCCAAACCGAGTGGATTAATGGTATTCCATTGACCATAAGCAGTTCTAATTAAGTTAATTGCTAATGGGTTACTTCAAGCCAGATATGAAATTCATTGAATTCCAAAATTTTTAGACCGGCAAAAAGTTCATTTAAGAAAACTTGACAAAGGATTCATGAAGTTGGGGGAGAGGGGAGGGGAATCCAATCAAAAGTTGGATGAAAATAAAGCACCTAATTCATTGAATTCCAAAATGAAAGGGACATTTTGTCGAACACATAAAAGCATGTTTCTCTCTCTAATGCAGGATGTGTGGCTTGAAAATACGGAGGGGTCTTGCACCGGAGTGCAACCGAAACAAAAAGTATGCAATCCTCCAAGATGAAGAGGATAGAATGAATTAATTTTTACCATTGTTTCTCCATTGCCTTAACATCAAAGTGACAGAGGGCATGACTGACCTTGGCAAACTCTGTGTGAAAGAATACTTTCATCGAGTTGATTCATTGTATTTTTCCAATTATGAATTATGTCAAACAATTTTTGTCAATACAATCATGAATTATCAATCAAATATGTAAAATAAGAGGCAATGCATACACATATTTTGGTATTCTAAAATAAATATAGAAATAGATGGGAAAGAAGCTGAAAAGCGTATTAAAAATTAAAAATATGCATACACATATTTTAAATATGCATACACATATTTTAGTATACTCTATGGTGTCGTTAGCTTTGCACTTTCCTTGTAATATTTTGTTGTTATCAATGAAATATTGCTTTTTTTGCCGTTCAAAAAAAAATAATCCCTCTGTCCGGATTTGTTAGTCCACAAACATACTTTTTCAAGTCCGAAAATGTTTGTCCATTTTCAAAAGTCAAAGGATAAAGTATAGGAAAATTGCTTTTGATGTTGTGAAAACAACAAACACAAAAAGTAATGGAAAAAAAGTTGGAATCCCCAAAATGGACCAACAAATCCGGACGGAGGGAGTATATATATTCCTACAATTTGAGATGAGTGGAGAGAAAGAGTGTGCGAAAGAGTGGGCTAATCAATACATTTGCAATCGTGCTGCAATCATGCTTTACTATGTGTACAAAAAGAGCAAATTACACTTTTCCTTTCAAAAGCTTGGTTCAACTGACAAAAGCCACTGGGTTCATTAAATAAAAATAGGAGCAAGAGGAGTCGAAATCTCACATTTATAGTAGAACTTTTTCAAAGTTGAGTGGGTTCAACTGACACCCCTTGTAACAAGGTGGAGTCACCCCTGTCTATGATAGCATATCCCTTTTCGAACTTAGAAGAGTGAGATGGGGGAGAGACATGCATTTCATTAGACCATAACGAATGAGATCACGCGGATTTGAAATACCGACAGAGTGCAATTATCAAGGTGGAGATACAGAGAAGAACAAGAATGTAGGAGAGGATTGCCTTTGTTGGGAATGGTGGACGTAGGACGCAAGGGTAACTCCTATGCGTTTGAGATAAATTGACGGAGTGAAAATTTGTTGTCCTATAATTGAAACTTTAGAGCGAACCACCACAAGAATTGTAAACAAAAAACGGTAGTTTAGATATGGAGAATGCAACAATGAGGGAGTTGTATTGGTTGGAAGGTGTTGTACTGGTTGGAGGGTCAAGTGGATGACGCACAAAATTCATATGTAGTTGTAGGGGCACTTTTGGGACGGGAAAAAGAGGAAACACAGTTAATTGCTGTCACCCATGAAACCCAAAGTTCCTTTCCCATCTGAAACACATTAAAACAAATCACACCCTTAGATCATATACTCATAGTATGCTAAACGATGGCAATAAGAAATGAAACAATTCACAGTACATAAAACAAGAAGGAAACTGAAGTGGACAAAGGAGATCAGATAGAATATGAGTAATTAGAGCCCATAAAAGGCCATCTGAAAGTGTCACTTAATAACTTGTCTATTTCCTGTTCATCTGCACTTATTTGCAGGCTTGGTCACGTAATGATATCAAAGTTGTTTGGGTACAAATGTCAGACACATAGACATGGTTGTGTGTCTATGTGTCCGATTCATATTCATATGATTTTCATGTAAGGACATGCAAACAGTGCAAACTATTTTTATTTCTACTCTTGGATAATTAACAATATAGGTCTTCTCTATTTGTGTGTGAATTGAAATAATTGGTGGGTAGGATGTAAATTATCGAGATGACGTGGGATACACTACCCAGATTTGGTAAGCATGGGCCACTTGAATTGTGATTTTGCCCCAAAAAGACGGGGGTAGTGACAAACTACATGCTACAAGCCTATAGGGTCTGAAATCTGTAAGATTTCACAACATGCATGGATATTCTGCACTTCCTCCACCCCCCCTCTCCTGCATCCAGCACAATTGCTACAATGACCATACAAAATATAAAACCTAATAGGTGATGATGACTAATAAGGATGTGGAGGTCCGAATGCATGGTTTAAGAAAATATTGGGTACGTAAGGGCGCACATTTAAATGACGCCACGTAATGGCTTACTTTTATTGGCGTGATGCTTGATAGGGACGTACCATTTTTTAGCTTGGATAATCACCATCCCTTCTGAATGATCAAGCTTCATTTCTTGGTGCGATGCTTGAGCCTAGTACGTAAAGCATGATTAAACTGATGTACACAATGATAGATTTCGCTACAAAATTGAAGAAAGAGAACCTCATGCGATGAGAATTTGGATTATGGTTTGCAACGCGAGAATCAACTTGCAACATTGCAATCCAAATTTAGGTCAAAGCAATCTTTGACAAAATATGAAATCAACACAAGGAGTTCTTCTTGATATGATTAAAAAAGTTCTGAAAGAAATCACACCATATATTGCAGGTTTCAATCCAAGACTAATTCGGCATTTGGTTTCTCTATCCGAGACAGAAAGCAATATGGTGGCACCTCCAATTAATATGACTTCAACTTTGACAGTAGCATGCTCTCCATGTCCTTGGATATCAAGTGAATCTTACTGGCGACCACGGCCTGAGAACGGAATGAATAACTTTTGATCGACATCTAAAATTGTAGACTGGTGAGAAAATATAAACAACCAAAACATTTGGGCCCATACTTTGATAAAACCGGATGCAGTACGTAGCATAATGTATAGTGAAAGAAACCAGTGACGGAGCCAGGAATTGAAATCGGAGGGGGCCAAATTATAAAGAAATCATGGTTCTGTAATTTTTTTTAAGACTAAATCCAGTCATTTGAGTTTTGTTGGTCAATTTTGGTAAATAAAAAATTAATTTCAACTATTGTTTTTTATAATATTCGACAACCGTAGTATTATTATCACACGCTATTATTCACGATAACTTAGTGTTTTCGAAATGACAATTGTTCTTACTTGTCAATTATTTTTTAAATTTTATAATTTCCATAAAAATATCTATTAAAAATATAAAAATATATACTCCAACATAGGAAATTGGGGGGATGGGCCACCCTCAGCCCCTACATAGATCTGCCTGTTAAATGAACATTTGGCCAGTTCAACTGATAACCAATAAAAGAAAGGATGCTCACCGGCAAATGCACCTCTGAATTGGGAACTATGATGGGCAATTTCTTTTCAACAAGCAACAGTGTTGTTGTAAGTCCGATTTCCACCACTTGGCCTTCTGTTCTGGGTTTAGTCTGCACAATTAGTAATTGTTCGCAACTTTCAACTCGGGAAAGGAAGCAACTCTTTTCTCTTGCCCTTTCTTTCTCTAAAAACTCTCTCTCTAAAAACTTTCCCTTTCTTTTCCTCTCAAGTGGCGGCTAGGGTTTTGGGGGGAGGGGGGTTGGCGCCTGGTGCCTCTTCCACCCATCCCCCCTACCTCTTCTCCTCTCTCCTCCCTCCTCCCTCTCCCTCCCTTCAATGTGTCCTCTTCCCACACCTGTGTTTGTTTTTTCGCGTTTGATTTCGGTTCTTGGTGTCCAGTTCACATTTTTTGCGTAGATCTACGTTCCTCATGTTCTGGCTAGCATGGTGAGGCGACAAGTGTTCAGCTTGGTGGTTGGCGGCTATTGGGGATTAGCCAATAAAAGCGAAGGCCAAGAAAGCTGTTTTTTTGTTTTTCTGGCGTCCTTTCCGACGTCTTCTACCAGCTGGTTTCCCCAGTCCGGTTGTTACCATTCTGGTACCCAAATCTGGTGGGCTGTTGGTGGTGGGTTAATAAAGGTTCATTTTTTTGCTGCATTTCTGGTCATCCGAGCAACTTTTGTGCTCGCCGTGGTCGCGTAGTCGGCCGACTTCATCGATGCTTGATTTGCTAGGTAGCTGATTCAGATCTAGACGACCCGTAAGGAGTTCACTCTCATTCCTCGATGACTCACACTAAACCCGACTTTTGCTCGGTCTACCGGCACACCCGATTTGCGTGCGTCTTGTTGTATGTGTTAGAGAGCCAGAGGCTCATGTCTAGATGATTGAGAGAGCTTCTTACTTTGCACGTTAATGTTTTATGTCCTGTTTTGTTGGGTTGTTTTTTTAGCTAGATCTTGATTTGTCTATTTGGACGGAGTCGCTGTAAGTGCCGTTTGGCTTTTCATGAATTTGCGGATTCTGATAAAAAAAACTAGGGAAAGGAAGCAAGAACACAAGTCAAATAACCGTGTACTCTGATAAAACCTATTACACCCTAACTTTATGCCTAAATCCAAATATTTAAGTTTGTGTTTGTCTTCTACTGATGGCGCATTCTATTTATTTATTTATTTTGCCGTGTATTAGGTATACTTGGCATTATTGTTGTTTTGGAGTATGTTAATTACCTAAATAAATTCTAATTAGCTTAATTGCCATAATGTTAGTGCTCTGAGGGTTTAGTTCTCATGATCCCCTTTTCTTCCAATGCCCCATTTTTTAGTCAGCTTCCTTTCTTGCCGAACTAAGAGTATTTCACTTCTATACGAATCAAAATAGCCCTTGCTGTCTTTGTGGCATTAAAACCTCTGTAATCAAAACCCGAACATTTACATGCACATCACACTGATGCTTTGTTCGTGTACACTACAATTTTTATTCAATTACCTAGGGCCTTTTCTTAGTGTAGCCCCTCCTCCTTGTTTTGTGATCGCATCAATTTAAACTATGAAACACTAATCAAATGCAATTAAGATTTTGCAAAGGCTGAAACATTTCCTTTAGGTTTTCATGTTATCGGCAATGCTATTTGCTAGATAAACTACGTGCACCGCTTTTACTAGAATACTGGTAGTAACGAACACCTTATTTTTCATAACACATAAAATGATCTAAAACTGACCTCCAACAATGATAATCGAAATGATGTAGTTGATAGACACTCCAACAGCTGCGGCTAATGCCAGCAGTCCAAGTCCAAATATAGCAGTCGACAACAATATTACTGTATTCAAACAACTTCGGTCCAATTCGGTTTTCTCCATGACCGTAAGAACTGGGGGGATTGCACTCCGTTTTCAATTGTGGAGAAACAATACAAACGTGGCCATCGCCACACCCTTCCAATCTGGAAGAATGTATTTCGACACAGGAGCATAGCCACTGCATGTAGAGAAAGATATATAAGTGATGGAATTAAAAAATTAAAATCATGATGCAAAATAAAAAAGTTATATACTTACACAAGGGACAATGCGAAGTAACCAATCAGATACCGGAGGGGATCTACAAGGGCACCCCTGGTACTAGAATTTTGGAATTTGGGACATAAAAGAAGATGGGAAAAATGGCTGAAAACTATGTGTGTACACTGGAGAAGAGAGGATAGGATGTCCCTCCAAAGTCCAAACCATTTGAATGTAAATTATTTTTGAGCCAAACATGGAAAACAAATTATTATGTAATGTAATACCATGTACTATCCTCCAACACTTAAACAGGACTCGATTACACAAATGTGATGCAACTCTATCTGGTTCTTATTGTTGAGTATTTACTAAGGTGCATGTTTGTTAAACAATGGTATATCCATCTACTCTTGATCTGAAATAACCAAGACGAACAACTTTCTCAACCGCTATCTTTTATGCTATATTTCGTTTACTTTTTTATAGTGTTTACCTTTACTTGACAATCATGGTTCACTAATTTTTCTCATTCTAGAGCAGAAGATGTTATGGATTCAAAAGTTTGGGTGAAATTCAACATTTAATTTAAATCGGACTCTGTAACATTTTTTAGCAATACTTGTTACACTTTTGTGTTTCTGGATTCAAAGGTTAGCAAAAGACGTGGGTGTTGATCGATGACTAAATACTCTCCTTAAACATGAAGAGCTTAGGCTCTCAAAGAGATCTATCACTCTGGTAGGCATTGATGAGGAAGGAAAAAGAGTGATTTAGTGACTAAGGTTTCAAGTAGAGGACTTGGGTCCTTCATCTGCAAGGATGATCGCCGTAATAGAATCAATCGGTCCATTATGTTTGAGGTATTCAAAAGCTTTACCTCCCTATTTTGTTGAAGGTGTAAAGAATCTATCGATACAAAGGTCATTTCCACTCCAATCCCGTACTCCAGTCTCACGAAAAGCTAGCTATGTCCTGCCAGAGTCCGACCAAAACTATCCAGGGAAGAATCAATCGGCCCCAAAGATCATTTCCACTGCAATCCCGTACTCCAGTCCAAGTGACCAAAACTATCCAGGGAACAATCAGCCCCAGTACCCTTACTTCTAACATGACTCAATAGGAGACAGTGCTGTATGGAACTTAAATGTCAAATCTGCTTTTGAATTCAGTTAGCTAGGTGTGCTATGACTCTTGGTACAAGCATTATGTGCCTAGGTGGGCCATAACAGGGTTTTAAATGGTGGTATTAGAAATATGACGGTATGGGTGATATGGTCATATATTGGCCAATATTAGACCATATCAATCCATATCGGCTGATACGTAAGTAGTAATTGTACCGGAGGTCCGAAATCTTGTCACATTACATAACAGCCTTTATTTCAAATTGTGGTCATATTGCTGTGTTTAGATATCCTTAATTGGCAGGCTTTCCACTGAGGATAGATTACAAAAATGAAGATCAAAGTGTTCTATCATCTATGTTCTGATCCCCTCTTCATCCAATGCCCACTTTCGACTCAGCTTTCTTTCGTGCCGAATACTCTGAGTATATCACTTTTTCTATACAAACCAAAGTAACTCTTGCCATCTCATGGGCATTGAAACCTCTCTAATCAAAACCGAACATATACGTGCACAATACACATTGATGCGTTTCTTTTTGGTACACTACAATATTAATTTAATTAATTTTTCCTTTTTTTTATTGATGCCCCTCATCCTCATTTTGTAATAGCATCAATTAAACTATGAAACACTGATAAAATGTAACTGCTTGTCTTTACTGCAATGTCTTTGTCCCATCTCGTCCCAAATCAGTGCGATTCTAATTCCTCAAATTTTTCATTCACTTCAAACGCAAGTTCCTATTGGCCTAATATAGGTTGAAATGGAGTTGGACTAAGAAGTAGTTACCATAGTTTTCGTCTAAGCATGGTACTATTGTCAAAAAATTAGGATTGGAACGATAGGGGGGGTTTCTTGCTTAAAGCGTGACGAAACAACATTAGATATGACTTTTTTTGCCCATTTGAAAGTGGAAAAAGAAAGTGATAATAAAATAACTCCTTATTTTCACTAAAGACAAGAAAATTCAGCATACCTTTACTACATCTCCAACTCTAATTCTCTTTGAAGTTAACAAATTGTACCCATAGTAAACATTCTACGTAATGTCCCTTCCAGCCAGAACAATGATTCACTCTGCAAAAGGATCCAAAAGAATTCAGACTTCAAATAATCTTGAAGAAGAGAGATAATTAGTTGTAGAACACGTATCAAATTGGGATACGTGTATTTGTTTGTGTGTGTGTGTATCATAGGATATACCGTTGTGTTGTAGAATTTCTATGCAAAAAGATACGGAGTAGGACATGTGTAATTTTCCGAAGGGGACAACACGTAGAAAACATTATCCGTATCATAGGGTTTTGACAACTATATATCAGTTGTATGTCCATGACATCAATTGGATATTTCAAATCAAATGCTAAGAAAATCCAACAATATCTTTCCAAAGCACTATAAAAAGTAAAGGTATTACAAATACAACTCTGAATAAAGAGACAAGTTGATCAAGCCAAAAACTTTTCATTCCGCATTTGATCCAACGATTACTTCCGATTTAGTAATGTTGCCTTCCTTCAGTGCCAAAATTGTTTGTCTATTTTTTTCCCTTGATCGGAATCTACAGAGACGTACTATTTTTAGATCGAGCTTCATTTCTTGGTGCGATGCTTGAGCCAAGTACATAAAGCATGATTAAACCAATGTCCCAATGCTAGATTTACCTGCAAAACAAAAGAAGAAAGCAAGCCTCATGTGATGAGAATTTGGATTATGCTTTGTAACACAAGAATCAGCTTGTAAGATTTAGAGTTGTGGACGAATCAAGGATGAGGATGAGAGAGAGAGAGAGCAAGAAAATCGTTTTTTTTTTTTTTTGTTTCTTTGTTAGTCCCTATTCCATGGGAAAGAATTTTTCTATTGGAATTGGTTTCCGCCTATGCCCAGAAAATTAGGGACATTGCAATTGTTTCTTTGTTAGTCACCTCAAAATCATATATTTGTTTGGAAACTCGATTTTGTATATTGCAATTGGTCGCAAAACATTGATCTAAATTGTACGTTTCGTAAATTTTAAAATTATATTGGTAAAAAAATGTTTTGGGACATTGGTACACGTACAAACAAATTAAAATGGTATATTAATAAAGGTAGATTAGTTTAAAATCATATTTACCATCGACAAAAACATGAGTATTTCATTTTCCAATGTATCACAAATAAAAACTGCAATTTCATAGGAGTGTTTTTCTCTGCAATGTCTACGATTTGTGTGGTTGCAATCACTAGTTTTGGAGCCCAGGTGACACTTGCAATCATTTTTTATAAAACAGTGACTATTCGAGACAAGCCTAATTATGGAATAAACATATGTAAAATTACTGCCCCTATTGATAATTCAATTCGATTTGTAAAACAAACAGAGAAAACTAATTCTTCAAATTGATGTAATTATGTTTACATTTGCATTCTTTTCTCTAAAGTGGATGACATATATCTCTCTCACACACACATATACATATGTGTGAAGTCGGTTCTAGGGACACATAAAAACACTCCATCTCAGCCCTTGACTTGAAATCAAGGGCTAAGATTAGAAGCTTTACTATTGTACACTCTCACCCTCCATCTCACTCACACCTGATCTCTATCCCTCTCTCTCCCTCTCCCTCCCCACCCAACAGCACCTTCCCACGCTCACACATCCAATCTCCGAACGAAACTCCATCCATACTATCTCCAGCGATTCCCTTTCCCGACGTACCCCAATTCCAACAAACCCATCACTCTCCTGTGTCATTAAATCTGGAGTTTGTACATCCCAAATGTAACCAAGAAAAACAACGGAATAGACACAACATTCACCAATCTCTATAAACCCACTTAAAATCAGCCTTGCACTCAAATCACAAACCACGCAATCCGTCTAAGAATCTTCATCGTCCTCATCCATGGGAGATTTTTGGTTTTCATGGGTGAAGGGTTTGTCGATCCCAATCTTCGTTAGAGGTGGGGAAAGGGATGGCCAAAGTTAGGGTCGACAAAGATGGATGTGCCGAGGTGGGGAGGTGTTGTTGGGGTGGAGAGAGAGAGAGATAGAGAGCAGGTGCGAGTGGGATAGAGGTGGGAGAGAGTACAATAGTGAAGCCATCTTCAAACTTTGTTCTTCATTTCATTCAACTTGAAGATTCAAAAAAGTTATCGTTTGTGCGATTCAACAACAAGCATTCAAGCCATTGAAACGTACCGGAGATCGAATCAGAGTATTTTCTTTTCCTCTTTTACTGTAAAAGAGCATTAATTAGAGATTCTACTAGCATTCAATTCAAATCAATAAAAAATTATATATTATTTTGTGCATCTTTTTCTTGTCTTTATTACATGACATGATTTGTGTGTTACAGTAACAACCCGAGATAATTGGTATGTGAGAGAATGGGAAAGATATGAGCGAATTAAATTAATTTTTTGGGAGGATTTTGGGATATTTTTCAAGACTTTAAAATTTCCCAAATTGATTAATTTACTATCGGAAATACAAAGTATCAAAATATGGAGAAAGGTTCTTTTGGGGTATTATTTAAAATAGAGGATGTAATCACTACAAGAAATCTGAGATACACCAGCGCTTTTCCTACCAGCGCCTCCAAAAAATGCTGGAATTGAAGGTATATAGCAGCGCCTTGGAAAACCGTTTCTAGAAACGGGTCATTACCAGCGGGTATTATGAACCGCTGGCAGATTCTTCAATTTCCCAGCGGCCCACTTTAAGGCGCTGGCATAGACCTCAATTTCCCAGCGGCCAGACCTCAATTTCCCAGCGGTCCAATATGGCGTTGGCACAGCCCCAATAAATTAAACCCGGGAAACAATTGGAGGTTCCGATTACCCAAAAAAAATTATTTTATTTCAAAAATGATGAAAAATAAAAAATGAATTTTTGAATAATAAAAATGAAAATTTTGATTTTTGATTTTTGAATTGGTAGGTGGAAATTATATTTTTGTAATTACATAATAAAACCTTAGCTTTTTGTTTCCCTCAATTTTGCATACAACATACATGTAATGCCATTTGTTTCCCGCCCAATTATATTGTGTTTTCCTCCATTTCTTCCCCCCCTAAATCAGTATATCACGGGGGGAGAGAGAGAGAGAGAGAGAGAGAGAGAGAGAGAGAGAATTACAAATTTTGAATTTTGACTTGCCATAATGAGAGAAAATAAAAAAAAAATTTGAATAAGAATTAGAATTAAATAAATGGATTTGAAATAATAAGGAAAAATAAAATAAATTTATGAATAACTCTTAATTAAATAAATGGACTTCCCATAAATAAATAATAAATCAAAAAAACATTTTTATTAAATAAATTGAGTTGCCAAATTCCATAATAAGGAAAAAAATTAGGGAAATTTAAAATTAATTTGTGAATAACAAAAATGAAAAAAGTTAGGGGGAAAAAATTAAATGAAGTAGGACGAGCATGGCACGGCACGGCCACGACACAACACGGTTCTAGGAAGGCACAGCATGGGGAAGACACGAGGCATGGAAAAACCAAAAACAAAAATTAAATTTTTTTTAAAAAAAGTTATAATTTTTTTTAGAGAGAGAGAGAGAGAGTTGGACCAAAAAAAGAAAAAAAAAATTACAAATTGCTTTTTAAAAAAATGGGTTTAAAAAAGTTACAACAAGGTTCCGCACAAATATGTTTAGAAATTATAGATATTAAATTATAGAAATTAATCAAATTATATTATAGAAGGTAATTTACAAAAAAATACTAAGTTTATTTAACTAAAACAAGCAATAAACTTCATATGAAGGATCCCGCAAGGTGTAAAAATACAGACCTCCAATTTTCGGACAAATTTTCGACGATCTGAACCGTTAGATGTGTTTAAAACGTGTTTTTAAGGTCCTACAGGAGGATTTGACAAAAAAATATTACCCAGAAAGGCTTGATCGGAGCAATTCTCATAAAACAGCTATATGAAAAAAAATGTGACGATCAAGCCCTTCTAGGTAGTTCTTTTGCCAAATCCTCGCATTGGACCTTATAAACACGTTTTAAACACATTTAACGGTTTTGATTTTCAAAAAATAGATCAGGTGGCCTTCAACTGGTGCATTATAGTGTTCAAATACCACTGGAAGCACTGAATGTGATCCGATCGTGTGGTTACCGACATCTGATGATCATCGATTTTCGAGGAGAATGATAGAATTGATAAGATGTAAAATCCTATCGGTTTGGATCAAACATTCAAGAAAACTTGACTGCATCCACCATTCAATGTTATACATTGAACTTACTTAGTTATGAACCAATATATACTGCTATAGTCTAATGTACGTTAGCCACACGATCACAACCCAATTACGACGATCGACACCGACTATTTTTTTTTCCTTGGTGTTTTAATAAACCTCACCAATTTTTGGGCCAATCGGATTTTGAAAACCCCTTTATCTGGAGATTCGGGACGCGGGAATCATTAGTAGGAAAATATTTGTTAACTCCGATCGAGCATACAAAGATAATAAAATTACTTAATTTTTGGCATGCATAATATATTCCATCCTACAAAAAATATAGACTGTTCCGATTTTGAAAAAGTAACTCGAAAGGCCCTCGAATAATGCATCGTAACTTTACGAGGATTTTACACACATATAATGCCATAGTAGAATGTATAGTGACCACATGACCACGACACAATCGAGATGATCGAGACAGTTGATTTTGCTGTGCCTATTAATTAAAACAATATTATAAAAGTTTGGTTGAATCGGGTTTAGAAAGGTCCTTGATCGGGACACAATTTCATTAAGTAAATGAATTTTTAGTAAAAATAAAAAAAAAAAATTTTTTTTCCCAAATTTCCCCCCAAAAATTCGCACCAATTCCCCTCCCCCAAAAGTCAAAAATTTGCACCAATTCCCACCAAATTTCCCCCCAAAATTTCCCACAGCCGGCAAAAGTTAAAAATCCCCAAATTCCTAAATGCCCAAATCGTCTGAGATTGAACCCTTAACTCTCTCTCTCTCTCTCTCTCTCTCGTCAAATCGCCGCTCAAATATCCGGCTACAATCACAGCCATCGTGGTGCATACTCGAGGATTTTTGGCCGATATATACCAAAATCTGAAACAATTCACCAAAATATACCATTTTTCAAACTATTTTTAAAAATATGCAATGCCGCATGTTGGACATGCGGCATTCTACGTGGCACGCGAACCCCGTATCCCATGTGGCCGAGCCGTCCACCTAAGCAAATGCCGCATGTTGGACATGCGGCATTAGGGTTTCAAATTTTGAATACCGCAGATGAGAGAAGCGTACGTCATTTCTCTATTCTCCCATCAGAGCTCTGCGATTTTGGCGATTCGCACCACGCCGTCGACCACGATCCCCGCCGCCGCCGCTGGCCGCTCTACCCCGTCGCAGACTACCACCACAGTCTCTCTCTCTCTCTCTCTCTCTCTCTCTCCCTCTCTCTCTCCCCGTCGCAGATATTGCTACGCTGATCTGCACATAGGGAAAATCCTCTGGAGATCCAAGTAAGCAGAATAAGCAAACAATGGGATAACAAAATACAAGAAAAAAAAGGGGGCAAAAGATGGTATTTAATGGCCTTCATTTGTTGTGACCATACAATATCTCTCTCTTTGATAAGTTTTTAGTTTGTAATATGTTATCTGTAAGTGATTGAAAATTTTTTCTTCTTTCAGATAAAAGACGTAGATTCGCACACATATATATAGGGTCAACATTGTACGGCACGAATGCTGCAAACTACAGTACAATGCCGCATGTTGGACATGCGGCATTAGGGACAATGCTGCATGTCCAACATGCGGCATTTGCTTAGGTGGACGGCTCGGCCACGTGGGATACGGGGTTCGCGTGCCACGTAGAATGCCGCATGTCCAACATGCGGCATTGCATATTTTTAAAAATAGTTTGAAAAATGGTATATTTTGGTGAATTGTTTCAGATTTTGGTATATATCGGCCAAAAGCCCGCATACTCGATCCATCTTCGGATCGGTTGTATCGCTCATCTGATTTGTTGGAATTATGCAGGATGATTCGACGATGAGTCGCCAGAAGAAGGATGCTGAATCTAATTGGAAATCTCAGGTAATTTGCAACCTAATTATGCCGCCCATCCGCAAAAAGAAAAGAAAAGAAAAATACACAATCAAACACAGCTCAAACCTCGCCCCCATTGTTTGGCTTCGTCTAATGCAACTGACTGGTGTTAATTTAGGTCAATAACTTCGTACAGCTTTTTATTTGAGCAGAAAGCATGGGAAGTAGCCCAAGCCCCTTTCAAAAATTTGCTAATGATGGGCTTTATGATGTGGATGGCTGGAAGTACGGTGCATTTGTTCAGCATTGGTATCACATTTTCAGCTCTTTGGCAACCCATAAGTGCTCTTCGAGGAGTTGGAAAAAGTAAGGCATCACCATATATTTTTATATGGGACTGTCATATTCTTCGAATTACATGATGTTTCTCGTATTGTACACCTATTTTGCAGCAAGATAATTTTGTTTTGGTAGTGTGAGCTAGGGGTGCAAGTGGGGGCTTGGGTCCCTGCTCACCTCCCAATTATCCCATTATTTCTACTATATTTTAGGTCTTGTTTGTAAAAATTATGAAGAAAGGTCCCCTCCAAATTGTGTTTTTAAGTATATAAGGATGATATTTTGTTGTTAATTGAATACATGTGATTTGGTCACCCCATGTTGAGAATCCTGCTTCTGCCACTTAGCATGAGTTCAAGAGTGAGAGATACTATCCTTATGGGTTTTCTTCTCTCCATCACTTAGATGCTATTTGTTTCTTAATGGCTTATTAAAATGGAAGTTTTGCCTATGGATTTACCAACAAACCAGCAAACTCAGCCTTCCAAATGTGTTGAGGCTCGCTGATGCTGCGTAAGGCAGTAATGTGCGGCCAGACGGTCCTGGAAAAGGGTCAGGAGTATAGAAGTTGCAATTTCTCTTCTTGATTGCAAAGACGGATAATTGTTGGGATGTGGTATACAGCTTACAAAGAATCCAGAACATCCCTAAGATTGAAGGGGCTCTTTCTTAATTTGGTCACTGGTGATTCTGTTAGGGGATGTTCCTCTACTCCATCGAATAATTGGAGGGACTTAGTTTTGATTGTTCTCTTTGGGTTGTGCTAACATGTTAATGTCATTCCCAAAAAATAACATGGTGCATATTTTAGAATGAGGAGAGAGGCATTGTCATCGTTCCTTTGGTTGAGGTGATACTGTATGGGCATTAGTTTGTGCTCCCTTGTATGGTGTGCAATATGCTAAGGAGAACAATATCGGAGATCTCTTCATACGGAGAATCTTCTATGTGATTAGGCGGGCAGAGTTTTGTGCTCATAGAAGTTGTAGTTGTTACCATTAGGGGAAAGGATTCTTGGTATGGGGCACTTCCTTGCCTTTAATTACTTTATGTTTTTCCTTGAAATTCAGTGCTGGTTTGCTTAATTTAGAGTTAAAACTGTTGATTTTTGTTCCTGCAGTGAGCCTTACAAGGACAGTAAAGTTGAACATCTGGGGCCCAAACTACTGTTCATTGCCCTGCACTAGGTGTATGGAAGGTCAGATGCTTTATTACTTATATTATTTGGCGTTTGCAAGAAGCTTTAAATTCTTGCTTCGGCAACATACTTCATTACTTTACAAGACTTGTTTGATGTTGGCAGCTTAACACATTGGGTCTGCTTCCAACCCATGCGTCAGATTGGGTTTTATCTCTACCTCCTGCTCAGGTTCATTCTTGAATCTAATTGGAGTGCTTCTTTTTTTGTCTAGAACTCTTTCCTCTTTGACTTCTAATGGTGATCAGAAAACTAGATCATGTTCAGATTTGCAGACAGAAACTGGACTATTCCAGTATAGAATTTCCTATAAGCATTTGGGAGACGCTGTTTAGGCTTCTAATCGTTCTGACTAAGACTTTACACTGCATTTCAATTTGTTAGTGTGTATGTTTGAAACTAATTTTGGCATTAACTATTTAACAGGGTTGTCGCAATGTCATATCCTTCCTGCTAATTCACACCCATTTATCTGAAATTCTTCATGCAACAAACGAGTTCCATAATACGATTTCCAATGAATGGGTTACACCAAACGTGCGAAGCATGGCGTTACCACCTAGTTAACTATTATAGGTGATAAGTGGCCATTTGGGATGAGTAAGATCTATTGCATTTGATCCAAGTAATACATGGTTCTGTACCGGCTCTGCAGATCACACAATAAAGGTACTGTCTCCCTTGAATTTCCTTCCAGCAGGTTGCCACTAGTTTTTCCACTAATGATAGTATGATACAATACATTAATTATCTGTCCTATGATGAATGATACTTTGAAATTTCATTATGAGTAAGTTTCTTGTATGCTTTGATTCAATTCTGATAATGTTGGGCTGTTTTATGAATTCTGCCTCTTACCACAATGCTCCATATTATTGTTATGGTTTTCCTTGAATTGTTGCTGAAGCTCAATTATTTTATACACAGAACAGAGAAAGAGATGAACCGCCGGAGGGATTTCAACTTGTCATTTTGAAAGCTCTCTCATGCAAATCAAGGATGGCATCGTGAATTTTTGATAGCTTTTTTTTTCTTTCTTTTTTTTCAACTCAGTTTAGGTTGCGGACTTGTGGATTATGGTATTTCCGCACCATAATGAACATTTAATCTACTTTTGTATGTTCACATCGTTATGGAACATGCCTTCAATCTACTTGTGGTATTTTGTATGGATTATTAGTTTTTCCAATGAAAAATGAATTCTGTTACTTTTTCATATTTTTTAGTTCTTGGTAAAAAAAAAAATTGAACAAGTGTGTGGGCAAGTGAATAATGTAATTATTAATCAGTTTTTTTTAAAAAAAAAAAAAAAAAAAACCTTGTAGCAACGTTTTTAGCCGCCTACACCAGCGGCTAAAAGCGTTGGTGAAATTGAGTCTACTCCAGCGTTTTTAAAGCACTGGTAAAACTTAGTCTACACCAGCGGTTGCAAAAACGCTGGTAAAGTAAATGATGTACCTACGCTTGCTAAAAAGCGCTGGTAAAGGGATACAGCAACGCCTAGACGCCAGCGGTTTTTTCAAGCGCGGGTATAGACCTTACAGGTCTATAGCAGTGCTTTTAGGCACCTTTACCAATGCTTTTGGCCGCTGAGGTATCTCAAATTTCTTGTAGTGAATTAGAACACTACAGCAAACAAGGACTATAGCGAGGATTTAGTTTCCTCGCCAAAGCACCTGATTTCCTCGCTAAAGGAATTGGCGAGTAAATATATTCTCGCCCATGTTCCTCGCCAATAGGTTGTTATAAAATGTATTCTAGCGAGGAAAAATATATTTCTTCGCCTATTCTGGCCAATTGGCGAGGACTTTTTTCCTTGCCTATTCTGACCAATTTGGCGAGGAATATTTTGAACAATTGGCGAGGAATTTTTCTTCAACCTCCTTAATATTCTCTTGCACATTCCCAAATATTTCTTTGTTCCAAATTTTTAGCACGCCCTTCAATTCCTTCAATTTCCCTGCCACCCTAAATCCAGCCCACCCTTGAATCATATAATTAACCCAAAAATCCTCAACTGCAGATTTAAATTTTGGATGCAAAGTCCATGCATTTATGAACCTGAAGGGTTTGGGACCCCAATCCCCAGAGTCCATCTTCAAAATGATGGGACAATGATCAGACAGAACTCTACCCAAACCCCACTGTTTCCAATTGAATTTAGAAATACAATCCGGATGAACCAGAAATGAGTTGAAATCTGCCTACTCCAAATGGACTCGCTATCAGTCTTAGCCCATGTAAACTTCCTACCCAACAACGGAAGATCCACCAATTCAAGATTCTCAATAAATGAGTTGAAATCTGCCATACCCCAATCCCTGCTAGAATTTCCCATTCTTTCGCTCACAGAGCGAATCTCATTGAAATCACCCGCCATACACCAAGGATAAGGAAAAAGCGATACAAGGTTTGAGATGCGGTCCCTGATTTAGTTTCCTCGCCAAAGCACGTGATTTCCTCGCTAAAGGAATTGCCAAGTAAATATTTTCTCGCCCGTAGTGTTACTCGACAGTAGCTCATTGCAAAAGGTATTCTACCGAGGAAAAATATATTTCTTCGCCTATTTTGACCAATTGGCAAGAACTTTTTTCCTCGCCTATTCTAACCAATTTGGCGAGGAATATTCTGAACAATTGGCGAGGTATTTTTTCTTCGCTAAAACTCCTTAAACTAAAAAAACATGAATTCAATTCCCAGCTTCACCACTTCCGCTAAAACTCATACCGGCGACCTTCTCCATAACAACACACTACCCATCCACCACACCAACTTCCTTTTCAAAACAAAGCTCTACAACTTTTAATATATAAACCTTTTGTAATTCTTTTCAGCTCTATAATTTTTTTTTTAAATCTTTCTGTCTAATTTTAGTCGCTTTGTAGTGTTTCTTTAATTTTGTTTCTTAATTTTTTTATTTATCGGAAACAAGTTTATTGAAGAAACTTTTTTTTTCAAGTTTATTGAAGAAACTTTTTTTTTTCAAGTTTATTGAAGAAACTTTTTTTTTTCAAGTTTATTGAAGAAACTTGACAAAGGGTATATCAAGTAGGGGGAGAGCGGAAGGGACTCCAACCAAAGTTGAAGAAATTAAAACACCCAATGGGATAGCACAAAACACTTGTTTTCTTAAATCTTTTAACATTTGTGACAATTTAATATTTTTCTATATTAATTAGACAATTTCGTCACCAAATGGGTGCCCTTTAGCGTGGAAATATTCATTTCTTCGCCAAATCTTAGCTTTTTAACAAGGAAAGATAATTTTGTCGCTAATCTTAGCTTTTGGTTGACGAAAGACAATTTCATCGCCAAATGGGTGCCCTTTAGCGAGGAAATGAGTATTTCCACGCCAAATTTTAGTTTTTTGGCGATGAAAGATAATTTCGTGACATAGAATACTCTTTGCTAACGAAATCGATTTTCTTGCCATAAAGACCCATTTGGCAAGGAAATTTGAATTTCCTCGCCAGATTTCGTCACCATAGGTTTTTTTTGTTGTAGTAGTATTCAAACTCTATAGAATGGAATCATAAGGCTATTATAGATACAGGATGTCTAGTTAGCTCCCCATGTTTCAAATTACCATTGTGAAATATTTGACAAAGAACCCATAAAAAATTATTTGAATGAATATAAAGAGCTTAGGTATGAAGGGGCAAGTGTTGTGCTAGCCCAAGTGCTAGCGGCCTTATTCTCTTATGCATCAAGGTGCTCCAAATTAAAATATACTATCAAGGTAAAAAATTCTCATTTCCATTCACGTAACAATCCAAGATAGTACAACATGCATGCATCTACATTGAGTGTCGTTCAATATTTAAGATCCGGACGTGTAACAGTAAGTAATAGAATATAGTACATCAATATCCATGACCCTCGTCGTCATCTTCCTTTTTTTGTCATAAGTTTCGTCATCATCTTTTGGGCGCGCACATCAAGGTAAACATTCCTGTTTCCATTCTCATTACAATTCAAGATAGTACAAGATGCTTCTACATTTCAATGGTCCTGTATTAACTTTTCAGTCTTCACTAAGAATGCTAAGAACGTGTTTCCAGTGCTCTTTATATATTTTGACTATCGAATCCCCTTAGTAGCATCGGTTCATCAAAGTCATGCACCTTCAACACTTCGTCGTATAGAAGAGTGATGTTCAGTCGATTGTCATGGATTTGTTGAAATCCTTTAGCAATGTCTTCTAGCTAAAACGATACCCTTGAGAGGATATCATCTAGGACGGGAATTCCATATGATGAAACCCACTTGAGGGGTTGGTTAGCTGGCTGGTAGGAGCTATGGACTGTTTGCTGGAGTCTTCTGTTTCAACTATGCCAATTCTCTTACTGAATCCCGAAGACTTTTGTCGAAAAAGATGGCGGAAAAGACCGAAAACAAACAACAAAACGAAACTTAGAAATAGTTAGGAAGATAATATGAGTAAATAATTGGACAACATGAATCCAAACTGGTTTCAATCATAATTTCTCTCTACACTCATCCACGAATCACCACCCACTGTTTATAGGTCACATATACTATATCACCAGTAAAAAAGTACATTACCTGTTTTTGGTCCACTACGCATATATCACCCACATCGACAAGGTGATAAATGAAGTAGAACATCATCGATTGCATGCATGATTTAATCGGGTCAACGATGACCACGCCCACTAGGCCAAGGACAGATATTATAAACATAAACAGACTCCTTGTGGCAGTATTTTCGAATATCAGCATCCAATTCACCACAATTATGACGCAAAACATATATCGAACCCTTTTTGAAGAAGCTGCATATATGCATGAAAAACAATTATGAAGCATTTATTTGCAACACCACCAAGACTACTTACGGAAATGAAATATTCATATATCAATTCCTTTTTCCCTGGGTAGATAAACGATTGAGCATACTGGTGAAATAGCGGGTGTGGTGACTAGATCATGGTAACTAATGGGGTTAGCATGGAGAAAATAGGATTTGAGGTATTAGATTATATGGTCTAAAATTTTAAGAGTGGATAAAATTGACACTAGAAAGAGTTGAAATAGCTTCGGTCTTCAAATAATATGAAAACAATAGAATTTTTGAAGTAGACCATCAAGTATGTAATATGGTAGTTCTCATTGCACATTATACTGTGGCAAAATCTTTTATGAGGGTGTCTGGCCATTTTAGGTAATATGGTAGTTCTCATTGCACATCATACTGTGGCAAAATCTTAGAGTAGTGACCCCGAAAGGAGGAGTGAGTGGTGGAATTAGTCAATTAATGTGCACTCCACCCCATTGACAGATTTATGCAAAATAGCGTGAGGTCCAAAAAAAATAATATTCCCTTCTTTCCAAATTGCTTGTCACTTGTACTAGTTTTTGATATTCCAAATTGTTAGTTCTCTTTGAAAAGTCAAAACAAAATTTATTCAATCTTCTAAAATAACCCCTTTACCAACAACAATTATTTCATTCAAAAGTCAAAATATAAGGGCATTATTGGAAATTAATGAATCTGTTTAATGTGAATGCATTTATTGAATGTAGTTTTTGCATGTCTCTATAAAAGTTGGAAATCCCAAAAGTGACAAGCAATTTGGAAGGGAGGGAGTAAAGTGATACTTAGTCAATTAATATGCACTCCACTCCATTGGCAGATTTATGCAAAATAGCGTGAGGTCCACGAAAAATAATAAATTCATAATACTATTGTACTTTAAATAAAGACTAATTACTCAAAATTGGAAACCTATATGAATTTTCCACATGGACCATTATATTTTCTCCATCCAAGGGTATCTGAGTCATTTTAAGTTTGAACATAGTTCTCATCACACATCCTATGAGGCCATGTTTTAGAGAAACAGACCCAAAGGAGGAGTGAGTGGTGGAATTTGTCATTGGTCTTGCCAACTGTCGGATCAACTGATCCCATGGGAAAAAATAAATTACACCATTCATTTTTTTTCAGGTCATTTCAAGTACATAGATATTTATTCTCATTGTCCATCATACTGAGACCGAGTTTGATATAGTAGTTCTCATCCCACATCATATGATCAACATAGATAAAGAATAAAGAATGTGACCTGTGACAATGGCGGTAAGTCCGGAGTCTCCAATCCCTTTTTGTGCCAGCTGTAAAATATTAAGAGAATGCTTACGTAAGGCAGAAAATAATATAGGGCTTTCATGCATTTACGGGATGAAAAGATAACCAACAGTGTTGCCATGGACTAGAACATAAGTAGGGGTTGAATTTAGGATGCCTATTTAATTTTTCCGTGTGTGTTTGGGTTTGGTAATATTAAACACCATAACAAAATACTAAATTTGGCCACGAATTAGAAGAGAGATGCTCAAGTGATGGGAGTTGGGATATGGTTTTTAACACGAGAATTAGCTTGTTAGATTTATACTTGTGAATGAATCAAGGATCTAGATAAATAAAGAATAAATAAAAAACAATCAAGCATGAGAGAGAGAGAGAGAGTGGAAATCGTTTTCAGTATGTTTGGGTCATACCATTATTGGCATGATGAAATGGTACGGACAATCACCTTCTTAATCGGAATGATTGAGCTTCATTTCTTGGTGTGACGCCAGAGCCTAGTATGTAAAGCATGATGGGAACTAAAGACCATATGATCTTGTCATCGACCACTGATGCTATGGGACTTTGGATTATGAGACTTTGGAGAGAGCCTCAAGTAATCGGACTTTGAGTTATGGTTTGTAATACTAGAATCAGCTACATGGTAATATATAGGTGTCAGTGAATTAAGGATGTGTGAGAGAGAGTGAGAGAGAGAGAACGTAGAAATTGCTACTTTAGTTTGTTTGATAGGGTCATGAACTCAAGGTGACATGTCAATTTTGGCCCTATTCCATGGGAAAGAATAATTCTTGCGAATTGGACCTGGGGGTGCTGGTGTGCACCCTTGGTGTGAGCATCCAAGCCATGATCTTGGCAATCAACGGCTAGGATTTCATCTTGGCAATGGAAGGCTCAAATTTACAAAGTGTCGAGATGAAATCAAGACCATTGAAAATACAACAGATGGCTCTGATGTTGCACACTAGGGCTGCACAGCAGCACGCCTCTTTCTATTTCTTTCCCTATACACCCAAGAAAATAGGGAGTTGCAGATTGACTTTAAGCCCTAGCTTCATTTGGAGACCATTTCAAACTCGATTTTGTAGATCACATACAGTAGGGCCTTTGATCTAAAATTGTACATTTCTAAATTAATTGAATTTACCATCTAACAGAATACGGAGACCAAGGTTTTTGAATACCGTCCTGTACCTGCCGGTATGTACCAGAATTGACCAAATTCGGTACCCTACACCTTAGATTCCATTCCGGCTCAAATACCGGTCCGTACCGGCTATACCAGACAATACCGAACTATTTTAAACTCATTTTTCTTTTTCAATACCGGTCATTACTAGATAGGTACCGGAAAAAACTAGACGATACTAGTCTAATTTTATTTTTTTTTACTTTTTAGTAATATGTGTTGCTAAATTCATTGATGTTGGAGAATAACACTAATAGCAATAAATCCGAAATAGTATCCGCTATCTCACCGGCAATAGGAAAACCAGTACTCTAACCAGTATGGAATTCAAAACCTTGACCGAGACCGAGTCGAGAGCGATAGAATCTGTCATTGGTCCAGGCCACTAGATAGATTTTGGATCTTTAACATTTGGGCGAATCAATTAAATAACATTAGCCCCACAACCGAAGTATTGGTCGAATGAACTATTCCAGAAGACAAAACCCAGGTACAAGAAAAATTAAAAACCAACACTGGGAGGCCCCATTCAAGAAGGATTGTAGTTTTCTGTAGACTAGCAATGAGCACGTGCGTTGCACGTGGCATGTATACTATTTATAAATGTGACGTTCTATTTGCACCAAAATAAGCATTTAATTAATGGAAATTCAAACAATTCCCAAATAACAACAGAAATGAGAATGAGTCAATGACACTCGAGGAATTGCTAGATCACACATAATCAACAAAAGAACAAATATTTTCATGGCAAATGGCCTAAATTATTTATTCGGTGGATCTTCTACTCTCGTGGCTTTGCAGAGGAAAGAGTATTGACATCCTTGAAAATACACCATCTAATGTAATTTGAGATGATCTCGCTATCTAAAAATTTCAACCTTTGTCAATCTTATAGCACCAGTTGTCGTTATCTATTCTACGGAATGCCACGAAAATAGACTGGACTTTGGATTTGCTCCTTTTATACTATTCTACAAAGCTATCTTATATTGACCAATTGAGTGTTGGTTGGAAAATTCTGTTGGGGCAACAAGCAGGCCATGACATGCTACCTTGAGAAGGCAAGAAAGGAATAATTGTTACAAGAAATCTAAGGAAAACCAATGTTCCTGAATAGAGGAACTATGATAACAATATATATATACCCGAAGCTTCTTATCCGAACCCCCGGATTGAAACTCTTGGGGTACTTTTTTGTGTTGCCAATTGTTTTGGAAAAATCTGATCCGTCCAATATATATATATTAGCGGATGCCCGGGCCTGAAGGCACGGCTCGAACAATTAGCGTGCACCTTAAAAACAAAATGCTTGGGGGGTTCAATTCATCCGTGAGGAACTATACAAGAAATGACTTTATGCATTGTAAATACAAACACGATATGCATACTTAGAGTGCAGATCACTCACCTTTCCAGGCTTTACGATGTTCGAGTCCTCTAAGGAACATATAGCACACTGTCAAGAAACAAAACCGTTGATTGTTAATCACTATAATTGTGGCCCACACCGAACTTTTACAAATCCATCATTGGTTGATCAACAGCTAAAATTATTAATCCAAATGCTGAATCTGATCTTTTAATGGAAAAAACATATAATCTTCCAATCATAGCATTTATTAATCCAGAGAATTACATATTACAAATCCATCATTGGTTGATCAACAGCTAAAATTTCTGGCTGCAGTTTGTAGCTAAACAGCCTTCCTTTCAGACAGACACAGTTATCCCTAGTGTTCAAGCAGTGACCAACAACCAATGCAAAGACAATCACCAACAAAATCATCGGAAGTTCAGAAGTGATCTGACGCTCCAGTCACAGCCCTCTAATAGTTTGTTTTTTCATGCATCAGTGCAGTGAAGAATTTACCACTCATGTGCATAAATTGTTCAATGAATTGAAGCTGGCCATAAACATTAAAGTTCTCAGATATGATACACTAACGTCTAACCCACATTTTAAACCATGACCCACTTTTGCATTTATGACATTATTCTAAGGGTTTTATACAAATACACAAAAGATCAGTGTTACCATGCAATATTTTTCCTCCATCCAATGTAACCATGTGCATCAGATATACAAACACCAATGGTACTCGAAGGAAAAAAACCAATTGAAAACTCGGATCCTCTAAATTTCTCACAGAAACAATCAGCGAAATGCTAAAGGAAAAGGTAAAAAGACAACACACTTAGTTCCATTGAATCCAACTGAACCGTTTAGGGGTTGATAGAGATAGATTCTAAAGCTTCCTTTTTCAAAGCACTAAAAAGATTAATCCTACTTCTTGAGCTAAAATATCTCTAGTCCTTGCAAATCTAAAGCACACAATATAAATCGTATCAGCAAAATACAAATAGAATCAACCTTAATTTGATGAATATAAAAATACGATTAAAACCTCGGACCCTCACACATTATTTGATTTTTCTTTCAAAAACAATTTTATTTCCTTTGATATTGTCGATACTGAAGTATTCTTACATGATTGGATTGCCTTTTTTATTGATTTTAAAATCAGAAACAACCACCAAAAACCGACGACTACCGACATATCCCAATCTTCCAATTTGATTCTGGAAGATGCTCTATGGTCGTATGACTCCTTGGTTCCCAATTCAAGAAATAGTCAACAAAGTGTAAGATCATTTCCTATACCATGAACATGCAACAGAAGGAGTGCTTCCCCTGGCTGATTCTTTGTCTTTGCAAATAATATAACACTTTACAAACGAAGAAAATGTTCATGTACTTTATGAAGATTAAATTTCTTAACTTTTGGAAGGTTTTCAAGGTTGATACTGAAATCAAACACAAAATTTATTAGTGAAATTAAAGCTTGGTCCTTTTTAGTTCTTGAATTGTATCAACCAACATATCACTGAACCTTATACCTTTGTAGATAGTAGTTAACCCCACCAAAAGTATCCACGTTCTAACACTACAACAAAAATGATAAACCGTGACGAAATTCTGGTGACGAAATTAATTTTTGTCTCCTATATGACTATTTTGAGAGGAAATATATAATTCATCTCTAAATGGGAACATATTAGTGACGAAATTAATTTTTGTCTCCTATATGACTATTTTGGTGACGAAAATATTTTTTCCGTCACTAATATGTTCCCTCCACATCTTTTTGGTGACGAAAATATTTTTTCCGTCACTAATATGTTCCCTCCACATCTTTTTGGTGACGAAAATATTTTTTTCGTCACTAATATGTTCCCTCCACGTCTTTTTGGTGACGAAAATATTTTTTCGTCACTAATATGTTCCCTCCACGTCTTTTTGGTGACGAAAATATTTTAGGGTTTTAGGGTTTAGGGTTTAGGGTTTTAGGGTTTAGGGGTTAGGGGTTAGGGTTTAGGGTTTTAGGGGTTAGGGTTTAGGGTTTGTAGGGTTTAGGGTTTAGGGTTTAGTAAAAAAAAAAATTTATAGTATAAAACAATGGGAATAAAAAAAAACTTATTTAAAATATATATGTTAGGGTTTTAGGGTTTAGGGTTTAGGGTTTGGGGGTTAGGGTTTAGGGTTTATAAAACAATGGGAATAAAAAAAACTTATTTTTATAGTATAAACTGGATTTTAAAAAAATTATTAAAAGGCGTTTGTTAAAAAAGAAATTTTTTTCTTTCAAAAAGAAAAAATATATATTTAAAAATATATTAGTTGGTGTTTGTATAATGGGTGTTCAAATGGGGAGCATAAAACAATGGGAATAAAAAAAACTTATTTTTATAGTATAAACTGGATTTTAAAAAAATTATTAAAAGGCGTTTGATAAAAAAGAAAATTTTTTATTTCAAAAAGAAAAAATATATATTTAAAAATATATTAGTTGGTGTTTGTATAATGGGTGTTCAAATGGGGAGTGTAAAACAAACGGAATAAAAAAAAAATTATTTGTATAGTATAAACTCGATTAAAAAATTTATTAAATGGCTTTTGTTAAAAAAGAAAATCTTTTGTGTTAAAAAATAAAAAAATTTATTAAAGTAGTGATATTAGTAGGTGTTTGTATAAGTATAAAATTTATAAAAGAAATGATATTAGTAAGTGTTTGCAAAAAAATAATCCGGTTTTTATAGTATAACTATTAGAAAGGTCCCTAAATGTCACAAGTGGTGGCCTAGCTCAGTTGGTTCGCGCGCGCGCGCGCACAGGAGAGGTCTCCGGTTCGATTCACAGGAGGAGCAAACTTCTCAATTTTCAGCCGCCACGTAGGCTCGACGCCAGCTGCCACGTAGGCACCACATCAGCTCCACGTAGGCGCCACATCAGCGCCACGTCATAGCCACATCATCAATTTCTGTCACCTTCATCAATTTCTGTCACGGTTAGTGACGAAAAATTTCGTCACCAAAATTTAGTATAGATGACGAAACAATATTTTCGTCACCCAAATTCTGTCACGTTAGTGACGAAAAATTTCATCACCAAAATTTAGTATAGGTGACGAAACAATAATTTCGTCACCAGGGGACTTTCGGAGACAACCTATAGGTGACAAAACTATTTTTCGTCACCAAGACTATCAGAGACAAAAACCATGCTTTTCGTGACGATTTCATTCGTCTCCAAAGACCAAATTTCTTGTAGTGTACCCCGAAATCCAGAGGAAGAAAAAGACCGTACTCCGAAACATAACATGACCGCTAGAACAAAGCTCCAAAGACGTACTAAGCTATGTTACATGAACTCACATACAAACATAACTTCTGTTTGTGAACCCTAAACATCCTCAGAAAATTTGATCCAAACAGACACCACACTCAAATGTGTGTGATTTGTGCAAGGCCAATAACAAAAAACATGGTGAATGAAGGTTCTAGCATTTGCAATTGTGCAATTATGCAATTATGCCGTACTACCATTTGCTGTCTTTTACGCAAAAAATGACTTGAGTGAACCATTTTATCGAACACATGGGATGCAGTAGTTGAAGCAGCTCTAAATTGAAACAGGTGTGAAAGTTCTCCATTCCTAATCAGATAGAGAAACAGAGAAGAGAAAGGAACATGAAAAAGCTTAACACACACAGACACAGAGACTTACAGAATCTATGGATGTTCTAGGAGGGTGAGGACTAATTTCGCCTTCATTTATGGACGTCTGGGGGGGGGGGGGGGGGGGGGGGGTTGCAGTAGTTGTTCAACGTGGTTTGTAGCATTTGATTCCGAAGTCTGGGGGCTACTGGGCTATGATGTTAAGCGGGAAAATGTGGTAGAGAGAGACATGGGAGTTGGTGGAGGACGTGGGTGAGTGAGAGAGCCAGAGAGGGGAGAGAGAGTAGACTGCAATGTGGGTGTGTGAGAGGCGGGGGGGGGGGGGGGGGGTGTGGGGAGGAGAGAGAGAGAGAGAGAGTAGTTCTAGGACGTGGGTGTGTGAGAGAGGGGGGAGATAGAGTATAGTTATCTTGCAATCTGAGCCCTTGAATCAAGATCCAAGGGTCCAAAATACAGGGAATTAAAAAACTGAGCTCCCTTATTATATATATATTGGAACCACACATCTCAACTGTAGTTCAAGTACAGCAGCATTTTCAAACAAAAGATAACAATTCATAACAACTCATACTTCCAAAATAAATGCAATAGACTCTGTGGAATACAAACAGTATTTTCAAAGAGTTATGACGACTGAAACTTCATCAAACTTAAAGTTATGGTTAAATTAAAGCACACCTAGTCATTAACCAAAAGGTTTTGTGCAAATGAGAGTTTCTTAGATTTATGGTCAGCGATCATCCAAAAATGAACTCTACGTATCTAATATTAGCCAAGAAATTTTCGGTAACATTGACTAATTATACCTTATGTTGTTGGCTACTAAATCTCGTTCGCACAATTGAGATCGAGATCTAATTGGGCCTATACTACTCTCTCCCAATGCAGTTTTGCTAGTCAAAACATGTGCGACTCTGAAAGCACCTAAAGTTTTGTATTGCATCTCTGAATATAGTAAGTTGCACAAGTGATAACGAATAGATGCTACAACTGTACAACATAAGGTTCATGTTCAAGCTCTTCCATTTCCTAGATTAACACTTCACTTTGGGACTTTTCATCAACTATTAGAACAATACATAGAAAGGGAAATTCTACTTGCTCATTCTTTTTGTTTATAGAAATAACGTAGTGAAAAAAAAATAAAAAAATCTCAGTTATTATTATGGAGCAAACATTGAAATGTTTACATAAGTTAATAAAGACAAATACACCAATGCATTTCTCCACTGCTCAACAAAATTATAAAATCTACCTAAAAATATGGTTTTTCAATATCTTTATTAAACCATAGACACATCCTAGATTTTCTTTGGCTTACTGCTCTCGCTTTCTGCAACAGTTGAATTGTCTAGCTTCATTTGCTTACTTCCCTTTTGTGACAGTACCCAAAAGTTGGTGGCTTACAATAATATGTACTTGTGTGAAGCTCTATGACAAAATAAAAATAGAACCACTGGGCCAATCACTTTTTAGAGGTGCCTGTTGATTAGCCAGTGAGTCCTTTTGGATCATCAACACACATAGATTCACATCAAAGACAAAGTCGTAAGGACTATCTACTTGAAAGGATGAGCAATTTTACCAATTCTGCAATCCGAGAGAGCGAGCAAGAGGGTTTTGGTATGTGCAGACTACTTATTTCAGAATGGGCTGATATCGCCATCACCTTGATCACAAATTAAGACTTTCTCGCAAGATCGATTGGCTAGAAAATAGTGCTTCTATTCCCGTCCATGTTTTTCCACGAAATAGCGGTTCTCGCTTTAATAAAGAGAATTCCACAAAATGGGTGGCCGATTCGTCATTCAAGTGAAGTGACATTGGGTTAAGGCGAGAAACCTCGTATTTCTCAAAGAAATCTTTCCTCGAACAGTTCGTGCACGAAAGGTACAGGGAAGATGGTGGAAATTAATGCTCAACTGTGTCTTTGAAAGGGGCAAGGGGAAAGTGTTTTCAATTAGTGGCAGGATGGAAAAATGAATAATTGTGTTCGGAACATTTCGCTTCGTGCCTTTGGCACGAGCAAACCCTAAAGAGATTATTTGGGTTTTTTTTTTTGCAAGTTGCATTGGGTAACTTTTTAACAGATGTCATTTGGTTTTAGCTTGAAGCTTAGAAAGTCTCGAGTGAAATTACTAAAGAGATTATTCAGTCATTTGGAGCTCGAACTCACTATTACATTTTGGAGATGATGTTGTATTTTAATTCACTATAACATTGTTTTTTCCTTTTCATAGACAGACTTATTCTCTCACCCCCTCCATTATTGCCTTCTGACGTCATTCCCTATTCAGGCATCAAGAGTCATCGTCATCGGAAGTTGGCTGCTTGGTTTCCGTGGCTGCGTCCAACTTCAATTGGTGAGGTAAGTTTTCCTCTTTTTTTGGTTCATCTTGAAACCCCCAATTGCTAAGAACCTAATCGTCTTTTTGGTTGCTTAGGCGCACAAAATAGGGTCTGCCTTCTTGCCCATTTTGATTCTCAGCCCTTAGTTTCCAAACTACTGTGCTGATTTATCTTTTGATTAATGTACTCTATGAAGGTTCAAGGCAATGAAATACCAATTCGAGTCCTCCAAACAACTGTGTTTATTTATCTTTGTTTGTTATTTATTAGCTTTGGAGGTTAGCAAGACCCTATGATTTGTGGTCAAGTTTACTAGTTCAATGATTATGCTTGGCCTATTATTTTTGGCATAGTGAGAATTGTTACAGAGAGTTGAGATACTGCACATGCGCTCCTGTATTTATGCATTCATAAGATGCCTAGATACATTTCAGTATTTATACAAACTATGTATAGGGTCCTACCCTTTTGAATCGAAGTGAACATATAGCACTCGGCAAGTCGGGCTTGCACTTGCTTGTGGTAACACTATTGTCCTCAAGACTGCTGAGTAAACCTCATTTACTGCTCTTTATATGGCAAAGCTATTTGATTTAGTTTTCGTATAATTTGTGATATTTACGTTTAATTGGTCTCTCTAATGGAGAATTCCCTTTTTTGGCTCGTTATTTTACAAATGAGGATAAGTGGAATTACTTCAAGGTCTAATATGAAAGTGATGTACGTATCCCAAACCACTCAAAGGTACATGCTAAGCCAAGCCTCCTCATTTGGAGTCTGCTTGATTTACAATTACTTGCATTAAAAATGAATTCAAGCCATGAATGAATTCAGATCGATTGTGTTCTCATTGGTCTATTTGGACTTGGACTGGCCGTCAATTGCTGCATTGCTCTATGGGGATCGAGCCAGAGAATACTCAAAAGCTTTGATTAGCTACACCATAGCATGTTGTCCTTGATACATAAAATATTGCACTGCTGCTATGTGGGAATCTTCTTGATGAAAACAAACTTTACTAATCTGAGTCAATTATAGTGGTTAACTCTTGACTCCCACATCAGTATAGTTGTTAATTCTTAACTCCCACATCGGATTCTCAATTCGTGAGTTTGTGAGTTCATCCCTGTGATTGTAAGTTCTGCTAAGTTCGACTTATTTCAGTAGAGTACTGATTGGCTCTTATCGAAGGAGGCCAATTGTACGAGACTTTGGTTGATGACGTCATTACTGTGGTTCTGTCTTAGTCCCCAGAAAAGGAATAGAAGAATGACTTTGGTTCTGTTTTATTTCAGAAACAATCCAGCTTGGAATGACTGCGGCAACGTAGGAATTGTACTTTCAGAGGGCAATGTCTGGGATTCCTTTAGGAAATGAAAAGGTACACTAGTTCTTGGTACTCTTAGTCCTCCCATCTGGAAGGACTCCCTTGTAATGGAATTTATTTTCTAGGTCACCATTGATCTGGGTGTATTCTGGGATTCATTGGCTGGGCAAAATGTTTTTCTTTCTCGGTTAATGTAAATCCTCTGGGGGCAATAATATTACTCACTCAAATCTCATGCATTAATATCGCGCGAGACCTATTTAGTAGTACTCCATTCGGATGCACGTTGGTAGGAAATTAGACAACTGATTATATTAGTGGCGCCTTGTCCTAGACTAGCTAAATGTCAATTTTTTTATGATCAGGCTAAATGTCGATTTTGAGAGGAGCATGAGAAGGATTGTGTGCATCGTAAGGTGCTTCGTCCATCAACCCAAACCTGTTTGGTAGTGTTATTATTGTGTTGAACTTGCACATTGATACCCTTGCGATTTTGATTACATTGTTGGTGTATCATAGAAAATGGTAGAACAACTGAAATTGTGAGTGGGAGAACATAAAAGAGTTGATTTTTTTATTAAGCATGTTAAAATTGTCTGGTTAAGGTTGCTAAATTTTCTTATAGAAGTCAGAAAAAATAAGTATTATGCAGTTATTTTGTGTCTATATGATGTCTATCTCATTCTTCTTTTCCTTTTTCTGGTGTTTGCAGATTAAGATGTGCAACCATTGAGAAGATGGAATGGGGTCTACTTATATTGCATTGTTTTGTTACTAAACTAAAATATTTAGTTATCTGAAACTTGAAAGTACAAGTTGTATTTGACTTCTTATGCCTAGTAAACATGTATTCTTGGGTAATGAAGTTTGTATTTTGTGGGATTGAATGATGAATGAGTTTGGCTTTTATATGAACGAATGGTTGGTTATAGATGAGGGATTTGGCGTTTTTATGTCTGAGTAAACATTTATTAGCGTTTTAATTAATATTGGTATTCGGAAAATTGGGGGCAAATAGCAATCTTTTTGCGATTGCGTATACCTGATGCCAAAAAGGGGAAAATTTGTAATTTTAGCTTTAATATTTTGCATTGGCATGTACCCGACACGAAAAGAGAGTATTTGCGACGGCAATTGACTCCAACGCTAATATTTTCATAATTTTTTTTCCTTTAGAGTCGGGATTAAGACCGACGCAAAAAGTGGCTTTTGCCGTTGCAAATAGTTAGCGACAGGTGCTTGCTGACACAAAAAACTTTTTGAGACCCCACCAAGGACGTCCCGCCCTTTGCCGTCGCAAGGCCGTCACAAAAAGGCTTTTGCGATAGCAAGATGAGTATTTACGACGGCCCTGTCTTGATGCAAAAAGCGTTTTTTCTAGTAGTGACACCAGTTTGGTGTCCTCCAATTTTGAGGTTGTGTATACTTTTGTTTTTCCAAAATTACCCCACACACAATCAATTGGTATGGGCAAGAAGGTAAAGTGGCAACCGCGCGCGCCCCATTGATAATTGTCAGAACAACTACTCAAAAATGCACAATTGTCGAGGAGGAGTCTTCTCTTAGTAGCATAAATCCCAAAAATCACATTTGTGCTTCAAAGATTTGCAAATTCCTTAATTCGTCAATATTGTATGTCCTTTACGCACTTTCCTTCTTTCTCATATGTAACCAAAACCTTTGATTTGTCAATTTTGGGCATATTCAAAAGAATTTGTTGTGTCCAACGATTAATCTTTGCCAAACAATTCGACAAATTGAGTAGCAAGATAACTGTTTGTGATGCAAAAACTATGATTTGTGAAGAATTCTTTCACTAAATTGGAGACCCAGAAGGATTGTCAAAGTAAAGGAAGGAATTGCGTAAGAAGCAGGTTTGTCTTCTTCCCTTTTCTTCCTTTTGATTACTCTGAGGATTTCCAAACACTGCATGTAATTTCGCACTTAAACTCTTGCAGTTACCATACGACAATTATTACATATAATTTCTTACAGTGTTTCACATATATTGTTATCCATTGCAGTGATATTTTACTGTACCGCTATTTATCTATCTCAAAAATCAAAACAACACAAAACATCGAACAATAAGTTTGAATTAATTGGACATGGCTTTCAACTTGCATACGCATCGTATGTGCCCTAACCTCTAGTGGCAATAAAGACAAAAGAATTTCAAACCTAGGGACTCAACATCGTCTTGATGATTAGCTGAGGTGTTATCATCATCTTCTCATTCGATACTCTCCACTCTTTCACATCCTGCAAAAGTGATATATTAAACTGATCTTCCATTGAAATCATTTCCACAAAAAACACATCAAATCATACTATTGATTAAATAATTAAGAGCTCACACGTACCGAGCCTCACGAACGATGGTGGTCGGATGACCTCTGGAGAGGACTGGCCCTGATCAGCCGCGAGTTCGAGCCTCTTCGTTTCTTCTGCCATAGCGAAAATGTTCGTACGTGCTTAATTAGATGAGAATAATTAACACCAAAGAGCGTGAAAAAGGTATTATGGGTTGATATATTGGGTACTATGGTGTAAGTTTTCTGAGAAGTAGAAAGATCAAGCTTCATTTCTTGGTGTGATGCTAGAGCCTAGTACGTAAAGCATGATGAAAACCATATACTCTTCTCGTCACTCATTGATGCTAGATTAAAATGATGTACCCAATGCCAGATTTCACTTCAAAACAAAGAAAGAGATCTTCATGTCATGGAAAGTTGGATTATGGTTTTTAACACGAGAATTAGCTAAGAAGATTTATATTTATAGAGGAATAAAGGATGAGAGAGAGAGTGAGAGAGAGAGAGAGAGAAAGAGAGAGCGAGAAAATCGTTATTCTGTTTCTTTGTTAGGCCCTATTCCATGGGGAAAGAATTTTTCTAAGGTATTGGTTTCCCTCTATGCCCAAAAAATTAGGGAGCAAATCACCTCAGGACTATATATATTTTTGGAGACCCTTTCAAACTGTATTTTGGTAGATCACAATTGGTCTCAAAACATTGATCTAAATTGTTCATTCATAAAATTTATATTGGTAAAAAATAACTTTTGGGGATATTGGTACGTGTACAAACAAATTAAAATAGTATATTAATAAATAGGCAGTTTAGTTTAAAATCATATTTACTGCCGAAAAAAATATGAGTAGTTCGTTTTTGCCATTTATCTCAAATCAAAACTGCCATTTGTTAGGAGTGTTTTTCCCTCCGACATCTACAGTTTGTGCAGTTATAATCACTATTTTTGAAACCCAGGTGAGACTTCCAATGATTTTTTTTGTAAATTAATTGTTGATAATGATAATTCAATCATTTATTTTGTAAAACGCACAGAGAAAACTAATTCTGCAAATTGATGTATTTCTGTATATATCTGCATCCTTTACTCTAAAATGGATTACATATAATACATATACACATACTTATTAACATATAGATAGGAAGCAGTTCTGCTAACGCAACAAATAACACAACCTCCTCACTGATATCCAAATGACTTGATTTTTTACAAGAACCCTAAATTTAACATGTTTATAAGGTTCCACTATATACAATTTTATGAAAAATTATTGGGTTCAAGCCCCTTCCCAGACCTTTTTTTTTTTTTTTTGTGATTCCTCGCATGGACCCTTAAAACGCATTTTAAACACATTGAACGGTTCGGATCATTGAAATGGGAGGTCCGCATTTTAACAGAACTAGAGATCGGGGCACACGCGATGCATGTGCAAGTCGGATTTTGACAACATAAGAAATGTGCAGAAGAGCTTTCGGTTTATCGTTTGATCCCGTGTGCGTCGCATTGTGACAGGTTCATAGTTTTAAATACACGTAACGTATCGGCCATTACATGATGGTATTTTTTAAAGTACATATGTAGTTACATTTTTTTTCAACATAATAACCATGTTATATTGATTTTGTAGATGCCTTTGTAACAAAATAATTCGGTTGGCATCATTTTTTCGCCATCTAACATGGCCAGAACTTTGTAGTACAAAATATGGCTAGTAGTCGTTTAATTTTGGATGAGATCACATATATTCCTTGACAAATAGGGTGAGAACGTACATAACACATATTGAAATATGATAATGGGAAAACGTACCCAAGAGTAAAAACCATATGCAAGAGAGAGAGAGGGGTTGATGGAGGAAGTTTTTCTGCACAGATAAAGCATTCATTCCAGCGAAACCAATCCAATATGAAGGATCAATTCACGGCAAAAAAAAGGGGATAACAGAGCATTAAGAAGTAAATAAAGTTAAAAACTTGAACATCAAATGGAAACATGCAGAAATTAAAATTCTAAGAAACTGCATCGTCACCAACAAGTCAGTAGTTATTCAAGGAGAAGGAGAAAAAATAATAATAATAAATTGTGAAACACAATTCAAATTAAGGTGAAAGAAACATCGGAACCTTGGGGGCGGACGAATTGCTTGCACGTGCTTCTTTTTTGCTAGAACTTTGGCGATCACTGTTAAAACCTTGGATGGGATTTAGAAGAATTGGATTAGCGGTATTTGGACACTGCAGATGGCGAAATGCATGTCATTGGGAGAGTCGATTGGCAGTTGTCTATGTGTTGGTTTTCTTTATGTGGTGCAGATTGAGGATGTATTTTACCTACTTACCCTTAATGTTTTTAGCGGTTATTCACAACAAAGGCCATTCAAAATGTAATACACTTTATTCAATTGGACAATATTGGAAAGGCAAAAGTTGACACAATGACAAAATACTCTCCCTTTAGAAAATTGATAATAGATAGATACACTTTAGCGAGGAAATATTCATTTCCTCGCCAAATTTTAGTTTTTTGGCGATGAAAGATTATTTCATGACATAGAATACTCTTTGCCGACGAAATCGATTTCCTTGCCACAAAGACCCATTTGGCAAGGAAATTTGAATTTCATCGCCAGATTTCGTCACCATAGGCAGTTTTTGTTGTAGTAGTATTCAAACTCTATAGAATGAAATCATAAGGATATTATACATACAGGATGTATAATTAACTCCCCCATGTTTCAAATTACCATTGTGAAATATTTGAGAAAGAACCCATAAAGAATGATTCGAATGAATATGAAGAGCTCAAGGGGATAAGTGTTGTGCCAGCCCAAGCACTAGCGGCCTTATTCTCTTATGCATCAAGGTGCTCCAAATTAAAATATCCATCAAGGAAAAAAATTCCCATTTCCATTTTCATTGCCATTCACATAACAATCCAAGATAGTACAAGATGCATGCATCTACATTGAGTCCCGTTCACTATTTAAGATCCGGACATGTAACAGTAAGTAATAGAATTTAGTACATCAATATCCATGACCCTCGTCGTCATCTTCCTTCTTTTGTGATAAGTTTCGTCATCATCTTTTGGGCGCTCACTTCAAGGTAAACATTCCCGTTTTCATTCACATAACAATTCAAGATAGTAGAAGATGCTTCAACATTCCGATGGTCCTGTATTAACTTTTCAGTCTTCACTAAGAACGCTAAGAATGTGTTTCCAGTGCTCTTTATATATTTTGACTATCGAATCCCCTTAGTAGCATCGGTTCATCAAAGTCATGCACCTTCATCACTTCGATTGTCGTATAGAAGAGTGATGTTTAGTCGATTGTCGTTGATTTGTTGAAATCCTTTAGCAGTGTCTTCGAGCTAAAACAATACCCTTGAGAGGTTATCGTCTAGGACGGGAATTCCATTTGATGAAACTTCACTTGAGGGGCTGGTTGGAGCTGTGGATTGCTTGCTAATCTTCTCTTACCTTATCCCCAAGACTTTTGTCGAAAAACATGGCGGAAAAGACCCGATACAAACAACAAAATGAAAGTAGAAATAGTTGGGAAGATTGTACGAGTAAATAATTGGACAACATGAATCCAAAGTGGCTTGCACTAGTCTTGCTTCAATCATAATTTCTCTCTACACTCATCCACCAATCATCACCCACCTCTTGGGTATTGTCATGATAAATATGCAGTACGACTAGTGTTTTTGCATTAATAAAACGTGTTGGTTGAATAATTTCACAGTGGGACTACAATTACCTATCTTTTATCTGTTTACCAATTTCGTCGAGCATAATACATCAAATCTACTTTCACAATCATGGAACTGTAATGAATGAATTTAGAATGTGAGCATACTGGTGAAATAGGGGGTGTGGCGACTAGATAACTAGTGCTCTTAAATATAAAACATCACCTCTTTGTTTTTGTGTTTTTTTTTTACATACAAGAAATGTTTGTTCTTAGTTGTTATTAGTGAGAATTGACCATTGATTTGGTGCATGAAATGCTCAATTCCTTTTAATTAATCCATAGTTTTAAATAGCGGTATCGGTCACGGTATCGGTGTATCGGTATCGGGACATATAGGCGATACGTCGCGGGATTCGGCCGTCTCGGCCGTGAATTTTTTAAAATCATTAACAACTCATGCAAAACCTTATGATATAGATTTTTTTTTGCCTCATTAGCTTAATTTGTCACACTCTAGACTATCTTAGAACATATAAATATTTATTATTTTCCTTAGACCATGTATATTAAATAAATACTTTAAAATTCCGTGTGAACCAAAGTTATCTACATTTACAGTGAATAATTTTTTCTGCCTCTACCAGAGTCTTTCCCCACTTGCATAGTATTTCTTCTTTTCCCAAGAGAAGTTACGTGTTTCAATGGAGACCAAGCACTCCTTTCCAAACCTTTTCAGAACTGCTCTCTCTCTCCCCTGAATACTGGTGTTCTACTCCTGCCTTCACAAAACTCTGCTCTCTCCATCTCTATCTCTTCTCCCTCTCTCTCTCTCTCTCTCTCTCTCTCTCTCTCAAAATCCTCAACGCCATCCCCTCCTTGCATCGGAGAAGTTCGACGTGGAATCAGAGATCAAAGCTGGGTTCTCATCTCTCTCTCTCTCTCTCTGTGAAAATATCAGAGATCATCGAAGCTGGGTTCTCATCTCTCTCTCTCTCTGAAAATCGAAAATGCTATTCACTCCTTGCATTGGAGAAGTTGGACATGAAATCAACAATTGACGTTGGGTTCCTTCTCTCGCCCCTCTTTCTTCTCGAAATCACCATGGAACCCATCGAATCAGCCATCATCCATTGCCCTCTTTCTTCTCTGTTTTTCATTGCCATCTCGGCCAATATGTCTGAACCGGAGTCTACCTCGGCCGATACACCGATACGTACCGGCCGATATTTAAAAGTATGAATTAATCTCTAAAAGGAAGACAAAGATTAAAATGAAGAGGGACAAAACAAAGCTAACAAATTAAATAAACACTTGTAAGACATAAAAAAGATAATATATTATTCCATTTTCGGGATATGCGGGTTACATTTTCTAAAACTTAGGACCACCAATTGGTAGTCTAATCCTCCGCTTTGTGATCTTTCCGAAGTAGATATATCCCACAACTCTTAGTGCCTCCTCCTTTTATAATGTTCTCTAATCAGTGAATTCTAGGGCTGCACGAAAAACCTCCCAATTGTAATGCACTGGGCCCATATGTTAGAACCTTAAAAGCCCAATTACTTGCTGGTGACTAGTAAGCCATGGTTACCAGATGCAAACTTATTCACAAACCACGTGCTGCAAATCTACACCTAGGAATATGATTCAGTGCTTTGTCTTTTGCAATCCATTATAGACTTGGTCCCATCTCAATTAATTTGATCGACGACCAGCTTTGCTTCGACCCAAAGTAAAATATAATTTTGAGCTTTACCTCTAAATACTATTCACGTGTTCTGCAAGTCCTGAAACATATAAAACGAGTATTAAGCTCCAAATAATATACTAAACGAGCGTAACAATAATAAATTAGGGGCCGCCAGTGGACACATTTGCGCCCCTATCAAGTTGTAGAACAACTCTAAACGCCTCACTTCATTCTGAGACCATTTCAACCTCGATTTTGTAGATCACATTGGGGTCTTTCATCTAAATTTGTACATTTCATAAATTAATTAAAAAAACATTTTGGTAATTAAGAGAATAATGTTAGGGACGCTGAAATTTACCGTCTAACAAAATACCGGGACTAAGTACGAGAGTATATAGCTCTGTTGCATGTGGTATTGGTGTTCAACCTTTATACATACTAGTTGTTGAATACGTGTCTAACAAAATACGGGTGTTGCACGTGGTTGCTTGCTCAAAATGATACAAGATAATGATCAGAGGGTGCAGTAATACAAAGCTCTGCATTTACTTGAGGGGAACTCTCTAAATTGTATTTCCATTTAGCTTCTTTTTTTTTTCCCACCACATCGATTAACCTAAGAACCATAGGTATTGGGCACATGCAATATGATACAAATGTGGGCATGTATCTCTCAGTGATACATTCAAAATGGAACAGATGGATGGATGGTCATGCATTCATGTGTGACAGGAGTATTTGGATAGAGGTTGGAATCTGGTCCTACGTGGATGAAATATTACCACGTTGCTCTTGCTAAATCTGGTAGTGGTGTTGGCCCATGTTGTTCGGGTTTCATTGTACCTGCTAGGATCAATATGATGTCTAGCACTCAGTAGTTCTATTTTATCTTTCCTTCTTTTCTTTCTTCTTTCTTTCAATTTCAGCACTACGCTGGGATTTTTCTTTTCCCTCGATATATCCTTTGTCGAGTTTTAATAAAATTTTGTTGCCGATCAAAAAAAATATGACACAAATATAATAGACGAACAGATTGTTTCTCTAAAGAAACACATTGGGGATACGTCAAATTATATATCCAATAGTATTCTTCGTGTACGAATCTAGAGGATTGTGGACTCAAGTTATCCTAAAATGGGACATGGTTTAGCTAGGAATCCTTGAGAAACCGTTACAAAACTTCTCTACATATTTAAGTGAACAGATATAACATTGGTCGTAGCGGTTATTATTTTTTCAACTTATTTCTGAAATTTCCATAATCACATATTATTAGCCTATGTGTCTAAGAAAGTATCGATCACAATAAAGAAGGAGAAAATTTTGGGTGCTTGTAGGGTATATACACGTGGTGCCCCGCACCACATCCGAGACGTCCATTCACGTTTCGGACGGCTCAGATTTGTAGGGTATAAAGTTGGTCCCAAAATTTACAAAAATGCCACCGCAGATCTGAGCCGTCCGAAACGTGAATGGACGGCTCGGATGTGGTGCGGGGCACCACGTGTATATACCCTACGAGCACCCAAAATTTTCTCATAAAGAAGCGTTGAACATGCTGCATATCTGACTTTTTAAAATGCATTTACTTGAAGCTTCCCGTGGTTGTTGTTTCACCTCCACAAACCAAATATTCGCGGAGTTGCATGACATTGTGAGAGTGTCTATTACTTCGTCACCTTCAAAAGGTCCTTCCAATTTGGGTAACAGTGTCTCGATTAGTTAATTTGACTGCAGCAATTGGAAACGCATTTGCGCCTCCATTTCACCCCTTGTGTTAAATTAGGTGTCCCTGATCTCTACTCCTCCATCAAAACTTTGTTTAGCAAATGGGCTACTTCAAACCAGATATGAAATTCATTGAATTCCAAAAATTTTAGACAGGCAAAAAGTGCATTTAAGAAAACTTGACAAAGGATACATCAGATTGGGGGAGAGGGTAAGGGAATTCAATCAAAAGTTGGATGAAAATAAAACACCTAATTCATTGAATTCCAAAATGAAAAGGACATTTTGTCAAACACATAAAAGCATATTTCTTTCTCTCTAATACAGGATGCGTGTCTTGAAAATACCTAGAGGTCTTGCACAGAAGTGCACCCGAAACAAAAAGTATGCAATCCTCCAAGATGAAGAGGGTAGAATGAATTAATTTTTGCCATTTGTTTCTCCATTGCTTTAACATCAGAGTGACAGAGGGCATGATTGACCTTGGCAAACTGCGTGTGAAAGAATGTTTTCATTGTCTATGACAACAAATCCCTTCTCGAACTTTGTGTCACGTCAACAAAGTCTTAGAAGAGTGAGATGGGGAGAGAGACATGCATTTCATTAAACCATAATGAATAAGATCATGCCGATTTAAAACACCGACAGAGTGCAATTATCATGGTTGAGAGACAGAGAAGAACAAGATTGAAGGAGAGGATTGCATTTGTTGGGAATGGTGGACGTAGGACGCAAGGGTAATTCCTTTGTGTTTGAGATAAATTGACAGAGTGAAAATTTGTTGTCCTATAATTGAAACTTTAGAGCGTACCACCACACAAATTGTAAACAAAAAACGGTAGTTTAGATTTGGAGAACGCAACAATGAGGGAGTTATTGGTTGGAAGATGTTGTACCGGTTGGAGGGTCAAGTGGATGACACACGGAATTCATTTGTAGTTGCAGGGGCAATTTTTAGAAGGGAAAAAGTAGGAAACACAGTTAGTTGCTGGCACCCATGAAACCCAAAGTTCCTTTCCCATCTGAAACACATTAAAACAAATCACACCCTCAGATCATATACTCATAGTATGCCAAACGATGGCGATAAGAAATGAAACAAATCACGTTAAAGAAAACAAGAAGGAAACTGAAGTGGACAAAGGAGAAGATAGAATATGAGTAATCCTAAAAGGCCATCTAAAAGTGTCACTTAATAACTTGTCTATTACCTGTTCATCTGCACTTATTTGCAGGCTTGATCACGTAATGATATCAAAGTTGTTTGGGTACAAATGTCAGATAGGTTGTGTGTCTATGTGTCAGATTCATATTCATATGATTTTCATGTAAGGACATGCAAACAGTGCAAACTATTTTTATTTCTAGTCTTTGATAATTAACAACATAGGTCTTCTCTATTTGTGTGTGAATTGAAATAATTGGTGGGTAGGATGTAAATTATCGAGACGTCGGATACACCACCCAGATTTGGTAAGCATGGGCCACTTGAATTGTGATTTTGCCCCAAAAGGACGGGGGTGACAAACTACATGCAACAAGCCTGTAGGGTCTCAGAACACACATTGATATTCTGCATGATTGCTACAATGACTGTACAAAAGATAAAACCTAATAGGTGATGATGACTGATAAGGATGTGGAGGTCCAAATGCATGGCTTAATAAAATAAGAAACATGACCTCAAAGGCTCAAACTTAGAATTGATAGAAGAATGGGATTTCTGAAAAAAAATAATAATAATAACCACAAGGTCTTGCATAAATAAACCAAGTGTTATGCCAAACACATGCACCACACGCATAGAAAACAGTAAAATCAAGAGAAAGCAAACACACCAATTTACGTGGTTCGGCCAAATAGGACCTACATCCACGGGGAGAGGGGTTTCACTATAATCCGGAGAAAATCCAAGTTTTTGTGTTACACACTCTCGCTCACAATCTCACAATAATGAAACTCACCAGTTCACTCATGTATCTCTCTCAAACTCTTTGCCTTTCTCACTTTTGTCACACAAAATAATACAAGACTTGTCTAAGTTATATAGAGTTACATCAATAAAACCCTAGCCCCTCCCAACCGGGCCTAAGCCCAATGGCCCACACGGGGTGGAATCCCAACAATCACCCCATCCACACCGAGTGGGCAAAGTCGTCTGCAACACCCCATTGTCGCCTCCTCCAATCTGCTAACTCTAGCAAGCGTCTGTGTCACTAACCAGTCGAGCATCCATGCACCACCAAATAGAGTACACAAATCCCGAAAGAGTGTATCCTTGAAAACCAGACTCCGCAGCCAATCAGAAAATCCAAGTAGCGCATCCCATAAAAAAGAATGCCTCCACTCGTCCACCCCAAACCCGAAGTGTATGTGCTCACCAACAGAAACGCCCACGCTCTCCAACAGAAGCATCCATGTATGTGCTCACCAACAGAAGCGCCCGCACCCCCTCAACTAGGGTGCGGCCGAGACTCACTAGCTCGGCGTCCTTGGTGATAGTGTCCCTCCCCCCCTGTCGACAAATCTGGAGAGACCACTACCATCAAGCATATCAAGAGCGAAAGAAACTCCTTTCGGCTTCGTCGGGGCCCCCAAAATATCCGTCTCTTGCCTCTGGGCTTTCTCATGGACAACCCGCACCCATTGCTTCTCCTTCAGGCCTGAATCCCGCACAACTCCTGAGCAACTCTGCTCTCTCCGTGTACGTGTCACCAAATGGCGTTTCTCCTACCCAACTGATCTCCCTATAGCGCTTGCTCCATGCCTAACAGCAGCCCCTTCTGTCACGACAGATCCTGCAAGCCTGTACAGCCCACCAAATTTCTTACCCAACAGTATATCCCACTTTCCAACAGAAACCCGAAGTACTCCAGAATCAGCAAAAAAACTACATCCTGTCTCATCAAGCATCCCGAGAGATATCAAGTTCTTCTTCACCCCTGGCACGTGCCTCACTCCCGCTACCTTCACAGTCTTCCCACTCGGCACCCGAAACTTCACTGTCCCCTTGCCAACAACCCTATTCGAAGAATCGTTAGCCATCTGGACAAGACCTCCATCGCATGCCTCATACTCCCAAAACTATGATCTATCCTGCAGATATGATATGAGCACCCCGAATCCAGTACCCAATCTGAGTTCCCTGCATTTGTAGCATCTAATACTGCCAACGCCAACTCATCATTATCGGAATCTTGAAAAGCCAATGCTGCCTCCTTTGGTGGGATTCTCTCTTTCCCCACCTTACTCTTCCTGACAATGATAGAAAGTGAAACTATGCCCCTTCGACTTGGACCGGTTTCTACCTCCCTTCCTTCCGTTTCCCTTTCCATGGCTTTTGCCCCTGTTACCGTCTGAAATCAGTGCATGTGTCTCGTCAGCCTATTCAGTCCCCATCTCTCTCCTCCTCGCCTCCTCGTTGAAAATAGCATCCTTAACCATAGCCATCGTCAACTTCCCTTCCGGCGCAGAGTTACTCAGGGAAACCACCAGTGTCTCCCAATTATCCGATAGTGAACTGAGCAACAACAAAGCCTGCAACTCGTCATCGAACTTCAACCCAACATTAGACAGCTGAGTAACCAAATTTTGGAACTCATTGGAATGTCCGGCAACCGAATCCCCAACCTGGAGCTTCAAATTCACAAGCCTCCTCATCAGTAGCGCCTTATTCCGGGATGTTTTCGACTGATACATCCCTTCCAATTTCGTCCACAAAGCGTAAGCGTCTGTCTCCAGTGCTACATGATGAATATCCTTCTGTCCAACACACTGGCGGATCAAAGCAACTGCTTTCCTGTTCAAACTCTTCCAATCTTCGGTTTTCACCTCCGTCGGTTTGACTCCTATGTGTTCCAAGGGATCATATAGCTCTTTCAAAATGAGCATATCCTCCATCTTAGGCTTCCAAATCACATAATTGGTCGCCGTCAATACGAGCATAGCATTCATGTTTATCTCTGACATCTCAGCAAACAAGATAATCTGAAATAACACGCCCCCAGATACTCCCACAATTGATCTGATACTCCCCGGAACGATTTAAAGTAGTAAAATAAAACGTACGGTCAATATCCGTACCAAATCTCCACAAACCGAGCCCGGAATTGGATCCGGGACGTCGAACAGATTCGGGAACCGGTCAAAAAACCCACTGAACCGATCAAAAAACCCACTGAACCGATCAATAAAAGTAATTGGGTCTGCCTCCGGACCGTTATCCTGTCTGGTCCAGTCTGAACCCGATCTGCCTCCTCTCTGAACCGCCGGTCTGAACCGGTTTGGACCCTTTGACCTCCGGTCTGACCCCTTTGACCTGACCTCTGATCCCTTTTGACCTAGACCTTGACCCCTTTGACCTCTTTGACCTTGAACCCTGACCTGTCTGGCCCTTTTGGACCCTTGTCTGACCTATCTAAACCCTTTGATGACGTCATCCCTAGTGATTGCTGACGTCAGCCCTAGCTCCCGCCACCTCTGTCGGCGCATGATCCTCACTGTGAGACTAGATCTCACGCTCCAAACTTCCTCCGACGCGTGAGGCACTTTCCGGCGAGGTTCCGACCACCGCTGTGATCGTCTCGAAAAACCCTACACGACCGTGTTCTCAAAACTTTGATCGATCATTTTTGTCCTAGCACAAACCGATCAGCCACTCACCTCCACGCTCCACCATTCAAACTGTTTGAGCTCCGTCCTCCGGTGACAAATCCGACCACCCAACACTGTTGTGATCGTCTCCAATAGTAGCACATTTCCCTCTGATACCACTTGTTATGCCAAACACATGCACCACACGCACAGTAAAACAGTAAAATCAAGAAAAAGCGAACACACCAATTTACGTGGTTCGGCAAAATAGGACCTACATCCACGGGGAGAGGGGTTTCACTATAATCCGGGGAAAATCCGAGCCTTTGTGTTACACACTCTCGCTCACAATCTCACAATAATGAAACTCACCAGTTAACTCGTGTATCTCTCTCAAACTCTCTGCCTCTCTCACTTTTGTCACACAAAATAATACAAGACATGTCTGAGTTATATAGAGCCACATCAATAAAACCCTAGCCCCTCCCAACCGGGCCTAAGCCCAATGGCCCACACGGGGTGGAATCCCAACACCAAGTATTAGAATCCATCATTTATTTTTATTCTCTACTTTCTATATTATTTCTCGGAAACTCCATAGCTTCTGTTTTTGCGAATGGCACCACCGAAAAATTCAATGCACTTCATGCTTTCTGTTGGGATTCCACCTCGTGTGGGCCGGATTGGAGTGATTTACTATTGCATTTAGGATTTGCTATTGTGTTTAGGCTTTCCTATAGGGTTTAGGATTTCCTATTGGATTTAGGATTTGTATCTCTATAAATACTCTTGTTGTCTCTCTTATTGAGTGTGTGGTAGCACAATGTGAGTGGGACAGACTGAAAATGTGAGAGGGGGAGCCGGTTGTGGCCTCCCCCGGCCGGAGGCAAACCATGGGAGATCCGATGGGAGTCCAGGGGTGCTGGGAGAGCGAGGAATAGAACATAGATGAACCAGGAGTGGCGAATAGGTGACGGAAGAAGCGAGCGAAATTGGAAGAGCTACACACCAGGAGTATTGGACAAACTTTGCAGAGATCGGAGGTTGACGAGAGCAATCGGGTGATTGCGAATTCGCGGCGGTTGAGCCGTGATGATCAGTCGAAGATCTAGTGAGCAAGGATACATTCTTTCGAGTGTTGCATCTATGTTTGGTGGGTGCGGATACCCTTGATTGATTAATGCCACAGGCGCTTAGTAGGGTGACAGATTGGAGTTGGTCAGCGGTGATCGGAGGCAATCTGGTTCAATTGAATTCGAAGACCTATCATCAGGATTTGCAGTTGTGATTCGAGCTACATTGGATTAGATGATGGGTCACCATACATGCTTGTGGGAGTGCAGTGGCAGATGGGGCTGATGTCAGGAATGGTCAGGCAGAATGGTTGTTTTGTGACGTGAGTAGGAATGGCGACAGTTGCAGATGCACACAGGATAAGCGCAGGATTGTACCTAGGAGTCGCGACCGGGATGGTACTGGAAGCGCTGGGAGTCGAATCAGGAGTGTGTGGAATGCTAGCTAGCAAGGATAAGGCGACTGGTTGCTGTGAATTGTTGACGGGAGCTCCAGACAGAGGGACTGAGATGGAGATCAGATGATGCATTCTGGTATTCTCTTTCTTCTGTGTTTTTTGTGGCGGATTATCTTTCCTGTTATGAGCGTTCATGATGGTGTGGAGAGATGGAGTCACGGATTATGTCATGTGATTGGGCATGAGCATTCGGGTTTGGATGCTGGCACTCCGGTTAGGGGGTGTAGGATTGTGATCAACCGTGAAAGATCTGGCTTGCAAGGATACATTCATTCAAGTGGTGTACCCGGTTAGGGTGGGGAGATGCTTGTTTGGGAATGACACAGGCACCTGTCAGAGCGATAGATCAGTTGGAGCCACGGAGATCTAGCAGGATTTGTTCACATCCCGGATTCACGAGAGGTGTATCCCAGTTTGGGGTGGCGGAGGTACTCAGTGGGGGATGCATGTCAGAGAAGGAGTTAGCCTCTTCACAGATGGTGTGTGAGATCATTTGGAGAAGTGAGCCTCTGGTGTGGGCAGAGGGTAGCTGCATTCTCTTGACATGACAGGATGCTGTAGTGGCGGAAAGCGGCGATGAAACTGCGGGCACTCGATGAGGGGGTGCGGGTGCATCTATTGGAGAGCGCGGACACCTTGGGTTTGAGGTGTGTGAGTGGAGGCATTCCAGTTGAAGGGGGACGGTACTCGAATTTTTTGATCAGCTGCAGATTCTAGTTTTGCAATGATACACTCTTTCGGGTTTATGTACTCTGTTTGGTGGTGCAGGGATGCTCAACTGGTTAGTGACACAGGCGCTTGCTAGAGGTAGCTGATTGGAGGTGGCGACATGGGGGTGTTGCAGACAACTTTACCCACTCGGTGTGAAGGGGGTGATTTGTTGGGATCCCACCCCGTGTGGGCCGGATGGGAGTGATTTACTATTGCATTTAGGATTTCCTATTGTGTTAGGCTTTCCTATAGGGTTTAGGATTTCCTATTGGATTTAGGATTTATATCTCTATAAATACTCTTGTTGTCTCTCTTATTGATTGTGTGGTAGCACAATGTGAGTGGGACTGGCTGAAAGTGCATGTGAGAAGGGGAGCTGGTTGTGGCCTCCCCCAGCCGAAGTGGGAGCCGGTTATTGCTCCCCGGAGAGGTTTTTTCATGTCTTTGTATATTTTGAGAATATATACGAATGGACGGAGTTTTTTCCTCAGATTTCTTGTGTGCGTTTGAGTGCGTGTGTGACCCGGAATGCACAACACTTTCATTGTTTTTACTCTTAGAGGAGAAACAAAATGTATAGACTTTAACCATATGCAATTCATAAGATGGCAACATAGATTATATCATCACTACCACAATTCATAACTATGTATGGACAATAGGCCCATTGATTAAATTCAAGGGTTCTTTTTTTTTTTTATGAATTTGTTGAACTGCCGGAAAAAGTGGTTGAAATGCCGGGATTGGCCCATTTTCTTGTAGTAAAATAGAAAAGTGGAAAAGTTGGAAAATGATGCCGTGTAAGGGCGCACATTTAAATGACGCCATATAATGGCTTACTTTTATTGGTGCGATGCTTGATGGGGACGTACCATTTTTTAGCTTGGATAATCACCATCCCTTCTGAATGATCGAGCTTCATTTCTTGGTGCGATGCTTGAGCCTAGTACGTAAAGCATGATTAAACCGACGTACCGAATGATAGATTTCGCTACAAAATAGAAAAAATAAAGCCTCATGCGATGAAAATTTGGATTATGGTTTGTAACACGAGAATCATCTTGTAAGATTTGCAATCCAAATTGTAGGCCAAAGCAATCTTTGACAAAATATGAAATCAACACGAGGAGTTCTTCTTGATATGGCTAAAAAAGTTCTGAAAAAAATCACACCATATGCTGCAGGTTGCAACCCAAGACTAATTCGGCATTTGGTTTCTCTATCCGAGACAGAAAGCAGTATGGTGGCACCTCCAATATGACTTTCAACTTTGACAGTAGCATGCTTTCCATGTCCTTGGATATCAAGAGATTGTTATTGGCGACCATGGCCTAAGAGCGGAATGAATAACTTCAGATCGACATCTAAAATTGTAGTGATAACCAATTGTATAGTGAAATGAACATTTGGCAAGTTCAACTGATAACCAACAACCATCCACTCATTTGGGGGGGAAGAGAGAGAGAGAGTGTGTGTGCTACTAAAAGAAAGGATGCTCACTGGCAAATGGATCTCTGAATTGGGAACTACGACGGGCAATTTCTTTTTAACAAGCAACAATGTTGTTGTCCACTTGATCTTCTGTTCCGGATTTTGTCTGCACAACTAGTAATTGTTCGCAGGAAATGGCTACAATACACACCCCTTATTTGGATGTACCATATGCACCTATTGTGTGATCCAGATTGTGCCACCTCATCAGCAATCGTAACATGTTTTAGTTTTTCGTAACTTTTAAGCAATATGATTCGTAACATTTTGGTGTGTCTCATAACTTTTATAAAAAAAATCGTAACTTACACAAAAAATTCGTAACTTCTACAAAAAATTCGTAACTTTTACAAAAAAATCGTAACTTACACAAAAAATTCGTAACTTTTGTAGGGGTGTGTATCATATACACCCAAACAAGGGGTGTGTATTGTAGCATTTTCCTCGTTCGCAACTTTCAACTAGGAAAAGGAAGCAAGAACACGAGTTAAATAACCCTGTACTCTGATAAAACCTGTTACACCCTAACTTTATGCCTAAATCCAAATAATTAAGTTTGTACTCCGTATTTGTCTTGTGTTGATGGCAGATTCTATTTATTTATTTATTTTGCCGTGTATTATAGGTATACTTGGCAATATTGTTGTTTTGTAGTATGTTACTTAACTAAATAAATTCTAATTAGCTTAATTGCTATAATGTTAGTACTCTGAGAGTTGGGGTTTAGTTCTCATGATCCCCTTCTCTTCCAATGCCCCATTTTTGAGTCAGCTTCCTTTCCTGCCGAATACTCTCAGTATTTCACTTCTATATGAATCAAAATAACCCTTGCCGTCTTAATGGCCTTGAAACCTCTGTAATCAAAACCTGAACATCTACTTGCACGTCACATTGATGCGTTTCGTTGGTGTACACTACAGTTTTTATTCAATTACCTAGGGCTTTTTTTTAGTGTAACCCCTCCTCCTTGTTTTGTGACAGCATCAATTTAAACTATGAAACACTAATCAAATGTAATTGCTTGTTTTGGACAATAGCATGTTTTCTTGCTTAAAGCATAACATTATGATTTTGTGCCAATTTGAAAAAGGAAAAGGAAAAGGAAAAGACCAAAAAACTTACTCCTGATTTTCACTAAAGACAAGAAACAAATTCATCATAACTTCACTATATCTTTAAGAGTCATGCTACAATGTGTTCTTCTCAATATGAGATTTTGTGACTCAAAATATTAGATTTTGTGGCTCTAAATATGAGATTTTGTGGCTGGAGATATGAAGTGCATATGGTATGCCACTTCATATGAATAGTCACAAAATCTCATATATTTCCAGAAAATCTCATATTTTGAGCCACACAATCTCATATTTGGACCCATTCGGATTGCTACAGTAATGCTACAGTGCCACAATCTCATATTTGGAGCCACAAAATCTCATATATTTCCAGAAAATCTCATATTTGGTGCCACAAAATCTCATATTTTGGAGCCACAAAATCTCATATTTGGTGCCACAAAATCTCATATTTTGAGTCTCAGAAAATCTCATATTTGGTGCCACAAAATCTCATATTTGGTACCACAAAATCTCATATTTCCGTATGGGGTGCATACCATGTGCCATATCATATTTGGAGCCACAAAATCTCATATTTGATGCCACAAAATCTCATATTCTCTCATATTTGGCGCCACAAAATCTCATATGGGGAGGGTGCACATTGTAGCTTCCCCTATCTTTAACTCTCAGAGACTTCGAAGTTAGCAATACGTACCCAGAAGAAACATTCCGGATTAGGGGTCCCCCAGGCCGATAACAAATATCCAAAAGAACTCAGAACTTCAAATATTAATGTTGATGGCAAGAGATAATTGAATCCACCTTTTCTTTCCAAAATCGAATGTTCGACCTTTGACTGGTGACTGGAAGATTTCGCAAAGGCTGAAACATTTCCTTTTGGTTTTCATGTTGTCGGCAATGTTCTTTGCTAGATAAACTACGCGCACCGCTTTTACTAGACTACTACCAGTTACCAACACCATATTTATCAGAACACATAAAATGATCTAAAACTGACCTCCAACAATGATAATCGAAATGATGTAGTCCATAGACACTCCAACGGCCCCGGATAATGCCAGCAATCCGAGTCCAAATATAGCAGTTACGTTGACAATAATATTACTGTATTCAAACTCCTTCGGTCCAATTCGGTTTTCTCCATGACCGTAAGAACTTGGGCGATTGCACTCCGTTTCCGATTGTGGAGAAACAATACAAACGAGGCCATCGCTACGCCCTTCCAATCTGTAAGAATGTATTTCAACAGTGTCAGATGAGCAATCAAATAGCCGCTGCATGTAGAAAGATATATAAATGATCGAATTAAATGAAATGTTTCCTATGAGGGCTCTCTCACAAAAAAAATGCGGGAAAACAGTTGTGAGCCGTTGGATCGCGTGAAGGGCGTAGGATCCAACGGCTCACAATTGTTTTCCTCCACTTTTTTTGTGAGGGAGCCCTCACAGGAAACTTCTTATGGAATTAAAAAATTAAAATCATGATGCAAATAAAAAAAGTTACATACTTACTCAAGGGACAATGCGAAGTAACCGATCAGATACCGGAGGGGATCTACAGGGGCACCCCGTGGTACTAGAGTTTTGTAATTTGAGACATAAAGGAAGATAAAGGAAGATGGGAAAAATGGCTGTACACTGGAGAAGAGAGGATAAAGTCCAAACCATTTGAACGTAAATTATTGTTGATTGATGACTAAATCCTCTCCTTAAACGTGAAGAGCTTAGGCGCTCAAAGAGATCTATCAAAGATCTGGTAGGCATTGATGAGGAAGGAAAAAAGGGTGATTTAGTGACTAAGGTTTCATGTACAGGACTTGGGTCCTTCATCTGCAAGGATGATCGCCGTAATAGATTCAATCGGTCCATTGTGTTTGAGATATTGAAAATCTTACGTCCCTAGTTTGTTGAAGGTGTAAATAATTTAACGATACAAAGGTCATTTCCACTGCAATCCAGTACTTCAGTCTCAAGGAAAGCTAAGTCCAGCCAGAGTCCGACCAAAACTATCCAGGGAACAATCGGCCCCAAAGGTCATTTCCACTGCAATCCCATACTCCAATCTCACGGATAGCTATGCCCGGCCAGAGTCCGAGTGACCAAAACTATCCAGGGAACAATCAGCCCCAGTACCCTTATTTCTAACATGCATGACTCAAAAGGATACAGTGGTGTATCGAACTAAAATGCCAATGGGAAATTCGCTGTCAAATCTGCTTTGGAATGCAGTTAGCTAGGTGTGCTATGACTCTTGGTAAGTTTGAGCAAAGCTGTATGGTACAAGCATTGTGCCTAGGTGGGCCATAACAGGGTTTAAATGGTGGTATTGGAAATATAACGGTATCAGTGATACGGTCATATATTGGCCAATATTGGACCGTATCAATCCATATCGGCTGATACGTAAGTAATAATAGTATCGGAGGTCTGAAATCTCGTTACATTACATAACAGCCTTTATTTCAAATTGTGGCCATTGCACTGAGGATAGATTACAAAAATGAAGATCAATGTGTTCTATCATCTATGTTCTGCAGCAGTAAAGACTCCTCCTGATCCCCTCTTCATCCAATGCCCACTTTCGACTCAGCTTTCTTTCCTGCTGAATACTCCGAGTATATCACTTTTTCTATACAAACCAAAGTAACTCTTGCCTTCTCATGGGCATTGAAACCTCTGTAATCAAAACCGAACATATACGTGCACAACAGACATTGATGCGTTTCTTTTTAGTACACTACAATATTTATTTAATTACTTTTGCCTTTTTTTATTGTTGCCCCTCTTCCTTGTTTTGTAATTGGATCAATTAAACTATGAAACACTAATAAAATGTAACTGCTTGTCTTTACTGCAATTTCTTTGTCCCATCTCGTCCCAAATCAGTGTGATTCTAATTCTTAAAAAATTTCGCGTTGTTTTTTTGTTTTTACTTTTCTGTACAAAATTAGAAATTTCAAAAATTAGTGACATTTCACTAATTTTTTTGGTCGCCAGAAGTGGTTGTGAGAGGTGGGGTGGTGGTGGCCGGAAGTGGTCGCCGGAGGTGAGGCAGTGGTCGGCCACGTAGGAGTTGTTTTTTCTTTTTTTCTAACTTTTATAAATTAGTGAAATTTCACTAACTTTTTTGGTCGCCAAAAGTGGTCACCGGAGGTGGGGTGGTGGTCGGCCAGAAGTATGAGGATTTTTTTTTTTTTTTTAACTTTTAAAAATTAGTGCTATTTAACTAGTTTTGCAAGAGGGTATTCTAGTAATCATGCATCCCCTTGTCTTTATGTTCGATTGCAAAAGTTCCTTGGCCTTCGATCCCTTTAAAAATGTCAAATGTTTTGGATTTTTTGCCAAGTGGCCCTTTCGTTTTCCAATTTATCACAAATAAAAACTGCAATTTCATAGGAGTGTTTTTCTCTGCGACGTCTACGATTTGCGTGGTTGTAATCACTATTTTTGGAACCCAGGTGATACTTGCAATCATTTTTTATAAAACAATGACTACTCAAGACAAGCCTAATTATGGAATAAACATATGTAAAATTGCCGCCCATAATGATAATTCAATTTGATTTGTAAAACAAACAGAGAAAACTAATTCTGCAAATTGATGTAATTATGTATACATTTGCATTATTTTCTCTAAAATGGATGACATATATCTCACACACACACACACATACGCATATGTATGAAGTCAGTTCTGGGGACACATATAAAAACACTTCATCTCAACCCTCGAAATCAAGGGCTAAGATTAGAAGCTTCACTGCTATACATACTCACCCCAACAGCTAGGGATGGGTATGGGGAGGGTAAGGGGTTGATACCACTATCTGCATCCCCAATCTCCAAACTCATATTAATCCCCATCCCCTCCCCAATCTCTATTGGGGATTTTTTTTAACCTCCATCCCCACCCCAATGCGGGGAACGGGGATCTCCACGGGGAATCGGGGATCCAAAAATTCACTCGAACTATTCAAGTGAATACCAAAGAAGTTGTATTAAAATCCAAAGCTAACGACAAAAGTGGTTCCCCAAAATAATTAAAACATACCAAGTCACTCAAAAGTGCTACTGTTCTTGTTCTTTTACTTTTTTTTGTTTTTGGTTTCTAAGTAGATTAAAATTTCACTCAAAAGTGCTACATAAAACAGAAGTAAAGGAGAAAACCTTCCTTATACAACCATCCAACAAGTTATAAGTTATAAACTTATCCGGGAGAAAGAAAAAAAAAACTTATGAACTTATAATATAATATACTTATATATGTGAACGCACTGGACGGGGATGCGGGGAGGGGAGGGGAACGGGGAGGGGCGGGGATCGGGGAGGGGAATGACTATACCATCTCCTACCCGATCCCCAAATTTTTTTTAAAAAAAATTCCCATACCCTACCCGATCCCCTAAAAAATCCCCAAATCTCCTACCCATTCGGGGAGGGGACAGGTTGGATTGGGGAGGCTCGGCTGAGATGGCCATCCTACCAACAGCACCTTCCCACGCTGGCACATCCATCTCCGAACGAAACTCCGTCCATCCTATCTCTGGCGATTCCCCTTCCCGACGTACCCCAATTCCAGCAAACCCATTACTCTCCTCTGTCATTAAATCTGGAAAGTCTAGAGTTCGTACATCCCAAATGTAATAGAGGAAAAGAACAGAATAGACACAACATTCACCAATCTCTATAAACTCACTTAAAATCAACCTCGCACTCATATCACTAACCACGCAATTCGTCGAAGAATCTTCATCGTCCTCATCCATGGGAGATTCTTGGTTTTCCTGGGTGAAGGGTTTGTCGATCCCAATCTTCGTTAGAGATGGGGAAGGGGATGGCTGAAGTTAGGGTCAGCAGAGATGGTTGTGCCGGGGTGGGGAGGTGTTGTTGGGGTGGAAAGAGATAGAGAGAGAGAGCAGACGTGAGTGGGATGGAGGTGGGAGAGAGTACAATAGTGAAGCCATCTTCAAACATTGTTCATCAGTTCATTCAACTTGAAGATTCAAAAAAAGTTATTGTTTGTGCGATTCAACAACAAGCATTCAAGCCGTTGCACTACAAGAAAAATTACCTATGGCGACGAAATGTGGTGAGGAAATTCAAATTTCCTCGCCAAATGGGTCTCTATGGCGAGGAAATTGATTTCGTCGGCAAAGAGTACTCTATGTCGACGAAATAATATTTCCTCGCCAAAAAGCAAAGATTTGGCGAGGAAATGAATATTTTCTTGCTAAAGGGCACCCATTTGGCGACGAAATTAACTTTCCTCGCCAAAAAGTTAAGATTGGCGACGAAATTATTTTTCCTCGTCAAAAAGCTAAGATTTGGCGAGGAAATGAATATTTCCTCGCTAAAGAGCACCCATTTGACAACAAAAATTATCTTTCCTCGCCAAAAAGCTAAGATTTGGTGAGGAAATAAATGTTTCCTCGCCAAAAAATCGAAGATTTGATTCATTTCCATGGTTTTTACCCGTATTAGGGTTTTCCACATGCTAGAGGTGGGGCACACGCAAGTCAATTTTTGATAACTTTTCAAGTCATATATGTCTCATTTGGTTGTAATAAGACGTAATAATCACTCGTTACCCGTAAATGCATGGTAATATAACTCTAAAATATCACATATTACTCTAGAAGCATGGAATAATTACTCATTGCATATGACTATCGTAGTTTTTTCATTTTTTCTTTTACTCTATTTCACCGTAGTTTGACACTTCAAAGATCAAAAAATGTTTCGCAAAACCGTACTTGTGTAAATCTATAATCGGTATTTAATATCGTAAAATAAATAAGTAGTTCAAATTAAACACTTATCCTATTTATGATACCATAAAATTATAATAAAAGAACTTATTCGTCGTATGCACACACTAATTAGTGAGACTAAGGCCTGATTTGGGAAAATTGAAAAAACTGGTTTTTTGGTTTTTTTGGTTGTCCTTGTTCAAAAAAAAATTGCATTTGTTAGTTTTCGGTCGATTTTTTGTGGTTTCTTGGCTTGTCTCGACGAGAGGAATCTAAAAAGTATAAAATTATTAGCCAAACTTAAAGTTTTGTAAATAAAGACGAAAAATAATCCAAAAAACCGGTTTTTTGAAGTAGAATAATGATTTGGGGATATTGCGAAATCACACCCACATGAACTGAATTCTTTGTTGAGTAAGGTATGAATTTTCAAGTGATTCATCTCTTATAGCCTTGAATGCTTTTTCTTGCATGTTATGGCTTTTGCTTTGTTGCCTGGCATTTTCTACAGTTACCATGTTGCATCGGAAATGTATTTTCGGCTATAAAATAATGTTGTTGGTTATTGTTTTGTCGGTTTGAACCCCTAAGTGTCAAAACTTAATTTTTTTTCTTTTTTTTTAAAAAACAAATTATAGGACATGTTTAGACAAGTTGTTATCATGTTTGAAGATTGTACAACAGGGTTGGAAATGTCCATTGTTTTTAGATAACACGGAAATTAATATCAGGCGCATCTTCTAGCCCTAGGAAGTGTCATTCTTGGGTTGAGCATTTTGATTGTGAGAACTAAAGCTGCCATGGGTTAGTGATATGTTCTACCATAATTTTTCTATCCAGAAACCATGAGCATTGCTGGAATTTCATAAGGATATTCTATCCAGGGTTTCAAGTGGTTCTTTGATTTGGTTTACAGTTTTTTGGTGCATCATAGGCGTTACCAATAATAAGGTCTTGAGCTAGAGACAGTAATGCCTGAATTTTCGGGTAGTGGGTCAAAAATTATGTCCACATGCAAGTTACTAGTTCAAAAAAAAAACCCAAAATAAGAAGCTAATTAGAAGGTAGACATACCCTCATAAATGTAGTTTTGATTTATAATTGGTCCCAACAACTTAATTATAATTAAAAAAGATGCTCGATAGTCTCATTTGTAATGCATGCGATTTCAATGTACCCGGAGCAAGTTGAGGCAATTTAGAGAATTTTTGTGGGATCAAAATACAAAATTTAGCTGCAAACTATCAAATGGAAAATATCAAATTATAAAAAATAAAAACTTCAGTAAAAACAAATAACATTAAAAGATTTAAGAAAGAAGTTTAAAGAAACACTACAAAGAGACTAAAATTAGACAAAAAGATTTAAAAAAATAGTGAGTTGAAAAAAACAACAAAAGGTTATATATTAAAAGTTGTTGAACTTTGCATTGAAATGAAAGTTGGTGTGGTGGATGGGGCGCGTATTGCTTGAGAGGAGGTCGCGAGTTTGATTCCCAACGGAGGCGGAGAAGCTGAAATTGGATTCCTTCTTTTTTTAGTTTCAGGAGTTTTGGCGAGGAAAACAAAATTTCCTCGCCAATTGGCAAATTAGGCGAGGAAATTTATTTTTCCTCGCTAGAATACCTTTTGCGACGACCTTTTGGCGAGTAAACCTGGCGAGAAAAATTTTCCTCGCCAATTCCTTTAGCGAGGAAATTTGGTGCTTTGGCGAGGAAACTCAATCCTCACTGTAGACATTTTTTTTTGTAGTGTTGAAACGTACTGGAGATCGAATCAGAGGATTTTATTTTGCTCTTTTACTGTAAAAGAGCATTAATTAGAGATTGTACTCGCATTCAATTCAAATCAATACAAAAATATATATCATTTGGTGCATCTTTTACTTGTCTTTTTTATTACAAGACACGATTTGTGTGTTACAGTAACCACACGAGATAATTGTTATGTGAGAGAATGGGAAAGGTTTTTGAACAACCAAAGATAATTCGTATATGAGCGAATTAAAGTAAATTTTTGGGAGGATTTTGGGATATTTTTCAAGACTTCAAAATTTCCCAAATTGGTTAATTTACTAAAGGAAATACAAAGTATCAAAATATGGAGAAAGGTTCTCTTTGGGTATTATTTAAAAGACATGATGTGATCAAAGCACTACACCAAAAAAAGACTATAGCAAGGATTTAGTTTCCTCGCCAAAGCACCTGATTTCCTCGCTAAAGGAATTGCCGAGTAAATATTTTCTCGCCCGTGTTCCTCGACAATAGGTCGCTGCAAAAGGTATTCTAGCGAGGAAAAATATATTTCTTCGCCTATTCTGGCCAATTGGCGAGAACTTTTTTCCTCGCTTGTTCTAACCAATTTGGCGAGGAATATTCTGAACAATTGGCGAGGAATTTTTCTTCTCTAAAACTCCTGAAACTAAAAAAACATGAATTCAATTCCCAGCTTCACCACTTCCGCTGAAACTCGTACCGGCGACCTCCTCCAAAACAACACGCTACCCATCTACCACACCAACTTCCTTTTCAAAGCAAAGCTCTACAACTTTTAATATATAAACCTTTTGTAGTTCTTTTCAACTCTATAAAAAAAATTTAAAATCTTTCTGTCTAATTTTAGTCGCTTTGTAGTGTTTCTTTAAACTTGTTTCTTAATTTTTTTTTTATCGGGAACAAGTTTATTGAAGAAACTTTTTTTTTTTCAAGTTTATTGAAGAAACTTGACAAAGGGTACATCAAGTAGGGGAGAGGGGAAGGGACTCCAACCAAAGTTGAAGAAATTAAAACACCCAATGGGATAGCACAAAACACTTGTTTTCTTAAATCTTTTAACATTTGTGACAATTTAATATTTTTCTATAATAATTAGACAATTCCGTCGCCAAATGGGTGCCCTTTAGCGTGGAAATATTCATTTCTTCGCCAAATCTTAGCTTTTTAACAAGGAAAGATAATTTTGTCGCTATCTTAGCTTTTGGTTGAGGAAAGACAATTTCATCACCAAATGGGTGCCCTTTAGCGAGGAAATGAGTATTTCTCATTTCCTCGCCAAATTTTAGTTTTTTGGGGATGAAAGATAATTTCGTGACATAGAATACTCTTTGCTGACGAAATCGATTTTCTTGCCATAAAGACCCATTTGGGAAGGAAATTTGAATTTCCTCGCCAGATTTCGTCAACATAGGTAGTTTTTGTTGTTGTAGTAATCAAACTCTATAGAATGGAATCATAAGGATATTATAGATACAGGATGTCTAATTAACTCCCCCATGTTTCAAATTACCATTGTGAAATATTTGAGAAAGAACCCATAAAAAATGATTTGAATGAATATAAAGAGCTTAAGTATGATGGGGCAAGTGCTGTGCTAGCCCAAGTGCTAGCGGCCTTATTCTCTTATGCATCAAGCTCCAAATTAAAATATCCCATCAAGGTAAAAAATTCCCATTTCCATTTTCATTTCCATTCACGTAACAATCCAAGATAGTACAAGATGCATGCATCTACATTGAGTGCCGTTCAATATTTAAGATCCGGACGTGTAACAGTAAGTAATAGAATATAGTACATCAATATCCATGACCCTTGTCATCATCTTCCTTTTTTTGTGATAAGTTTCTTCATCATCTTTTGGGCGCGCACATCAAGGTAAACATTCCTGTTTCCATTCACATAACAATTCAAGATAGTACAAGATGCTTCTACATTCCAATGGTCCTGTATTAACTTTTCAGTCTTCACTAAGAACACTAAGAATGTGTTTCCAGTGCTCTCTATATATTTTGACTATCGAATCCCCTTAGTAGCGTCGGTTCATCAAAGTCATGCACCTTCATCACTTCGTCGTATAGAAGAGTGATGTTCAGTTGATTGTCATTGATTTGTTGAAATCCTTTAGCAATGTCTTCGAGCTAAAACGAAACCCTTGAGAGGTTATCATCTAGGACGGGTATTCCATATGATGAAACTCCACTTGAGGAGCTGGTTAGCTGGCTGGTAGGAGCTGTGGACTGTTTACTGGAGTCTTCTGTTTCAACTATGCCAATTCTCTTACCGGATCCCGAGGACTTTTGTCGAAAAAGATGGCGGAAAAGACCGGAAACAAACAACAAAACGAAACGTAGAAATAGTTTGGAAGATTATATGAGTAAATAATTGGACAACATGAATCCAAACTGGTTTCAATCATAGTTTCTCTCTACACTCATCCACGAATCATCACCCACCGTTTATAGGTCACATATTTAACCAGTTAATCCCAATCAATATATACTATATCACCAGTAAAAAAGTACATTACCTGTTTTTGGTCCACTACGCATATATCACCCACATCGACAGGGTGATAAATGAAGTAGAACATCACCAATTGGATGCATGATTTAATCGGTTCAACGACGACCACACCCACAAGGCCAAGGACAGATATTATAAACATAAACAGACTCCTTGTGGCAGTATTCTGGAATATCAGCATCCAATTCACCACAATTATGACGCAAAACCTAATTTAATGAAGTAAATGTGTTACAATTTATGTTCAAGTAGAACGATATAAGTAGCATAGATGTGTTACAATTTATGTTTCCAAGAAACTTCACAGTTTCTCTGGCGATATCAAGGGGCATTAATTCCAATAGATCATTCTCTCTGAAGAAGCTACATGCATGAAAAACAATTATGAAGCATTTATTTGGAACACAACCAAGACTACGTACGGAAATGAAATATTCATATATCAATAACTTTTTCCCTGGGTAGATAAACGGTTGAGCATACGGGTGAAATAGCGGGTGTGGCGAGTAGGTCATGGTAACTAATGGGGTTAGCATGGAGAAAATAGGATTTGAGGTATTAGATTATATGGTCTAAGATTTTAAGAGTGTGGATAAAATTGACACTAGAAAGAGTTGAAATAGCTTCAGTCTTCAAATAATATGAAAACAATAGAATTTTCGAAGTAGACCATCAAGTATGTAATATGGTAGTTCTCATTGCACTTCATACCGGGGCCAAATCATGAGGGTGTCTGGCCATTTAGGTAATATGGTAGTTCTCATTGAACGTCATACCGTGGCAAAATCTTAAGAGTAGTGACCCCGAAAGGAGGAGTGACTGGTGGAACTAGTCAATTAATGTGCACTCCACCCCATTGACAGATTTATGCAAAATAGCGTGAGGTCCACAAAAAATAATACTCCCTTCGTTCCAAATTGCTTGTCACTTGTACTATTCTTTGATGTTCCAAATTGTTAGTTCTCTTTGAAATGTCAAAACAAAATTTATTCAATTTTTCAAAATAACCCATTTACCAACAACAATTATTTCATTCAAAGTCGAAATATAAGGGCATTGTTGGAAATTGAGTAATGAATTTGTTTAATGTGAATTCATTTATTGCCATTATACTACAAGTTACACCATTCATTTTTTTCAGGTCATTTCAAGTACATAGATATTTTTCTCATTGTCCATCATACTGAGACCGAGTTTGATATAGTAGTTCTCATCCCACATCATATGATCAACATAGATAAAGAATAAAGAATGTGACCTGTGACAATGGCACTAAGTCCATAGTCTCCAATTCCATTTCGTGCCAGCTGTAAAATATTAAGAGAACGCTTACGTAAGGCAGTAAATAATATAGGGCTTTCATGCATTTAAGGGATGAAAAGATAACCAACAGTGATGGACTAGAACATAAGTAGGGGTTGAATTTAGGATGCCTATTTAATATCTCCATGTGTGTGTGTGTGGGTTTGGTAATATTAAACAGCAGAACGAAAGCCACAAATTAGAAGCGAGATGCTCATGTCATGGGAGTTGGGATGTGGTTTTTAACACGAGAATTAGCTCCTTAGATTTATACCTGTGAATGAATCAAGGATCTAGACTAAAAAAAATAAAAATCAAGGATGAGAGAGAGAGAGAGAGAGAGAGAGAGAGAGAGAATCGTTTTTCAATATGTTTGGGTCATACCATTATTGGCATGATGAAATGGGAAGGACAATCAGCTTCTCAATCAAAATGATAGAGCTTCATTTCTTGGTGTGACGCCAGAGCCTAGAATGTAAAGCGTGATGCGAACGAAAGATCATATGATCTTGTTGTCAACCACTGATGCTATGGGACTTTGGATTGTGGGACTTTGGAGAGAGCCTCAGGTTATGAGACTTTGTGTTATGGTTTGTAACACCAGAATCAGCTACATGGTAATATATAGGTGTGAGTGAATTAAGGATGGGAGAGAGAGAGAAGAGAGAGAAAACGTGAAAATTCTTATTTTAGTTTGTTTGATAGGGTCATGCCGTTATGAACTCAAGGTGACATGTCAATTTTAGGCCCTATTCCATGGGAAAGAATAATTCTGTGCGAATTGGACCCGGTGGTGCTAGTGAGCACTCCTGATGTAGCATCTGAGCCGTAATCTCGGCAATCAACGACTGGGATTTCATCTTGGCAATGGAAGGCTTGAATTTACAAAGTGTCGAGATGAATTTAGGACCGTTGAAAATACAACTGACGGCTCTGATGTTGCACACTAGGGCCGCACAATAGCACTCCCCTTTCTATTTCTTTCCCCATACACCCAAAAAATAGGGAGCTGCAGATTGACTTTAAGCCCTAGCTTCATTTGGAGACCATTTCAAAGTCGATTTTGCAGATCTCAAACAGTAGAGCCTTTGATCTAAAATTGTACATTTCTAAATTAATACTCCCGTTCCAAATTGCTTGTCACTTATACTATTTGAGATGTTCCAATTTATTAGTCACATTTGAAAAGTCAAAATAAAATTTATTCAGTCTTCCAAAATAACCCTTTTACCAAGAACAATGATTATTTTGTGTATACCTAAAACACACCCAAAACAAACCTATACAAGCTCAAAGACCCAGAAAAAGATATTCCAGGCTATACACAAAAAATTATTTTGTCCGACTTCCTAATCTTCCTCCAAGAGCTAACATTAGCATGGATGTCCGAAGAAATACTCCTTAAAACATGATCAACATCAGCCCGTACATGTTGAAAAGCACGTTTATTCATCTCCCTCCATAGGTGATATATGGTAGCAGCACAAGACAATTTAATAAGAAGATGCTTCAACTTAGTACCCCCACAAGGATTTCGCAACCATTCAAATTCTGCAACGCAAGATCTGTGACATTCATTCTTAACCAGAAAATATTTCCAAACATGCGAGGAGAAGAATAAATTGCCATGGGATTCAGTGTCTTGGTCACATAGCACACACAAGTCAGAATCAATCATACCCCAACTGAGCAACCCATCTCTTGTAGCCAACCTCCCTAGAAATTAAGCACATCCACTGAATGATAGCCCATCGGGGAACGTGATGTTTGAACCAAATTACGCCAATCTACATCAGGAGCACTAGAATGAAGAGCATTCGAAGCAGACTGAGTAGAATAAACACCAGACCAGAAGGGGACAAGGACCATCTAACTGAGTCCTCACTCATCAAATTAGGTAACAAATCCCTAACCACAGCAGATCCGGCCCGACACCATTTCCATCTAGCCCCATCAATCACTGATGTTACCTTTGCCTTAGAAGAACTCCTCAACATAAAGCCAAGCCTCTCACCAAATCTCAGATAAAGTGGACCCAGAAGGTGCCAATTATACCACCATAAGAAGGTTTTAAAACCATTTCCCATATATATTTAATCCAAGGCTGTACCAATGGTTGCCGCTTAAAATTTTTCCCAATGGTCCATGAAGCATTAGCAAGAACTTTCATGGACCACAAACTCTGATTTTTAATAACATTAGATTGAATCCATTTCATCCAAAGTGAATCAGCTTTACCAAGAAATAGCCCAAATGTACTTAGACATAGCAGCAAAATTCCAGTCCTTTAAGACTTTAAACCCAGACCACCCTCAGACTTTGGCAAGTAAACAGAAGACCAACTAACCTTGGCACCAGAAGTCTTCATCTCAGGCCCAATCCAGAAAAAGGTCCTAAGGATTTTCTCCACTTCCTTCAGAACTTTTTGAGGAAAAACAAAAATTGAACTCCAATAAGTCTATATACTAAACAACACAGAAGGGATAAGTTGAGCTCTGCCACCGTAAGAGAGTCTTTTATCGTACCAAGAATGAACTCTATTTAAGATCTTAGAAATGAGAGGCACTCCAAGATACTTGATAGGCAAGGACCCCTCAGAAATATAAAGAATAACCTGGAGCTGACCTTTTAAATCTTGACTAACCCCAGAAAAAAATATAGAACTCTTCAAAAGGTTAGGTTGTTATCCAAAATATAAATAGAAGTCCCTAAGCAACTCATGAATAGAGTAAGGGAGAGAGGATCTGCCCCACAAAGTAGAAAAAGATCATCAGCAAATATCAAGTGAAATATGTTAAGCCATTGACACTTAGGGTGGAAAGAGAAGCTGCCAGTAGCAATCCTATAACCCAGAATAGCATTAAAAGCCTCCATAACAAACAAGAACAAGTAGGGGGAGATAGGATCCCCTTGGCAAAGACCTCTCATACCAGGGAAATACCCTTCCAAACCACCATTTATCGTCACAGAGTACATAGTGGTCGAAATTAACACATTGTTTGATCCAAAAAATAAACTGAGGGGGGAAATCCATAACAGCCATTACTTCAAACAAAAACTCCCAGGAAACAAAATCATAGGCCTCCATCAAGTCTAATTTAATAGCACATCTAGGAGACCCATCACCCATATCATAATTTTTCACCAAGTCTTTCATTAAGAGAATTTTTCACCAGGTCTTTCATTAAGAATGAAAAACATGTGTTTCTATTGTTGGTTTTGAGGCTTGGAGATAAGCCACATATCTTGACTTTGGAGTTACGTGATTGCAATTGGTTTGAGTACCTAATTGTATTTATCAGTATTAGGCCTATAAAAGGCAGTATGATTGTGTATTTTAAAGTGGGAAATAGAAGAGAAAAGAAAGAGAGCAGAGTAGAGAGAGACATGAAGGAGCCCTTTATGGGTCCCCACAACCAGTGGGAGGGAAAATTACCCAGTGCATATGTACAGGGTGAGATTAAAAGAATGTGTCTAATTGTATTCCTGTTACAGATTAATACAAATAGTAGTGTTTGAGTGTGTATTGTATTTCCCTTATTTTTCCTAGAGTGAGCCCCAAGTACTAGACTTTTCTTTTGTGAATAAAGAGAACGCAATCATCTATCTCGCCTCTCTGAGAGCAGTAACCATACCGCAGCCGTTTGTAATTAGGAGTTGAATTTGTTTTAAGGAGTATTTATGATTTACTCAGGGTTCAAAAATTGGCTTTTACATACCGGATCGGCTAGCTCATAACAGGTTTTTGAAGGCCTTGTTCAGCTATAGACCGGTTTACCGGTGTGGGGTTAAACTCACACGTGAGCCGGCAGCGGGCCGCAGGCCAGTTCCCATTACATAACGGGGTCTAACAGATTTTCCGAGCCGTTTCCAGTGGTGCGGACCGGTTGGGTGGTCTGTGATGATTTTCTACGAATGAACGGCTATCTCTGGTGCGGGACGAAAAGCAGAACAGACCTCATTGCGAGAATGACCTTTGGAAATTGCTTTGACATGTCAGTAAGATCCACTTGGTTTTGGACCATAAATCCTCCATTGTTGGACAAAACGCGCTCAGTTTTTCTATCCAAATTGCAATGAAGATCGGAAGAGAGAGATAAAAAGAGAGAAGCTTGACAAATGAGGTTTTTTGAGTTCTACTAAAATCACCCACACCATTATGAAAAAACGAGATATTGTGAGCGACCACAAGCTTGCCAACCCTTCTTGTTTCGTTCGAGTCGTTGGTGGCAGTAATTGTCAAATGGCTTCGTGGTATGAGTTGGCGTGTGTTTTATTGAACTGTTGTTGTTCGTAGGAACTTCTGTTGGAAAAACTTGGTTTTGTAATCATATTTTGAGCGAATGGAAATTGTCTCCAAATTATATCATTGGATAAATAATTAATATTTTGAGTGGCTAAAAAAATCTTTTAATTAGTTATTAATCCCTTTGAATTTATCTTGAATTGGAGGCTAATAAACCAAGAGTTGTATCTCTTATAAACCAAGAGTTGCATGACTTTGTTTGTATTTCAGCGTGATAATTTATTTTCCTCTCCTAATGGAAGAGAATACTCTGAATTTGGAAATGAGGACTGTGAATCAATCTGCAGCTAAGGCCAACATGGTTGAGCAAAGGCAAGGCTATCAAATGGAAAAAGAGCAACAAGAGGAAGAATTAGGGCAAAGGTATTGACCTCGGTCTGCGAGGAGGTGTAGGCAAAAAGGCTAGGTTCTATGGGAGATGCTTTGTGTGTGCCAAACAAGGCCATCGAGCAGCTGATTGCAGAAGCAAGAAAGGAAACTCTAACAAGAAATCGGCAGAGGCTAATTTGGGTGCAATGGAGTGTCTTTCTGATGGTGTATCAAAACTAAGTCTCTCTAGTTAATTAGGCTGTAATGTGTAACAGATTGTACACAATGAAGTATCGACCTAGTTTCGGCCTCTCCGAATTTTAGTAGATTCACATCTTTCACATATATTCTTGAGTTTTCTCATTTATTGTACTTAGTGCTTTGAAGTGACTTTTTATCTTCTTTTAGATTGGATTGACCTATGTCTGCATTGTTCATTATTAAATGAGTGTAACTTTTGTGCTATATAAAAGTCACTTTGTCATAGTCAATTCGTGTTTTGGAGAGTATCCAGTGAATCTAGAAAGGTACTTCAAATGCATGCGGCATTGAGTTTATAATCGTGGAAAAATTTTAACAAGATTTATTTAATATTGAGTAAGTTACTCGATAGGGTTGGTTTGGTAATATCTCTTGAGACAAAAGAGATAAAGGGGTAGTTGTGGCATTTGTAGTAACATGTCACATTTTTAAAAATTATTTCGATTGATTCTGAATTAATCTCAGAATTGTGGGGGAAATTAAAAATTAATACATTTAATTTTTCGCGAAATTAAAATGTGTGTTGTACATTATAAGATATCCAACTATACTTGAAGAATATAGTGTTACCATTCGGATATTTATTCTAGTGACTTAGAATCCAAAGGGTGGATTTACCTAATTTAATCTAGTGACTTAAAATTCAAAGAATGATTTATTTCACTATTGGCATTCAACAGTAATTGGAAATCCTCATACGTGTGTATAGCAAAGTCTATATTAGAGTCTGATCAACTCGTTACATAAGACAAAGGCTAGTAATTAGAGTGGCTATGCCATTTCTTAAAAGATGTTCCAATGTGGTTCAATTCTATGCTAGGGTTTATGATGCGATGGCCATCGATCGGTAGTTGGAAAGGCATAGAGAACCACGCAAAATGGTAAGTCTCAATATTATAGACATGTACCGTTAAACTTTTGTTCTCACTTAAAGAATGAAATGTCAAATTTTTATTACGGATCCGTCTAATCATTTTGACTAGAGAACAAATAATCATCAAGGGGAATGGAGCTAAAGCCCATAACTTAAAAGCCTCTATAACGGCAACCTAACTTGGCTGACTATTGTCTTGGCTTACACAAACGGCTGAATAGTTCAAGACATCGCGTTCACTGGTTAGCTAGTAAGTCCGATAGTTATTCACAAGGCAAGGTTCAAAGCCAAAAGCTACCTAACCCCATGCTGGAGATTTCCTATTGTAACTCTCAGAACATTTGCAGCTAACGGGGTTAATTTTCATGCTGAAATTACTTTGTTACCCCTAGCGTGCCTTTTATTTTAAATCTTAAAATGTTTATAACTTTTGTTCTATATATTCATTTTTTATATATTTATACATAAAAATACAATCTTAATTTATATATTCAATGAAATCTACTTGAAAAGATCTAAACAATGAGATCTATATTCAATCTGAAATTATGTAAAAATACAATCTTAATTTTTCAATGTGAATTATAATGTTATATAATTTAAAATTTTCAATGTGTAATTCAAAATTTTAAACCTCAAAATTTTTACAACTTTTTTTTTTCATAAAAATTCATGTAAAATTTAAATTCTAATTTTTTTAATGTGACAGTAGACTAGGGCAGTTAGCCCAGTTGGTCGTGGAGCCCCTTCTATAGGGGTAAGTTATAAACATTTTAAGATTTAAAATAAAAAGAGGAGAGAGAGAAGCATGACATCAGCATTTTCCGTCAACTTTTCTAACGGAAGTTGACGGAAGGGAGGTATGTGACATTTATTTTCAAAAGTAGGGGAGCTCAATGGAATTTCAAAAACCTTAGGGGAGGTCCCTGTAATTGTCAAAAACCTTAGGGGAGGTAAGTGAAATTTACCTTAAAATAAGTTAAGCTAGACTAAAAGTCTTTTTTTTTTTTGCTATTCGTTAATTCTTATCTACTATATACTAGAGGACTTGGGGAGGGGGATGGGTGCTTACGGGAATCGAACTCTACCCATGTGCATGGGAGTATAAGGGAGGCACCAACTGCACTCCACTTCACTTGCCTTTAAGACTCAAACTTGGCATTTACGCCAATTTCCCGTACAACTTTAGGGCTAACTCATACTTCAGGTTTTGTATGATTTATATTTATACGTAGTATTTTGACGATAATCCTACGGGTACAGAGGTGTTGGTACAGAAAATGTACCGAGCCCTCTCGGGGACCCACTTTTGAGTCCCACACTAGTGATCCGAACCGTAAAAACGGTGGGACTTTGGTTCAAGCACTTCTAACCGTCCGATCGAGCTGATTTTTTGTGGGGCCCCTCGGAAAAATGTTCTAAGAACAATGAACGGTTCGGATCACTCGTGTGGGATCCAAAAGTGGGTCCTCGAGAGGGCTCGGTACATTTTCTGTACCAAAACTTCTGTACCAAAACTTCTGTACCCTGCAGGGTCCGTATTTTGAGGAGTGTTTATGTCAGCAGAGAGATGTGAACGAGGCAAAGGGCAATGCGTCAACATCATTCTTAACTGGAAATAGGGCTTGGCGTCTCTCTCTCTCTCTCTGTGTGAAACCCTAAGGTACCTCTCTCTGCTTTCACGAATGTTCATTCAGTCCCACTTTGTCTCAATGTAAAGAATTTTACAATATTTTTTCCTTCTGTAAAATCCCAATTCAAAATTTTGAATTAGATAAACCCTCTATACGAATTGCCGCCATTTTTGTGATTGAAGTACTATAAATGTCTTCTTCTCGGTCCTGATGAGTTTCTTCGTTTAGAATCCTAACTGGAAACATTTCTTGTAAAATGATATGGCATTAGATGCTTCTCTGTTTGAGTAATCTGTTGAAAGACATCTGCAGAATTGCAAGTTTGGCGTGTGGAATAAGTTGTACCTATCTGTTTTACCATTTTCCCAGGTGTATCTGGTTTTAGCTCATGAAATTATGCATTTGTGATTTGGGCGTACTAGTATTTTGCAGTTAGGAAAACAAAAAATGTAAAAATATGCACAAATTTGTTTCATGTCCAATGATGCGTGCCCTAACCCAAGTCTCCTCTCTCTCGATCTCATGGAGGGCTCTAGCGATCTTATGGAGGGATCTAGTTCGATGGCTAGTATACCAACTGATTTTTTCCTTTGTCCCATCTGCAGGTAAGAAGAGCTACTACCGTTATTTCTTGTTTCTTATTTACCGTTGTTTCTTACTCCTGTTCTTGTTAGAGCATTGTTTTTGAAAAAATTGGGATCCATTTTTTGACTGTTAAGTATTCCTTAAGTTATTGAGTCGGTGGACATTATAATGGACTAACTATATATTATTAAGAAGTGTAAAAAATCTCTTTACAAAAAGTGCAACTGCTACATTGAATAAAAAAACAGGTATACACATAGTATGGGGATAAGATTCCGACATAAATCTGTTGAGGGTCAACTTGGTGACTGAATTCATAATTCAGAAATGAGATCTAGGTTCTATTAAGAGTTTGCAGAGACGAGGAATCCAAAAGTTATGTATTTCTCAGGTTAGATTAGACGTAAAGAAAAAGCAACCGCAAACTTGTTTTGAATTTTCTCTACATTATCCAAATTTTATTTCTTTTAGGACCAAAAGTTATTTTGAAATTGTTTTTATCTTAAAGGTCAGCCCACCGAAGTTAATGGGTGCACATATGGCTGGCCATTGAGTGATAGAGTTATAGGCCAATTTGTTTAGTACATTTGAGTCCACTTTTGCACACCCTTGCTAGCTAAAATTTTAGCTATTCAACTGATGGTGTTTTAGTTGTTTTATTTAGTCCATTGGAGATGCTTTTATCTTTGATTGGTAGTAATTATAGTTTTTTGGTGCAGGGAGGTACTCTACAAGCCGGTTGCTCTAGGTAGGAGATTGATAACTAAACACTAATTTTTTTGGTACAGTAGTGTTGAATCTAAATTTTTGTTTGGTGTGACTTTTGTAATTGTAGTATGCGGTCACGCTTTATGTTTTTGGTGTGCCCATAAATCGATGAGTCGCATAGGAGTATCCACTTGTCCTTTTTGCCGGGATCCCTATAGTTATTTTCCTGAAATCTGTCAAAAGCTTCATATGTTATTATGGAAGATTGATCCGGCTGCCCAGAAGCGAAGGAGAGAAGAAAACCTAGGTTAAGTGGCTTGAGATTTGACCTCCATGTGGTTACTATGTAGGAGTGATCCTGAAGTTTTTGTGGTTTATATTGTTATTTTTATTGTCTCAGGAATGGAGGAGACTATCCGAATTCAATCAACAAAAGTTGAGGATCCAGAGGTGCCTCAGAGTCACAAACCTCAAGTTGCTGATGCTAGTTGTGATAAATGCAAGCAATTAGTGTTTCGTCCCTGTGCGCTTCACTGTGGCCATGGTACACTTCTATGAATCCAATTCTTTATCCTAATCTATTTTAATCTATTTTTTTACTAAATTGCCTCTAATTCCAGTTTAAACAACCATCAGCTTTAACAATCTTCAATTTTTTTTATTTTCATAACTTCACATTTACACTTCTATGAAGACTCTGTTGTTTATCTTTCAACCAAAAACAAACGTCAGGACTGACTCCATCCTCCACTTATACGAGTTGAATTGATTTGTAGTTCCCAATGTATACACATTTTTATGTGGGTAGGAATTCCTGGAAGCTTTCTACGCAAATCTTCCTTTTTTGTATTTGGTCCCTCTACCGATAAAGAATCTGATAGGTGGTTGAGGAATTCAGTATAGAAGAAATTGTTTATACTGACCAGCGATGGGTTGGAATAAGGAAAGCAAGACGGACACGTGCCCTTGGGTTGTTCTGGCGTTTTAGTTGAGTCACCTGCCATAACTGATGGTAGAAGAAGTCATTTTTTCCTATTACCATAGAAGAACAGTATGATTGCACTCAAGTATCCCATATCATAAATAATTCCGTAAGTTTTCTTGACCTTTTCTGTTTCAATTCGCATTCAGAAGCTATTGGTTGGCTCCTTCATTTGTAGGGTCTCACAGTATTAATGTAATGATTGCAATCACAAATATATTATTTTATATAGTGGCAAAGCTTCTAGTGCGGGATGCGGACTTCCGGACCTCCATGATCCGAGCATTTTTTTGACGATCCGAGCCGTCCAATGTGTATACAGTTATGCAAAAAACTGCTTGGATCAAGCCCTTCCCGGTAATTTTTTTTTTTTTAAGATTTCCCGCGTGGACCCTTGAAAACACCTTCTGAAAACATTGGACGGCTCGGATTTTCCAAAAACAATTTGCAAAACAAAAAAAATACGTTTTTTTCTTATTTCCGGGAGGACCGGACTAGAAGTTTTAGGTTTATATAGTTGAGTAACAAAATTGAGGTTATATACTAACTGACATGTGATTTCCATTATGTTTTCTCCTCTTTTGGACTAGTACTTGGCAATGAGATTGATTTTATTGGGAATAAAGAGAGTCCAAATATAGATTCGTGGAGTGGGGAGACGGGAGGAACATATTTAGTTCTATAATTTTGAAACGCAACATATATTGTTATTCTACCCTTTCATCTTAAAAATTAGTAAAAATGTAAAATAAACTGAAGTCTGAATGTATTCCTATCACATTTGAGAATAGAATTGATGCAATCGAACTTATTCACTAACTACAAAGTTGAGATCTCCTTCAAGGTCTTCTTCCCTCATGCACCTACTTGTTGATCATTTTAGTCCTTCTTAAGCCTCACCGACTCATTCTAGAGTGGGTTAAGGCTCCAAGAGTTTGTTCTGGTGGGCCTTAAAACTGGGCCAAAACTGGGAGACTCGGAGGTGCTTTCCTGCGGGAACCGAAGAAGAGGGAGGCAAGCCAAACAATTTGAATTGGCAAGTTCAGTTACCACAAAACCGCATAGTGATTACGAATTCATCAAATATTTTTCCCCTTTGCAGTGCATTGTGAAAAGTGCATTCCAAAAGGTGATGGAGTGATCACATGTCCTTCTTGTCAAGGTCAACATCTTAGTGGTACTCCAAAACTGTTTTTGGGCTTGCATCTATATTTGAAGGGAGTATTTCCAGAGGAGTACGCTGCTAGAGGAGAAAGCCAGGCTTTGCTCCCGGATGAGTGTGAGGGTAAGTCTTAATGGTTGATTTGTATGTTTATTGCAGATATTTTAATTTTGCTATGTTGTATACCGCACTTTATGAGACACGCAATATAACTATATCTTATGATAGTCCAGTACTCCAGTTTTTCTTTAGAATAGGTACTTACTTCACACCTTAGGTACGTCACGGTCTTAGGTATAGTAGCTCTGCATGTTGCAATTGTCTATTCAGAATCACTGGTTCATTCTCTCTCAATTTTTTGTGGAACTGTAATGGTTTGCTAACTTGCTTTAATGCGTGCTGGTTTTTTTTTTTTTTTTTTTGTACTTCCTTTCACCTGTACATGCATTCCCTATATGCTGCTGTTGCCGTCTGTAATGCCAGCTCGTGCTCTCAGGCTCTGCATCAAAAAAACAAAAAAATTCTGATTGGACAAGCGGGAAAGACTATCATGTTGGAGTTGGTTGTGACCATTGCGGGGTAAGTTTTTCTTGTCCTGCTATTCTCTACTGTTTGTCTGCTTGTGGTTGGTATGTCTTTTGTGATTGTGGTTAGCATGACCTCTTTAGCTGTCTGGTTCATGAGACACTACGTAATTGTAGTTGTTACGTATTGGAAAAACAATGATAGGTTTTGGTGGTTTTTGTTTTCCTCTTTGTTTTTCTAATTATATTCATGACGTACTCTGCTATTTTTGTTGATACTTGCTGGGAACACAATGATTTGTTTTTTATTGTTTTGCTTCATCTCTTCTTTCATTATTTTTGCTGCTATTTTGTTCATTCTTATTCATTTGATATGATGAGATATGTGTGGAAAGACGATAGGGAAAATGGCGCATACTTTTGTTTGTTTGTTTCGCCACCTAAAATGGTTGTTTTTGGAATAAAATTAATTGTCCTTATTCCTTGCACTTGTAGTTTTAGTAGCTTAACATTATATTGTCCGAACAAGTTACAATACTGGCAAATAAAAGCCGGACTATGAGTTAGAGTGTGATGTCGAAACTTACAAATTTTCTTTATACAATGGTCAACAACTTCTCATGTTAAATTCCTGTAGATCTTTTGTTTTTCAACAACAAAATAAATCCAATATTATGTGCACCTTGTTTTGTTAAAGCCTGCACTTAGCCTATGCCTTCCACCTGGGACCCCAAAGACAAACTTGAAATTGAATTGTAAATTGCTCTTGAAGCGAGGGGACAACATTAAGCAATCCGTTTTGTTTCGAATGTGAATTGGCCTTGTGTTGAGCTTTATGGAAAGAGAGGCGAAAATACTTGTTCATGTTGGGTGCATGGCTTGGCGGTTTAATTTGTTATTTATTGTTTTGGGTGGTGAGAGTTGACGTAAGTGGAAGGAGAAATTAAGAGATGGGGATAAGGGAGGACAATGAAGAATGAATTAAGTTAACGTAATGTTCCGCATGCTTTGAGCTGCCAAAAAGGGCTTGATGCTGTATGGTCAAGGCGATGTTCCCACAATTCATCCCAGTGTTCTAAAACTCGGCCAACTCGGCCGAGTAGTCGCCGACTACTCGCTGCCTAAATGAGGCGACCATGGCCTCTTCGGTGGATGTAGTCGCTGGAAGGTCAAGTTGGGAACTAGTCGGAATTACTCGGCGAGGCGAGCAACTAGACGCTGACTCTTTTAGTCGGGAATAAGGCGGAACAGGAAGAACAAGTCAGAAAAAAGTCGGGTTGAAAACATAAATTTAGCCAATTTGAGGGGGCTTGCTGTAATTTGAGGTTAGATTTATACTAACCTAAATTGTATTTTTCTTCGACCAGAAATTGAGTCGCCTCTTCTCCTATTCTTCTCTCCTCTACTCGTCACCACTGATCGTCGTCATCGTCACTTCTGATCGTCATCATCTTCAATCGTCGTTGTCGAATCACCTTCAATCATCGACTCACCAGACACCTCTGATTGTCGTCGTCGTCGTCTTCAATCCTCGTCAGTGAATCGACTTCGGACTGACCACTGATTGTCAACTCCCTGTGGTCCAGTAAGATCTCTCTCTCTCTCTCTCTCTCTCTCTCTCGATGTCATGTGTTATGTCTAGTCTGTGTAGAGTACAGTGGCTAGTGGCCACATATATATATATGTATATATATATATATACATATGGGTAAGCTTCTCCTCCAGACTTCGGACTTCTGGACCTCCATGATCCAAGCATTTTTTTGACGATCCGATCCGTCTAATGTGTTCAGAAGGTGTTTTCAAGGGTTCACGCGAAAAATCTTCAAAAAAAAATACCGGGAAGGGCTTGATCCAAGCAGTTTTCACAAAAAAATTATATTTACAGTTTTTGCGAAAACTACTTGGATCAAACCCTTCCCTGTATTTTTTTTTGAAGATTTCCCGCGTGAACCCTTGAAAACACCTTCTGAACACATTGGACGGCTTGGATTTTCCAAAAATAATTTGCAACACAAAAAAAATCATTTTTTTCTTATTTTCAGGAGGTTTGGACTAGAAGTTTTACCTATATATATATATTCCTAGGGCTTCTCCTCCGGACTCCCGGATTGAAGCCTTGGGGGTGTTTATTTTGTGTTGCAAATTGTTTTGGGAAAATCCGAGCCGTCCAATGTGTTCAAAAGGTGTTTTCCAAGGTTTACGCGGGAAATCTTTAAAAAAAAATATCGGGAAGGGCTTGATCCAAACAGTTTTTCGCAATACCTTCTGAACACATTAGATGGATCGGATCGTCAAAAAAATGCTCGGATCACGGAGGTCCGGAGTCCGGAGGAGTGTTACCTATATATATATATATATCGGTGATCCAGTCAAGGATCCCGGATTGAAGGTTTTTTGGTGTTTTGAAGGTTTTAAAAATTATTTTTGCATAATCCGAACCGGCCAATGTGTTTAAAACGTGTTTTTAATGGTCCCCGTGAGAAATCATCAAAAAAAATAACCAGGAAGGGCTTGATCCGAGCAATTTTTCACAAAAATTGTACATATACAGTTTTATGAAAAACTGCTTAGATCAAGCCCTTCTCGGTATTTTTTTGGATGATTTATCGCGAGGACCCTTGAAAACACGTTTTAAACACATTAGACGGTTCGGATCATGAAAATTTGGTCCGGAACTATGAGTCCCGGACTTAGGGATCCCGGACTAGATCGGGACTGTATATATGTATATACACAAGAAGTTTCCTATGAGGGCTCCCTCATAAAAAAAAAGTGCGGGAAAACAGTTGTGAGCCATTGGATCGCGTGAAGGGCATATGATCCAACAACCCACAACTGTTTTCCCGCACTTTTTTTGTAAGGGAGTCCTCACAGGAAACTTCTTATATGTATATAGGATCAACTTCTAATGAGGGATCCCTCATTTTAAATAAAGTGAGGACTAAGTAATTTTTTCACTTTCCGAACTGAATTTTGATGATCCAAACCGTTAGATGTGTTTAAAAAATGTTATTAAGGTCCACCGCGTGGATTCGTCCAAAAAAAATACCTGGAAGTGCTTCATCCGATCATTTTTTGTTAAAAGCGGACCTAGGGGTATTTTCGACTTTTCAGACCAAATTTCGACGATCCGAACCGCTCAATGTTTTTAAAACCTATTTTTAAGGGCCCTCGCGAGGAATCATAAAAAAAAATAACCGGGAAGGGCTTGATCCAAATAGTTTTCGATAAAAATTATATATATATAACTTTTATCAAAAACTATTTGGATGAAAACAACCACCAGCAGAGGACAAGCCTCTTAAAGACTAAACAACACTAGGCCTAACTAAACTGCAAAAATACGGGGAGACACCCTCCAAGCATTGGCAAGGAGCCTATTCTTATTTGAGCTCTTCACTTTCCTCCAAGAACAAATGCAATCTCGAACTTGATCCTTTATCTGAAGAAGAAGAGTTGCAGCAGGAATCACCTTCTTCTGAAAAATCCTGCAATTTCGTTCCCTCAAAAGCCCATAAATGCTGGCAGCTAAGGATAATTTATAGACGATATTGGAGTAGGAGTTAGTGAGTTACCAATTTGATTGGTGCAAACCCAGTCCCTTTCACTTTCTAGGATCATCAGTGGTCTGTCAATCCCATTCTTCTTAAGCATATATGACCAGACTTCACAAGAATAAGGACATTCTTCTTAAGCATATATGACCAGACTTCACAAGAGTAGGACAGACAAAAAATAAGTGATTGTGGAATTCCACTACACAATTGCAAAACACACAAAGAGGCTCAACATGCATCCCCCAATCAAGAAGCCTATCTTTGGTGGACAACTTACCATGAAAAGAAAGCCAGTTGATAAAAGCCCATCTAGGAATATGACGGGGAAACCAAACACTATTGTACCAAGGGATAACAGGAAACACAACTCTCAAGGCTTGCCATGCAGACTTCGCAGAATATTAGCCATGTTGGTTAAGAAAGCCAGTTGATAAAAGCCCATCGAGGAGTCATGAGGAGTTTGATAGCAAAGAGCTTGAACATGACTCAACTCTTCCCTTACCTGACTAACTCTCTCTCCAATTTTAGAATAGAACTGCCATGGAATCTTCCTACTTACTTTTGAAACACACTGGGATTTAATGCTTTTATTATTTTATTTTATTTTGCAGATGTATCCATTAAGAGGGGATCGATATAAATGTGTGGAGTGCAAGGAGGATGTCGGTTTCGACCTCTGTACAAAATGCCACGAAAGCCGCGAAAGCAACTTGAAGCTTGGTCGATTCAACCAGCAACATAACCCAAACCACACATTTGAGGTTCTGAAGCCTGGTGTTGCAAGAAATCTCATGTTCACTTTGCTGTCACCACCAGTCCTACCAGTCCTCCCAGTCCCCCCAGTCCCAATGGTCGCATCACCCGGGGACGAAGCTGAAGAACCCGGAGACGAAGAACCTGGGGACGAAGCTGCTGAAGAACCTGGAGACGAAGAATCCGGGGACGAACCTGAAGAACCCGAGAGCGCAGAATCCGGGGATGAAGAAGAATCCGAGGGCGCAGAATCTGGGAATGAAGAAGAATCCAAGAGCGCAGAATCGGGGGATGAAGAAGAATCTGAGGGCGCAGAATCCGACGACGAAGAAGCAGTTGACTCTGGTGGCGATTAGATGTACGTTTTATAGCCACAGGAATTTTTATTCCTTTTACCCTCCTCCCTCATGCTTCAGTCAGATATTTAGTTTGAAGACATGATCAACGCACTTCACATCCTGCAAATCAAACTTTTGTACGTGTCCAGCCTTCCGTTCTAGTCTTAGGTTTCTTTAAATAGTTGACGTGAATGGATAAGACTAGCCTTCCGTTCTGCTACCATTGTCGCTGATATTGCCCTCCTGTTTCCACCATAACAAACATCAATTGAAAATACCAAACTTGACAAACCCCAAATCTTTCCATTGAAATCGAAAGTAAGATACTTGGGTAAACGTGTATTTTCTTGGACGTTAAAAAATTTATTCCAAACAATTTTTTTTTAATTTATTTCCCTCCAAATTGAAGTGCTCATTTGGTGTATAGAATATATAAAAAAAATTATAAGGATAAACATATTTTTTGGGGGTTTGAAAATGTATAGATTTCCATAGTTGACACTTAAAATGGGACGAAGGGAGTAATATCTATCACATTGTTGACACTAAAATGGGACGAAGTGAGGAAATCACGCTGAGTTTAAGGGAAAATAAACTCCGTAAATATTACAGGCGTTTGGAGTTGAATTGTTTGTTGAAATGCTTAAGGATAGTGTATAAACTTTTCAAATGAAGAAAACAATAATCAGGGACGGAGTGGGGAGTTTATTTTAGCGGTGGCCGATATGTATATTAAAAAAATAAAAGATGGACCACAATATGAATAAGAATAACTATCGATTACTTAAAAAACAATAATACCGTATTACTGCTCATATTATAGCCTGTGGACGTCGTTAGACATGGTGCTTTCATTCTACAATTTGTTGTTGGGTTTCTTCCCTTCTGTGTTGATCTAACACAGAAACACCTTAATTTATAAAAAGAGTTTGAAGTTTGATTTTTCTTAATTTAGACATCATGTTTCATATTAGTACTTCACTTGGCCCATTAAACTTGCCTTTGGGCTATTTTTATTTGGTGCTTTTTTTAAAATAAAAACTGCTGTGCAAGACTAAAAACTTTCTACATACAACAAAAGAGCCCCAAAAAAAAAAAAATTGTTGTTGTTGGGTTATATAAATTGGATTTGGAGATAAGTTTTTTAACAAGAAACACACTAGATGAACTCTTTTCCTCCTCAAAATGAATCTCATTCTCTTCAGCTTTATAAGGATAGAAATTACTTCATGGAACGTCAGATCCCTTGTGTTCTAATCGAAGATTTCACTCCATCAAAAACTGTTGGTAAACAGAATTTTAAATTCTTCACTCTCTTTCTCTCTCTCTCTCTCTCTCCTCTGAAAACCCTAGCCACCACTAATATTACTCTTCCTCTTTCCCCTCCCCCCTAGGGTTTCAATACCCATGGTGGTGGGAGGGGAGGGCCATGGTACTTTTTATTTTCTTCGTTCGTTCTTTCTTTTTTGTTTGTCTCTTCAGATCAACGACTTGTTGTCTGATCTGAGAGGGTTATGTCTCTCGCTTTGTGAGAGTTTTTAGCTTAGTCTTCGGACGAATTTTCGTCTACAGATCAGGTACTTTCAAGCGTGGTTGCTTTACAATGGTATCTGTGTCAATAGTGTTCTTACCCGACATGATATCGCTGGCAGAGCAACTCGTGGTGGCTTTGAAAATCTATAGTTTTGGGAATTCATTGGTGCGAGCATGTTTGGTTGGAGTCCATCCGATCATCTGGGTATTCTTTGTCTTTTATCTTTAACTAGCACTAAGTCTTTTCAGAGATGCTGATTCTAGGTAAGAATCTGGTAAGTGTCGCTGTTTGCGTCAGACTATGTCTGGGTTAAGGTGAAACACATCGATTGCCTTGTGCGTTTCTTGTTCTCTATTGAGATAATTAGTTTGGCTTTGTCTAAGATCTTTGTAATGAATTCCGTTTTTGTAAGTGCCATTGGGCATTCATTAATATAATCTTCTCATTTCCGTGTAAAAAAAAACTGTTGGTAAACCATGTAGTGTATGGAAAATCATATCATCGTCATCCACTACGTAACCGACTACACTCAGCTTCTAAGCACACATCTTAATGTCATCTATATATTCTTTCATTGTTCCCATTTTGGTGAAACTAAACAATTTCCTCTTAAGATCATGTATACTTGACCTAGAAAGTGAATCAAAAACCGATGTTCTAAACATTTCGGCACATCTGAAGCATGATCAAACCCTAGAACCAGAGGTAACGTCGAAGCAAATAAAGATGCATAATACATGAAAGTAATTGGTTACCGATTAAATTCCACTTCAAGAAAGATGGATTTGTGATAGGATTTCCACTCGAATTCAAGATTTGGTTAGGCGGTGAAGGGATTGTACGGTCAATGTATTCGATGAAACCGTTTGCCCGCAGAGCATTCAACACTTGAGTCTTTCAGAGAGAAGAAAGTTTTCACCAGTCAGTTTAATTGTGATAAAGAAAGTGGAAATTCGACACCAAGAACGCCAACGCCGGAGGCATAGTCACACCAGATTCACTCCCACTTGCATCCGATGCCATTGGTACAGAAGAACAAGATAAAATGAAGCAAAATTTCTTGAATTAGATCGAGAGACTTTTGTCGCAAGGCTCTGATACCATAAAGAAAATGAAGAACAGAACAAAGATTTTTGAGAGAGAGTAAATCTGTCTATTCATCAATTTGTCTTCTGTTTTTTCCTTGGAAACAAATCGCATAGGGTTTTCCTCTTATCCAGTTCTTAATGTATGTCTAAAATTTATGACGAACCCCGCATCTTCGAGTTGCGAGGTCTACATTGACTTAAACTTTGCTTTTTTTATGCTCAACATTATGAACATTCTGCCCTCCTGGGCTACAAAAGAAACATCAAAGAAGGTGACATTCTGCTCTCCTTGCCCTTCATTCTTTTTTGCCTCTTCGTTGGAGGCTCGACATTCCCGTGCCTTCGACCGGGGGAGGGACGGCAGCAGAGGCTGTAGTTGCTGATTTGCCCGGGATGAAGGCTTGGATGGAGACGGGCTTGCTCTCTTCAGAAAAATTGAAAAGGTTACTTCCAGAAAAATTGGAATCGGGAGTAAGGCAATTAGCAGGTAGACAGATCTTACCAAGAGGTGGAGAGTTCGGCTTTTGCCTTCGGATCAATATTCTCAATACCATTTGTGGCCACCAAAGGATATATGATTTTATCTTGCCCTTTGCTTAACTGCCTTAATTGTAGAACATACTTCGACACTGATGTGACAATCATACATAGCAAGCAAATAAGGATTATATGGAACAACCCATCTGTTATCTAGCATGTGGCCTCGCACTTTAACTTCTTCATTGTTTGATCGCCTCCATATAAATTAGATATCCATCGGCAGCAACAACTGTTTCTGGAGAATAATTCCGCGGATAATGGTCTTTGCATTTTCCTTTTTGCATGCAAGGCTTTGTCTTGTTCAATGAACCACAAGGTCCGTGCATCATATGATTTAAGACCATTGCATATAAATGCGGTTCTTGCTGCCTATTTGGTATCTCAGCTGAGATAAACTCATCAAATTTTTCAGCGGTATTGAGTTTGAAAGCATTTTTTAGGACGATCAATACATGGACATGCAGCAAACCTCTTTTTTGGAATTCAATGACAAAAGTATAAGCTGCCACTGGTCCGAAGAGTTCATCTTTAACTATTTCTTTCCTTTGATGCTCAAATTTGCTCCTGAAAATCCTGGCAAGCAAGTTAGGCCTATTTTGTGCCTCTTCATGAGGCTTCACTTCATCTTTTATTTCCTACCAATTGGGGTTGCACGTCACGGTAAGGAAGAGGTCAGGTTTTCCTTACTTCTCCACTAAGGCCATTGCATCCATGTAGTGCAAACTCATCCCATGGGCCACCAATGAAGGTACCAGGCAAAAATATTCTCTTACCAACTTTTGGTCCTTCTGTTTCCCCTTGGCTAATACTATCAACAATACCTCGGACAAATCTGCTCTGATTTCATTCTGCTTATGCCTAAAGAAATCTAATCTTGATGTTTCAATCTTGACATACATATCAACTACAAATTGCTGCAATAGGCGTGCAGATTGCAAGAGGATGGAATTTGTTGATCTCGTATTTGCAATCGATTGTCATAGAATTCATACACTGAAATTAACTGTATAAGAACACAAAGCAATGGCCTTGGTGCATTTGTAAATTTACAGTGGTAGGACTTTGCTGACCTGATTCTTCCACTGTTATCAACTCCTCTGCAGTTGCTGAATGCGCCGGTAATACTTTGCCTTGGCCAAGAGAGGGTAGTGAAGTACCAACCACCTTTCGTTTTTTAATGCCTCAATGCCATTCAGGTTCTCCCAGAGGAAATAACAATGGATATGCAGCGGATCATACAAGCCATAGTAACTTTTAATTTTTTTGGCTATGACAATCATGTATTTGAACCACTCTCTTGTTCCTGGAGTTCACTGGCATTTTCATCTTCCATCCAAATTGCAGCAATTTGTGGAACAGAAGGCGGAGCAGCATTTATGATCTTTGGGTCAGCTTTCAGTCTAATGTCACACTTTTCAATATCCAGGATTTCTCTAAGGCTACGGAAAAATTTTGAGCATGGATTGGGACTTAACACATGAATTAAGCGTTCAATTATAGGTTCTTGTAATTTGTCTTTGACCCCTATTCTATTTGCAACGTCGTGCTCTGTATTGTAAAAGTACAATTGAAGGTAAGAGGGCCCAGAAGTTGAAGGGTACAAACTGTTGATGTGTAGTGGTAAATCTGGCCTTGCGCACGAATGTGAAGATACCATTGGACCACTTTGCAAATTGAGGATCCAAATTAACCCCTAATGAGGTGAACGAGAATGCACTGTTGTACGGCCTAATATACTGAAGGAAAGAAATTGAATCGGGACCCTAACCGCATACAAAAGTAATAGGTCATCCAGAATGATTACTGGATAAAGAGCCACTTCACCTTTAGCACAACAGAAATTAACAAATTCGGAAGGGAATTTTTTTGCTTTGCAAAGCATGCATCGCGCAACAGCAGGTAACTCATATGATTCAATTGGCACGGCAGGCTGCCGAACAGCCGGTAAAGGAATTAATGTACCTAACGTAACACCTAAAGTGTAATATGAGTACAGTTAATATACTCCCTCCGTCCATTGTTTGTCCAATCTGCAAAACGAGGACTTGAATATAATACAACATTTTTAAGAAAAAATCAATATTTTTTCAACAATTTACTAGATATCAACGAGTACTTTTAATTTATGAGAAAAGTTTGAATATTTTCGCCATTGTCTGTTACCTTTTATTTTCCAAATCCTAGAGCAAGAAAGGAGAAGCCAAGAACTGGACGTGTGGAAACTTTATATCCATGTCAAAGCTATATCCATCAGCCAATTGGCAATGAGTGGAGAAGTCCTAGTTTATATTAAGTGATCACTCATTACACTCCCAAGCAATGTGGGACAATATTTCTTAACATCCCCCTTCACGTACAGCCACATTTGAGGTGGCCACTTTTTGGGTCCTATCATCATACAACTTTTTTTGCTAGTCTGTCATCGTGGGTGTGGATTGTGAACTTTTTTTTTTCCTTTTAAATGTGGGTCATGTGAAAACTTTATATCCATCTCAAAGCCAATTTTGCAATGAGTGGAGAAGTCTCAGTATATATTAAGTGATCCCTCATTCCACTCCCAAGCAATGTTAATACTATTTCTTAACAGGACGGTCGTGATCTCTCGAGTCTGGATTGGTGGTGCGAATTGCTAATGGGGGGAATATTATTTATGGTGGAAAAGTTGTCACTGTTTTTTTTTTTTTTTTTCGGTTCGTCGGAATTTCAAAGTACAGAACAAAGCCTAACAACAGCAAATAACGTAGCGATCGACCAGATCGCCTGGCCCCAGAGAAGAAGGATGAGCATCCAACTTCCACCAACGCCGGGGGCTTACGCGCCCTAAAGGCTAAATTGCCCCGACGCCGACGCTACACTACTGCTGAAACAGCCGAAAGCAACAAGGAAAAAAAAAAACACGGCAAAAGGGCCAAGCCCAGAAAAGCCCTAACTACCAGATCCAACCGCACCGCCGCCACCGCCGGAAACCACCGAAGCGTCGCCACGGAGCTTCACACAGCCGCATCACCAAGACGAACTTCAACCACACGAGGACCACGCACAAACACCCAACCTCAGCACCACAGAGAGCACCAACCGGGTGGAAATCGCCGTCCAGGAGCACTGCCTCCGCTGCCACCAGAGGTCGCGAGACCTCACCACCTAGACGCAGCCCAGTCGCTAGCCGTTGAGCCAAAACCGAGATCCTCCAGCAAGGGAACCGGCGCGCTTGGCCGCCGGACCGACACGCCGTTAGGCATAGCAGCCGCAGCCAACACTGCGGCCACCGTCAGATCCCACCAGATGGGGAGGGGAGAAGCCGCAAGAGAGGGAGAAAGGCTGGAGGGGAGGAGGGAGGAGATGGAGGAGAGGGAGGAAGAGGAGAAGGGGGGTGAGGAGCCCGGGGGGGGAGGAGGAGGAGCCGCTCCACCCCCCCAGGCGGAAACCCTAGGTTGAGGCGGCTGGGGTTGAAGAGGGTTAGAGAGAGAGGGTCTGGGTTAGAGAGAGAGAGTACAACCGCGGTATATTAAAAGTTGTCACTGTTTGAATCCCATGCAGAAAGAGGATCCCAATAAGACACTCCTGAGTTGATTGCCTGTGCTTATGCTCTACTGCTTTTTCCCTTTAATGGAAAAAAAAAAATCCGTACAAGATTCTGAAAATAGTTTCAAGAGTGCTTCTCTTTTTATATTACTGTTTACAGAGGCCAAGGATCCTCGTCCTCAAAGGTTTTCATTGATAAAGAAGACCAAGTGACTGTGCATGCATTGAGGCATAAGAAATCATGTTCAAAGTAAATGGCAATTGATAGGGGTAAAATGTAAAAAATACTACTAAATCACTTGAATTCTCAGATTTCTCAAAGACACCATTTGTTGAACACGTTGTGCGGGAAAGGTGCAGTCAAGAATAGGCTTCAACGTGTGCAGTGACAAGGGGCAGAGGAAAGTATGTAATGAGAAGCATTAGTGAAACCGAGTACTTGTTTACCTGCTCTGATTTCCGTTCGGTAGAGAGTACTGATAGATGGAAGAGTCAGAATTGTATGATTTTCAAAAGATGGATCTGTCGCGCAGAAGCACTTCGGCAGCAAGTGGAGTAGGTGGCTAGGCGCATTGTTTCACCGTTTCTCGTCGGCAACCAGTATTTTGTGGAGGAGGGGAACCGAATGGGATGGATGAAGAGATTTTGGCAAGCCATTAATTCTGATGGAAGAGAGGCATTGGTATTTGGCAGAAGTCCAACGTGTGGGTGCAGTTGTGATGGTTAAGGTGCAAATGAAGGGGAAGAGAATTATCGAGAAACCCCCGAGAAAGAAGACAAAAGGGAAAGACCCAAGAAGAGGCAAAATGGGAACACAGCGGGAAAAAGAACGAAGTCTGGGAAGACATTTCCAGAACTTCACAAAAAGAGATCAAAAGACAAAAAGGGGTAAAGCACAACGCATAAATCACAAAAAAACTAACAGGCAAGCCACCAAATTGAGGTATTAAACTGGCAAAATTGACCCAAATTGGATAGTCATCCAATTGCAAAAGTCACTCTTTACTTTATAGGTGTTTGGATATTCATTTCAAAATCTCACACACAACGTATCAATTATGTTCATTCCAAAATCTCGCGATAATAAAAACAAATCTTTCCTTCATATGAACTGAATCACGAAGTCCTCTTTTTTCGAAAAGAAACATGCAAAGATTAGACTTAACTTATGCACCTACTCTATACAGAGCAAAAAACTACTAACATAAGAATCAAACCTTACAAACCAACATAACGCCTTCATTAAGAACCCGGGTTAGTGTTCATTTTGCTTTTTTAGATTGAAAATACACACTTTAGTCGGGCTTAAGAAAGTGCAAAAGTAAGAATTGGCTATGATCATGTCAGATTTGTTGTCACACTAGAGCAAATGTGGACCCGAAGAGGGAACAATGTAATTCAACTGTACAAATCACTAGCTGTTTGGGCCATAGCCCTATAATCAGCCATATTGGAGGAATGAGCCACAATGTGCCGCTTATTAGCACACCAAGAGAGTTAGGACCCATAAACACACCAAAACCAGTGATAGATCTGTAATCAACTTAGTCACTAGCCCAGTCAAACTCAGTCAGTGAAAGAGAGCCAGGAATAAAATGCAAGCCACAATAATTAAATGGTTTAATTTAGGAGCTCGTATGTATCGGCAAACCACATCAAAACGAAATGAAATCTTAGAAGACCATCAAACAAACCAAAACACCCTTCATTCTAATGATACAAAATCATTCATTCTAAAAAGGTCGTCAAGAATTGCAACATGAATGGTAATTTAGCTTGTAACTAACAAATTCGTCAAATGCTAGAATAATAAAACATTAAACATTAAACAACAAAGAACTAAATAGTAAGTAGAGTGGTAGCTCAATGATAAACACCTTAAGACTTGAGTGCAACCATCACTAACTATAACTAACAACCAAACCTTCCTACCTTCCACATGTAAAAGAAAAAATGATAAGTACTCCCTCCGTTTCAAAACAGATGTCCAAAATCACTATTCACGCCTCTCAGAAAATCATCTACTTCATATTTTTTAAGCTATGAGATCTTATTTAATAGATTATAATTAGTTTTATTAAAAAGTTTTTAAAATCATAAAAACTAATATAAAATATGGATAATTTTTTGAGAGGTGAGAATAGTAGTTTTGGAGTTCCATTTTGGGAAGCATATTATCATCAAACAAGAGCAAGACTCTCAATGTAGTGAAGAGCGTCATCTCTTGTAAATTGTGGCCTACATACATTAGAACGTCCTGGAAATCGTATCATATATCTCTCATCAATTTTCTCTGGCACCACGTCTAGAAGGTCCTTCAAAGTACCATCCTTGAAACTATAAGACACGACTTTATCTGATACATTCAACAATAGGACGGACTCATCCTCCTTCTCTTCGCGAATAATGCTTAGTATAGAGAAAGCATAATAATCCCGAAAATAAGTAGTAAAAGGCTCTGGGCGGCTATGAACAATAGCAGGGAATGCAGCCACAACGCAATCAAGATCAACATGATATTTGACAAACCAACCAGAGTAGTCGCTTTCCATCTCAAAAACTTGGAATCTAGTTGTAAATAGCTCCTCAATTAGATGTAAATGGCCATTAGACTCACGTAATAAGATAGGCTTACCAATACGAAAATTACGTTGAACCCTAGGAAAAGCCGGCATTTCTTCAATACACTCTAAATCGATATTGAAACGCGACCAAGCCCCTATCCAATGAATACTTCCATTCCAAAACACCCCGTTAGTGAAGGTATCACATTCCCGCCCCATAAAGCTTTTTCCAGATACCCTCCAACAGCGATTCTCCGAAGAATATGTCTCAATATGATAATGACCAAACGAGGGTGTGATACTTCTTCTTACACATACTAGTTTGTAATGATGCGATCTTAATGGATCAAAAGCAATATCAAGCCCAGAAAAATCACCAGGTGGGTAAAACTGTATATACTGCTTGGTGGTGGGATTTACTACGAAATAACTGGGGACCGTTCCGCGTTTGAGGAGTCTGCTAGTACAGAGCAACAAACCATTACAAGATTGCAAAATATCCACACCTGAAAAATTCCCATTGCTCGGAATGAAACTGAGAGATTTGAGCGGAGGATCCCTAGAGAAAGACGACTTGGGCGAAACGAATTCGAAGTAGGGACCGCCGGCGGGGGCTGGGTGGACGAGGTACGGCCACTTCTTGCGCAGGAGGAGGCCAGAGAGTCTGGGGTAAGAATTGCGGAGGAGAGAGAATCTTGAGGAAGAGATGAGAGAGAGCCAGCTTTTCGACACGCTTTTGAATTGAACCTGAGACTTAAAGGGGGTTCGAACGAGAATCCCGGCTAAGATATCGTCGTTTTCGGCGATTGCTATGGCTGAAGAGGCCGTCGTTACGTCGTCCTCCACGGTCGATTGTTCGACGGCGGTGGGCGCCCTGGCTGTACATCTGCGAAGATGACCTTTCTTCTTTTTCATCCCGATACAAAGACAACTGCAACCTAGAACTACAAATCCTTGCTGCTAAGATTTTGCAGTGGTACTGTGGTAGTGTGATGTTTGGGCTTTAACAAGCGTGGACAAGAGTTTGGGCTCGTGATGCCACATGGTTTGGGCGTACAATGAAGAAGCCCAAGCACTAATGCTACATTGCATTCTTGGTCCTTAATACCGGCCCGTGAGTTGGATAACACCTTCTTTTTAGGGCTGCACATCGGTCGGATTTTTCGGGTTCGGGTCGGATTTGACCCGACCCGACCACTCATCGGATTGAATGAACCTGGCCCGACTCCGACCGAACCACATATCGGGCCCCGACCGAATGGTTGTCGGGTATGTCGGATCGGGATCGGATCGGGTGTACGGGTTGGGCCAATTTTTTGGGCCTTTTGTTTTGGGCCTTTTTTAAAAAAACACTTGCTTTTGGGCCTTTTTTTTAGCTTCCTTTAAAAAAACAAACAAGTTTTTGGGCCTTGCTATTAATTGGTTATTGTTGGGCCTTGCTATTAATTGGTTGTATTAATTGGTTGTTGGGCCTTGATACTAAAAAAACAAAATAATGCAAAACTGGAAAACAAACTAATGCAGCAGCCCATGTAAAACAAAGTTACAGACTATTAAACTAATGTCTAATGCAAATCTGGAAAACAAACTAATTGCTTTTGTCATTCAAAAATCAAAATAGACTTAACAAGTGAGATGAGAAATTACAAACTAGCACTCTAGCAGAGCACTAGCACTAGCAGTAATAGACTTAACAGAGCATGAGACTTGATTGTCAACATTGTTTCCACAACAGCAGCTTCAACGACTTGAGAGCACTAGCAGTAATTCCAAAGCCCAAAGGAAATTGAAATCTACTGTAAATCTACTGAAACCCTAACTAAATAATAAATACATGTAAAATGTACTGAAATCTACTGTAAATCTACTGAAACCCTAACTAAATAATAAATACATGTAAAATGTACTGAAATCTACTGAAACCCTAACTAAATACATGTAATATGTAAATACATGAGGATTTGTAGTACCTTTGACGTCTGATGTGATGAGAGTCCGAGAGAGAGGTGAGAGACTTTTAAATGTCAAATATCTGTCATCGATCGCAAGAGAGACTGAGAGAGTAGTAGAGTACCCAGTGTTAGCATTAAATCACTTTGTTTCGAAAAAAAAATAAAGAACAGGACAAGAGAGGAGAGGAGAAGAGAGGAAGGAAACAAACCTCAGGTTGAATTTGTTGCTTCACTTGCTAGGAGAAAGATGGAGAGGGAAAGGGAGCGACGATCGACGAGAGGGAGAGATGGAACTGCCCGACTGGATGGGTTGGAGCCGTGGAGGACTGGACTGGATGACCGAAGGTGGAGTAGATCAGTAGACGAAGACGAAGTGTAGTACTGTAGTCTCAGAGAGAGAGAGAGAGAGAGAGAGAGAGAGAGAGAGAGAGAGAGAGAGAGACGGTTTTCTTCCATATCTGGATGGGGTGGAGCCATGGAGGGGTGTAGAGTCTGTAGACGACGAAGTGTAGTGTGCGGCGATGTGGTTCTGGACTTCTGGACCTCTGGTTCACTTTGAGTTTTAGGGTTAAAACTTAAAAGACTATATATACTAAGTGTAGTTTCGGTCGGATCGGGTAGGCCCGACGCAAATTCTGAGAAACCGTAACCTGACCGAAAAATGTAAATTTCCAAATAATTCCACCCGGACCCGACCGTATTACCTCATCGGACGGATCGGTTTAGTGTTTTTTCCGGGTCGGGTCGGGTCGGGTCGGGTGGTCGGGTCCGGATGTTTTGAACAGCCCTACTTCTTTTTTTTTAACCGATTTTTACCCTTTAAATCTAGAAAAGAGGCATCTAAGGTGGTTTTTTGAAAAAACTAGTTTTTTTTTTAAAAAACTAGTTTTTCACAATTTTTTATGTGATGTATTGTGAGAGAATGACATGTCTCGGTTTTTAGAAAAACTGTTTTTTGTTAATGGTACACCCCTAATTACCTAAGTCACTCTTTTTAATTACCATTCAGGTAAGTCACTCTTTTTTGGGGTTTAGACACTTAGGGAATAATACAGTTTCATAAGTTTTTAGAAGGTTAGACACTACCAAATGATTTTGAGGGTTTAGGCAGTGGCTGCTCCAAGAATGTTTGAACACCCTAGCCAAAAATATAAATTAAATTTTTATCATTTTGAACACCCTAGCCAAAAATGTTTGAACACCCTGCCTAGAAAATTTGAACACCCTACCTTAAATGTTTGGATACCCTACCCAAAATGTGTGAACCAAAAAGAAAAAAAATGTTAATCTCTTCTCTGGACTCTCAATTCTATGCAGATGCAAATGCAAATACAAATATAGGGACTGGTATGTAATTAATGAAAAAGAAAAAAAAATCTGTAATTTATCAAAATGAAAAAGGAATAGGGATGAAACCTTTCCTAATCTTTCTAACTTTCTGCAAATACAAAAATGAAAGAGAGTCGTTTCGCCATGGTCCACAGCCTAATTTGATCAGAACCTCTCCTAATTCTCTGATCTCTCTGGAAAAAGATTTAGCAATTTCGCCATTCTCCGTCCATCACCGTCGTCTATCGTCTATGGACTCTCATTCGAATCACTGAATCAACCAATCGCCCACAGGTAACAGGCTAGACCTATTTTCGATTTTTCGATAATCTGGTGTTTTGAGTGTGAGTTGTCGGTTTAGGTTTGTCCTTTGTATTGACTCTACCTATCACTATTGCAATAGTTGAAAGAAGTTTTCCAGCCATAAAGTACATAAAGAGCAATCTGCGCAATTGAATGGGAGATCAGTGAATGAACGATTGTTTGGTTACTTATATTGAGAGTGATACATTTGATACCGTTGATAATAAGGCTATTATGCAACGGTTTCAAAATATAAAAAGTCGTTGAGGCAATTGTAATATGCCAAACACTATGTTTTTTTTTTGTGGCATTGTTGATATTAATATTTTTTTTGGGGGGTTTATGTACGATTATGATTTCTAGAGGACCGTAGTAGAATTTTTGAACACCCTCACGAGAATTCCTGGAGCCGCCACTGGGTTTAGGCACTTTCATATGGTTTTGAGGGTTTAGGAACTTTCATATGGTACGCTAGGATTTAGGTTTCGGCACCTTCTTCCCTAGGCTTTAGGTTTTAAGGTGCAATAGGGTTTTAGTGGTTTAGGCACTTTCATAGGATAGCCTAGGGAAGGACACTATCACTAGGGTACCCTAGAGTTAGGTTTAGGCACTCTCATAGGGTGCCTTAGGATTCAGGTTTTAGGGTGCACTTTCCTATTACAGGATTTTAGTAGTTTAGGCACTTTCATTGGGTAACCTAAGGTTTAGGTTTAAGCACTTTCATAGTGTACCATAGAATTTAGACAATTTCATAAAGTTTGGGAGTTTAGGGGAGAGAGAGAGAGAGAGAATCCGAACAACTTACCCAATTCATTGCAAATTACCTGGGTGTGGAGGTGTCAAACGTGTCGGCATGGCCCATTTAATTTCGTGTCAATCATGCTTGGTATCGTGTCGTGCCGGCCCGTTTACTAATCCATGCTGTGTTGTGGCATTCCGTTTTCTTAATCGTATCATGTCATGCTGGCTCATTTACTTAATCATGTCGTGCCTGTGCCAGCACATCTCCGAGTTTAGTCGAAATTTTTTATATAATCTAGCCAAGTTTCATCAAAAAAAAAATTGTATATCTAATAACTATAACTATATTGGCTTATTAAAAGTATATGACATATAAGTCAAATTTTTTTGTATAATCTAGCCGAGTTTTGGCGTATTAAGATTCGCAAAATATTTGTATTGGCTTATTAATTTTTTCTAGTACATTAAAGTGGTATTTGTTATGTCATGTCTGGGTCGTGCCTCGTGTTGTGCCGTGTCTAGCCAATTCCGTGCCGTGCCCGTCTAGACCGTGTCGTGCCATGCTGTGCCCATGTAAAACCGTGCTCTTACCACGTCGTGCCACATTTAAACTTGTCGTGTGTAACGATCCGCCCCCGTCTTGCACAATATTGTCCGCTTTGGCCACCCAAGCTCCTTCGACTTCCCAATAGGTAACCCATCCCAGGATTAGTCCAGGGTGAACACGCTTAAGTGCGAAGTTCCAACGAGTTTTGACGCCAGCACGACTTTAAAAGGTCTTGTGCAAGTTAGGGCATGATCTATTCTTTTATATCATAGAACGTCATTGCATCTAGGTGGGTCCTAGGCTGTCACATTCTCCCTACTTTTTCATGCAACGTCTTCGTCGGATATTGGCCCAACAACCTTCCCCCAAGAAGTATAGCACTTAGTTTTGCATAGCACTTAGGTTCTCACTACGGGATTCAAGAGGTGACTCATGTAGAATCAAAAGGTGGCTCCTGCCTTATAGTCCAAGGTTGTGCTCTGATAGCTATTGTAATGACCCGCCCTCGCCTTGTACAATATTGTCTGCTTTGGCCGCCCAAGTTGTTTGCACTTCCCAGTAGGTAAGTGACCGTGTCGTACTATATCAAAATTAAAAAAATGAAGACAAGGAATTAACCCTACTCAGAAGAATAGTGGCTGAGTCTGAGTGTTGATCCGCAGAGACAATTTGGCTAAGTTACATTACTTTCGACTAGTTTCTAATTCAATTTAGAAAAAAAGAGATTTGAATGATTGGTTTTTGGAAACTAAATTAATTTAAGAAACAAGTAATAAAATTGATGAAGAACGAATGGAGGATAAATCTAGGGTTTCGAATCCACCTCGACCATGTAACTAAGTTATATGTAGGCTAGGTTTATTATTCAAATCACAATTTGTCAAGAAGATAATTATGTTGTTAACAGGCATGGACTATCACATAGCACAGACTGTCTCGCTGGCACAACTCGTCTCTTTCACAGACTGTCCAGTGGCACGATCCGTCTTACGAGCATAATCCATCTCAGTTACCCAAGCACAAGCGTAGAAAACCATTGTTTAACTAGGTATTTGAGTTGCAATCACAAATACTCAACCAATAGAAAGAATTAAAATGATTCCATCCATATGTAATCAAAACATGTTCTAATTTAAACAATCGATTCCAGTTAATAAACCTAACGCCTACACATATACCGAGTTACTTGCAGCGGGGCTTCATCTTTCCCCTAGAAGGTGTTTAGCCGGCCATGAAGATGGTGATGAACGTTTGATTTGATGAAGAACTTGAAGAACCCATGGATTGGCTTGCTTTTCTCCATCTAAACTTGCCTCAAAATATTCTAGGACGCCCAAAACGTACAGAGCAATAGCCTATTTATAACAAAACATCAAAAAATGTGGTCAAAGCCCTAATCCGTGTTTGACTCAGCTAAAACCGCCCTAGCGGCTTCGATTCCCGCCCGGACAGAAATTCCAGATTGCAGCGTCAACTTCGCGGACTCGCCCCGGCTTCATCCGAACTCGAAATGACGCAATTCTTGGACCGTTGCGAAGCTCATACATCTACTTTGCTTTTCATGCCTCATATTGACTCCAATCAGCACTTTTAATGGTTCGGCACTCTCCAAAGCCTACAAACACGATTCAACCGTTATAATTCATCAAATAACTCTATGATTGGACTATTAAAATGTTAAATAGAGGATTAAATGGGTGCTTTTCAGCACCTATAAAAAAAAAGAGCATTGCAACTAAACTAAGTAAAAGGGAAAAGATAGGTTTTTTAAACCCCGAGGCGGCCCCGGTGGGACGAGTGAAGTCTCGTGAGGGGTTTTAGCAGTGATCACCCACAAAACACAAGGAATCCCTCAACATGGAATCCAAAACCTGTCATGCAACCCATAGATACTTCAAACCAAGGTCTACGACGCTACCACAAAGATACTAGACAAGCAACAAGAGTTCCAACTGCTAACAAATCGATAAGATAGACCCCCAACACCTAATTCTAGCGTGTGTGAGTAAAGGCCTTGATCACAAGTGAACAATGATTGACCGCCCTAGACAGACCAAATCTCGACTTCAATTCTCACTGTGTCATGCACTCAACAAATGAAATAACTCGAAACAAGGTGCACTTATATACTTTCATGTGTGCGTTGGAAGTTATGCAAATGGAAGCAAAGTAGCCACACACATTGACACAAAAAGAAAGCTCTTTAAAGTGGACACGATCTCATGAAAGAAATGTCAAGTATCGGAATGCTTAATCAATCCACAAACCACACCCCATCACCTCTAGGATCAAATAGGACTTTGTTCTCAGTTATATCGTTAGGTAATGGAAAATGTTTCAAGGCTAGGTAAGACATTCAAGTGTTGGAGAATGGCCTCATAACAACTCACGTAGGGCATATTTTATCAATGTTGAGCCCTCTTCCTTCCTAATGCACCAAATATCTCTTTCCCACCTTTGCAACACAAGCCGCAATGAAATCAATCGTTTCTTCACAATGAAATAAATGGATGCTTTTCAGCACCTATCAGTCACCCATCCCAGGATTACTCCAATGTGAACACGCTTAACTGTGAAGTTCCAACGAGTTTTGACGCCCGCACGGCTTAAAAGGTCTTGTACAAGTTAGGGCATGATCTATCTATATAATATTACACGACGGCTATTTCAAAATGTCCTACGTGGCATTTACATATTTCAAAGATCTCTCATTTATCTTCTTACAATCTATATATTACATTACACAAAAGGTTTTTTTCAAAATGTCCTACATAGCATTTTCATGTTTCAAAGATTTCTCATTTCTCTCCTAACAATATGTATAACAAGGCCCAAATCATTATTTCATATGTGAATTTCAAATTTCAAAAAATAACTCTTCTCTCTCTTTGACATCCAATCTATCATAGAAAAATGTCCGACATGGCATTTCCATATTTCAAAGATCTCTCATTTCTCTCCTAGCAATATCTACAATAAGGCCCAAATCTTACCTTATGGACAAAGTTATGTTTCTAAAGCCTAAGAAAATTTTGCATTTCCAAGATAACTTTTAGTTAATTTACAAAAATGAAAAAGGAAAGCGGATAAAAAAAAAATCATTTCTCAAAGAACTATCATTTCATATGGGAATTTCAATTTTCAAAAAAGTACTCTTTCTCTCTCTTTGACACATTATTTTTTTCTTGCAAAATGCATGCACTCCCAAAATATGAAGTACAATTTTTTTTCTACAAGAACTGTTGGGTTTTATTATTCATTCCCTTCTGCAAAGGTTGTCAAATTCTTCATTTTGGGAGAGAAGTGTTGATCAATCCATTCATTCCTTGGTTTATTTTATTTTTGAATGGTAAATGATTTTTGTTCAAACTTTTTTGCCTTTTATAATACAGAAAGTAGGGTTGTTCAGCGGATCATCCGATCCGCCAATCCGACCAATCCGAACCGATCCGAACCATCCGTTGATCCATCCATGAATGTTCGGTTCGGTTCCCGATCGAGAATTTCTTATTTGGCGGTTCTAGATCCGGATCGGATCGGATCGAATCGGATCCGCTCAATCCGCTCAATAATCCTTCTTTAATCTGTCAAATCCGCTCAATCCGACCTGATCCAATCCGATCCGTAACCGAACCGTGAATGTTCGGTTCGGTTCCGGATCTTAAAAACCATAATCCGCTCTGAGCGGATCGGATCAAATCCGTATTCGATCCGTCCGGATCCGATCCGTGAACACCCCTAACAGAAAACATGAATTGACCAATTAATTGGTTTTTCTTTTTTTGTTTTTAGTTTTACTTAACAATCATGATAGGGTTGGTGGCATAATATTAGCCTGAATGCTTGATGATGAGATCATAAAGGGCATTTAGTACGGTTAAGGCTTTCGAACTTTGTCAAGTGCCTTCAGGCACGGGTAAGACACTAGTTCTCTTATATCATAGAACTCCATTGTATCAACGTGGGTCCTGGACTGTCACTCTATGCCCCAGCCTGTGCCAGCCCAACCCGTTTGACACCTCTACCTGGCGGCACATTTTTGGAGCTATCGAAGCATGGCCTCTCCAAACTAGACCAACCGGGAATTCTCTCCTTTTTTCTATCGTAATTTTCTATCGTAATTTTCTAGCCACTTAAATAATCATCCTCCACCCACTTCCAATTTAGAGTTTCATCCTGTGCTCTTTTTGGAATTATGTTTCCATCCCGAAATTTAAATAAACCCACTTTTGCCCTTGATTATATGTATACAATTATATATATACTAGAAGATTAAAGACTAAAACGAATATTTTCATCCAAAATTCTTCATGCTTTCATCCCAAAATTCTTTGCCTATGGGGTAAAGATTTTTCAGATGAAAACATAAAGAATTTTGGATGAAAACATAAAAAAAAAAATCTTTTATGGGATGAAAACAAAATAGATTTTTGTTGTAGTTCTTTGTGTTTTCATAAAAAAATCCTTGATCCAGCAATCATTATTACGATTTTTTAAGAGAAATTTTTTTAAGGGAACCGCATGGGTGGCCAAATTCATAAAGGGAAGTGAAATAAAAATTTTACCATGATCCTTGAATATACTCTAGTGATCATGGTTAAAATCAAACCAATAATCATTTCAATGGTTTTTGACTTTTTTTTTGCCATGATTTAATATGTTAATTCAATAATAATTATTACCATGTTTACAGGTCATTAAGTATTTTTTACCATAAAACTGGGATTTGTTTTGATATTTTTAATCCTATGACAAAAAAATATGATGAACAATTTTTTGTAGTATGGTTAATTCATGGTAAATATTATAGGATACAATAGCTGATGCGCGAGCCTATATAGATAAGAAGTACGTACGTGTAGGCCCGCACAGCGGCTCTCTTATAGAAGGTAGAAAAATCAGAAAAACAACAAGTTATATCGACACAAGGAAATAAATCATGGTGAAAATAAACACATTACACATGATTTTTATTTTTACCATAATGTTATGGGTGTGAGTTTTACCATGATTATTGGAAGATATTGTAGCCATATCTTATTCCACGATTAAAGTTCTCAAGTCAACAAATATTACAATGTTCATTGTTCCTAGTTCGATTTTTTATCATAATGACCAGAATATCTTGTGAACATGTTTTTACCATGAGTATTCGTAATTTTACCATGAGTAATGTTATTGACTTATTTTACCATAATGTGCAAGTGATCAATCCAACTTATCTTCCCTATTGAAAATTATGGGACATGTCACTTTGAATTTCCCCACTCATTTCCCATGATTTTTCAGTAGAAATCATCTCCAATTAGAATAAATAATCTCACTTAATTTTGAATCTCCACCATTTTAAAAATTTCATGATTTTAGGCAACAAAATTAATCATCCACCATTTCAAAAATTCCATTTGAAATAGTCAAACCAATCCCCCTTTATTAGGAAACTATATTTACATATATTAATTTGTATCACTAAAAAGGGTAAACAAGGTATTTCACAAATAAAAAGGATGAAAACATAACCATTCAAACTAACAGGGATGAAAACGTCCGTGGTGTCCAAAAAAAAAAGGATGATTACCTCTAATTTTCTTCTTCCTATTTTTGACTGGGCAAGAATAACAAATTTGTGAACCTTTGTGGATCGCTTTTGTTGCAATTTCTCAATTTTACTCCGTCTTTCAGGTTGTTTCCTTCCTCTGGATTGGGAGTCTATAAGGTTCAATTGATCGGGTTCATGTTTTTTTTTTTTTTATTTTAAAATTAACCAAGTTTATTTGGACATTTTTGCTTTTGCAAATCAAACTAAATACAAGGGCGGCTCCATTGGGTTTCAGGGTTTCAAGCAAACCTCCTAAACTCGAAAAAATAATTAAAATTTTGTATATATTTTGCGTACAATTTGATATTTTTTTCATATTGTTCATGCAAGCTAACCTCCGGAGTTTGAAACAAGAACCAAAGCTGTGTATATTTTTGCGTATAATTTTGAAATGTCTATCGTATTGTCTACCGTGCCCACGTTGTTATGAACAAACTAAAGTCGAGCTGTTGGAGAAAATGAGCTTTTCGGAGGCAAGTAAATAAATAAATAAATGTATGTATGTATATATAGGGAGCACTTCTAACCCAGGATCCAGGATTCCGGACCTCCACTTTCCTGATATTTTTTTTTATGATCCGAACCGTCTATTACAGTTTTGTGAAAAACTGCTCGAATCAAGCCTTTCCTGGTATTCTTTTTTGATGATTTCTCTCGGGGCCTTTAAAAACACGTTTTAAACACATTGGACGGTTCGGATTTTGCAAAAAATAATTTTTAAAAGCTTCAAAACATCCAAAAACCTCTAGTCAGGGATCCCTGACTGGAAAATCTACCTATATATATATACGGAAATCTTCTAGTCAGGGATCCCTGACTTCAATAAATAAATACACATACACACACCCCCAATGATCGAATGAGGGATCCCTCATTTTGGTTTGTTGCGATCCTTATAGATCCCAATCAAATTTCGATGATCCAATTCGTTCAATGTGTTTCAAACGTGTTTTTAAGGGTTCACGCTAGGAATCACCAAAACAAAAAATACTAGGAAGGGATTGATCCGAGCAGTTTTTCATAAAACTGTATATATGCATATTTATGAAAAATTGCTCAAATCAAGCCCTTCTTGATGATCAAAATTCAATCAGGATCTATGAGGTCCGCACCAAACCGAAATGAGGGATCCCTCATTAGATCATTGGGTGTGTGTGTGTGTGTGTGTGTGTAAGGTAGTGTGTGTGTGTATACATACATACATATATACACACACCAATCTTTCTATCCACACCCGTTTTGTCTGCACCCCGTCCACACCTTAACTTTCTCAATCAAATTTTTATGATCCGAACCGTGCAATATGTTTAAAATATGTTTTTAAGGATCCACACGAGGAATCATTAAAAAAAAAATTTTAAAAAAGACCGGAAAGGGCTTGATCCGATTCCGAGAAGTTTTCCATAAAAACCTTATATGTACAATTTTATAGAAAACTACTCGGATCAAACCCTTCCCGGTTGTTTTTTTTTTTCCATGATTCCTCGCGGAGACCATTAAAAACACATTTAAACACATTGGACGGTTTGGATTATGTAAACACACGTTTTAAACCATTAAAAACACCTACTACCTCCGTCACTTTTAAAGGATACCTTTGGGAAACGTGTAATTTTGCAGCTGTTAAAAAATGCACTTTCGTAGCATGTTTTTAATTTTTTTTTGCACCAAATTAAAGACTCAAAGAGCACTTTAATTTGGTATAATAAATTAAAAAATTATATAAAGAAATATGTTCTTTAAGGGTTTGAAATTATACGTATTCCGGGATCACTTAAAAGGGACGGAGGGGGTATTTTTCTTCAATCCGGGATCCCTGACTAGGACATAGCCGTGTATGTATATGTATATGTGTGTGTGTGTATATATATATATATATATGCTCCTTCCTATGAGGGATCCCACTAGGGATGGCAATTTCCCCATATTCAATGGATACCCACCACGCCCATATGGAGATGGGGCTAATCCCGATTTTTCCCAGTAGTTGCGGGTATGGTAGGATAGGAAGAAAACGCGCTCAAGTATGGAGCGGGTATGATTTTGCAATTCGCACCTCCGAATACCTGTACCTGCCCTATACCCTCCCTGTAACAGGTTATACATACTACATATACTATAGTATTGTATATGTACATATAAATAAGAACAAACGTATTGTCGCGCCCCGATTTATTGGCCGCTCACCTGCTCCACTTCGGTGGGCATTTTGGCGATGCTTTCAAAATCATGACTTTTAAATGCGACAATTGTGAATTATGAGGTTTGCAACTGTGACTCGAGTTTTATTAAAATTTCAGAGTCGACACCTAACATTGAATTCAGGTGTGTCAGGTCACCCGTTAAAACTGTTTTTCAAAGACGAACTTTAAGAAAAATGATTCTTTTTTATTTTTTTCCGTTTGAGCAAATTCTTCTTTCAAACGGGTTTGAAATTGACTCTCTTTTTAGGTTTGCGAAGTCAGAGATGGGCTCGAGGATTTTCTGCGAGTGGGGAAGGTGTTAGGCACCCCACGTCATCTGTTCAGCGCTTTTCTCAATTTTAGCCTTTTTCAATTAATTATCCTTGGTAGAAATTAAATATAAAAAAAGAAGAAGTTAAATTACTTTGGAAATTCATATGTCAAGATCTAAAGGTCCGAGCATGTTTCGGGTGGATTCCCACCTTTCGCGTCTCGCGTTCTCAGATTTCGGCATATGGATTATCAATGCATTGATTTTGTATTTTTTTCTACAAATAAGGTTTTTGAGGGGGAAACCGACCAATTGCAAATCTTACTTTGGATTTTTAATGGAGCGGAATCCTTTATCGCCGGGACTTGATTTATAGGCTACTTTGAAAATCGCCATCAATCGGTCACAGGCTACCTTGAAGTTCCGTAAACAATATGTACATAAAAAAAAATATTGAATGACTGGTTTTGAATATTGAAAATGAAAGGGGGAACGCCCCTGTGTTGGATTACATGATGCTCATCTTGGGTGGCAATTAATTTGAATTGTATAGGCTAGACGAAAATATAACTTGAAAAAGTGCCAAATTTGGTTTCACTATTTTTGAGCTATATTAACGTTGTCGCGTATAAAAATACAAATTACAAGACCTCGGTCGGACTGTAATGGAAAAGAGATGACTGGAATTTTTGTGGGCTTTGGACTTAGGTAAAGGCTTTGTGGGTGTTTTTTTTATGGGGAAGCAGAGGCTTTGTTTTTGGTTGAGCTTGAAGCTCTGATTTTTCTGGACTGGTTTTGGAATTGGACAGAGGGACTGCTGGTTTTTGGGTTTACTGGGGAGAGAGGAAGACTTGCTTCAAAGCTTGTGGGTTTTCTATTCTCTCTTGGAATTCTGACCAGAGAGACAGAGAGATGAGAGGTTTTTTTTCTTCTTTTCTTCCTTCCTCCTTTTCTTTTCAAATGCAGCAAGCCTTAATACTAAAAAAAAAAAGAATTAATCAGTATTTTTCTACACATAATTACTTATTCAATACTGGTCTTGTTTGATATATGTCATCGAGTAGATTTTAAATATATATTTTTTCCAACATCTGATATAAAATAATAATAATAAACATTTTAATTTTTATAAATTAAAAAGGAGAAATAAATAGAGAGAGAAAATTAAAACCGTCTCTATATGTAAGGGCATATCTAAAAATGCTCCATATTACGAATCTCATCAAAACTACAACCATTATTAGACATGCCTGAGTCTACTTCACTAGCCTTTTTGCTTTGGCATGTCGAATTAACTACTAGGAGTATTGAAAGTGGCTCTCTACTAAGCATTAAATGTCAATTCTCTCATTTTTGCCTTACTTGCCAATGTAAGTGGTCTTCCTCTTCCTTATATTTTTGGCTTTTGGATAGCTAAAGTAGAGAGTAGCACCGGAATTTACATGCAAAAAATGTGAAAAGTGAATAAGCAAAATAAAGAGTGTATTCGTTTTTACTGTTGACTAGCTAATAAAACTAGTATAGTGTTTCGAGATGTCTAAATGGCGGTTACTTTCATCGCGCCAAACACGAAACTTGAAAACCCTCCTTTCATCGCGCCCAACACGAAACTTGAAAAAACCCTCCGTCCGGAAAGATCACTTCTCTCTCTCTCTCTCTCTCCCCGAATTTGAATCTGCATCCAACTCTCTTTTTCAATTCAAGTTCCGAGCTAAAAGATATGGAGGAAGTCGACGAAACAGAAGCCCCACCTCAGGTCGATTGTCGATTATTTCCTTCACTTTTTTCATGTGCTTTCGCTAATAGATATCTGACTTATATGCTTGCTTGATTTTTCGTAGTCGAATTCAACTGTAACTTCGATTTAGATTTTATCTGCGTACATGCGATGGATTATTGTTAGATAAAACTTGCTGAATGTTTGTCGGTTGCTGACAAAACGGAGGACAAGGAATTACAGCTTTTCCAGTTTAAGTGGATTTGGCATTCTTAAAAGAAAGCATATAGGAATAAACGACTAACTCCAATACTGATTCTGCTGTAGTTTTGTGCTTAAACATAATTTCGAACCCTAAGTTTATCATCTGACACAAATTTGTCGTTAATGTTACTTACTTACCTTCGTGTAGCAGAATCTTAAGTAGTAATCGTCAAGTCAAAGTTCGAATCCCATATATTTGAGTTGACATTGTGTAACATGACACATGATGATTGGCGTGGTCATTTATACAGGTGTACACGGCTTGCATGATGCGCGGTCAATGGTAACTTTCTTATTCCTCTTCTACGCATGCTTATGGTGAAGAATTATTTATGTTACCAGGGAACGCTAGTGGTAAACTTAGCGATCGCAAAATCTCCTGCAAAAATTAACTCACCAAAGTAAACATCTAGAGATAATGAAATTTTGACGGGAGAAATGTACAAAATTGGCCATTATGTTCCTAAGAAGTGTGTTTTGTATGAATACTCTGGAAAATAATATTTAGGTTTAATAGAAGTTTATCATTTGGAAAGGTTCTAATTTTTTTTTATAAAGAAGCCTACCCCTAGCGTACCACAATTTAGACATGTGGTGCACCATGTTCTCGTTCTCGTTCCTCACACTCGTACGATCCGCGTTCCAGATAACATAGGAATGAAGATTGATGTTGGAAAAGAATGAGTTAAATTAGCTCCAGTGAAAAGGAGAGGAACCCTTGAAGATTAGTGTTTTAGTTGTTATTCGTTGGTAAATGAAAATTTGACTTGAGTGCCTTTTGACAAGAATAACTTGTTATGCCCAGGAGGTGAAATCACACACACATATATCAAGAGGAAAATCAGTGTTTATTCAAACTGTAATAAAAACTTACAAAACCTCTCCCCGCACCTCTCGGTTCTCTGTGTGTGTGTGTTTTTTTGTCTGTATCTCTCCGTTTCTTACACAGAAGAAACACACATAGACCACACTCACCACACTGCACACGCTACACATAAGTTTATATCGCCAAGTCAAACAACGTAGGAAGTGACGCTTTGCCTCGTGGCAAGAGGCTTTAATGTCTGCAACCTGCAATTGCAGCTCTGTTATTGCTCAGGGCCAGCTTCTAGAAGCCACAATTTTCAATGCATTTGTTCCAAAGTTCATTTGCAAGACGGCAGGTATCCGCCTAAGGTAATTAGAGTATTTGTTGGTATTTTGATTGGAAATCCTTACTGTAAGTTTGGGCTAGTACTTTTGAAATTTAGGCCCATTGGACCTGTATAGAAGAAACTTTTACTTTTCACATATTCCCCTCATTGTTGGGGATGAGAGAGTTTACAAATTATCTTCTAAATAGCAGTTGACACCAATATGTCTATTTCCTTCTCAAAGTTCTATCACGACCCTTCTAATTGGAAAATATTCTCCATTTGTATATCTGACATCATCACATGCGTTGGCAACTATCAGCCAAGGTGTGGAGATTACGACAATAGACTCTCTCTCTCTCCCCCCCCACCCACCCACACACACACACACACACAATATATATATATGACTTCAATAACTTTTCTTTCCAGAAATGGAGTTGCTTATTGTGATCCAAATGTCCGCCAACTTTATGTGATGGAAGTATGGGAAGAAGGTGGTGAAGATTTTCCCCTAATTGCTATGGGTTAGTTGTCTTGCAATTTTTAAGGAGAACCTGTTGATACCTGCATTCTCTGTAGTATCAACTCATTCCGTCAGCATTTTATTTGCAAGCATATAATTCTCTACCATTAACCCTCTTGTTCAGTAAAATCTCAAGCCAAGCGCCTGATCTTTTACACAAGCACTAAAAGTGAGGAGTCTTCTTTTACTGCTTTACAGCAAAAAGGTACGCGCTCATAGCTGGTTGATGTTTTACTGTCAGCTTGTTAGGGCTTTGTTTACTGTCTGAAATGATGCAGATGGAACGTGTGAGGCTCATCTGAAGCTTATGAACGGTTCAATATTCTGCTATGAGACAGCATGGCACAGGTATAGAATTATAGGCTGAATGTTCTATCAAAAACTCTTGTTCGACTACATAATTTAAGAGCAGACACTTTCTTCACACAAGGAGGTGTACTAGAGACCATACATTTATGTACTTATTATGTTTAACAGAAAACAGAAACTACAAATTGGCCATATCTTTTGGGTATAGTAGTCTCCACGTCCCACATATCTTTGGGGTACACTTTTGGCATTTCTTAGTTCTTAAATAACTATGACTTTCTTTGCAGAACTGAAGTTGCTTATTGCGATTCAAGTGTCCACCAACTTTATGTGATGGAGGTTCAGGACGAGGGTGGTGATGATTTTCCCCTAATTGATATGGGTATGAGTTATTGTTTTTGTTCAGGAGAAGATTTCAATTTCGCCTGTTGATACAGGCATTTTCTGTGGTATCAACTAGTTCCCTCAGCATATTTATTTGCATGTACTTATCCGGGTTCAGTAAAATATCAAGCCAAGCCTCTGATCATTTACACAAGCACTAAAAGTGAGGAGTCTTTTTTTACTGCTTTACAGAAAAACAGTATGCGCTCATAGCTGGTTGATTGTTTCACTGTCAGTTTGTTAGCGCATTGCTTACTGTCTAAACTGATGCAGATGGAAAATGTGAGGCTCATCTGAATCTTATGAAAAGTTCAATATTCAGCTATGAGAAAGCATGGCACAGGTATAGAATTATACGCTGAATGTCATATTAACCTCGTGTTTGCTGACGTTATTTAAGAACAGACACTTCCTTCGCACGAGAAGAATGTATACTGGAGATCGTTAAATATATGCACATTATGTTAACAGAAACTACAAATTGCACATATCATTTGGTGTAGTATTCTCTATGTCCCACATATACCAGGTAATTTCTGGGTCTAAGCCCTGGGGTAGCCTCAGGCCTGTGTTCCTTACTTTCCATGTGGGTGTCAGGTCTGGCAACGATGACAACCCAGTTAGTTTTCACACAAGCACATACATTATATGTCTCTAGACTAAACCCTGTATCTTGACTGTCTGAAATTTTACCAATCAGCTGAAATTAATTCTCCTATCTTTTTCCTGCTTTGCCCTTCTTTCTGTTCACCTTCATTTCTTGTTTCCAGATTGATATACCTCCAAGTCTCCAGAAAGGACGAGGGGTTAAACATCAAGGAGAGAAGTTGTAATGTGAGTCAAACTCACACTTATGACTTTTATTCCATCTCAAAGTTGAATTTTCAGGTTTGCAAAGTGATGTTCAAATCATGCTTGGTGTTGTTGTGACTGATCGAGTGCACTCATGTCATAAACCCTTGCATTAAAAATGCAGAGCAAGTGCTATTCTTTTTAAATTTTCTTTGTGAATGTGCATGCAGGCATACTAAGTCAATTCGTTAAAAGTTTGGCTATATATACTTGCAAGCTACGGTTTCTTTCTTTTGTTTTTGTTTTTCCTTAATTTGTCTCAAGTATAAGTGCTCTAGTTAGGAAGAATGATATTATCCACGTCAATGGGTAAAGGGATGCGAGACTGAAATTAACTTTGTTTGAGATAATGAAAAAATCCATATCAGCTTTTGAATTAAGGAATCACAACGAAAAGATTCATGCAGCCACCCCAAGTAGTTGGGAAAAGGCTTTGGATTTGTTGGTTATGTATGAGCTGAATGTTGGGTTTATCTTCAGAACTTGAGAGCGACCATAGCTTCTATGGATTTTGTCGGAATTATTCTCCATTCAACAGTGTCTGAGATGGTAAAGACGAATCCACAATGTCTTCTAGAAAGACCAAAGATAGCTCCAAGTAGGATATCGATGCATATGAATACTGAAACTTGTGATTTGCTGAGTTTGTAGCTATTTTAGTTTGATTTCATGTTCTGAGATGGATTTCACTCTAAATATTCTTTGAGTCCAATCTGCACTGCTTCTCTTGTTGATTTCTCCAAAATTTCATGTGAGTTTTCTCTTCACGGTTGATTCCCCGTAAAATGAGGAGGTAGATTCTAAGGTCTACAATCAATCGGTGCAAGTACACATTAAACTTCATAATTTGCTGAATATCTTGTTATCTCACCTGAAACAGTCAAGGAACCTGCTGCGAATTGCCAATTTGGATATTAGTTATGACAGGCGCATATTTCCTGTGAAGTTTCTGAATGATAAATCCAGCCCCTCCTTAGGTGAGCTTTTTGTCTTTTGATACCCATCTAATATCTCTACCAATTCAAATTCTACTTGGTAATGATATTGTATAACCATGAATTCATGGTCAGATATCAAGAAGCTTATACTGATGGATGCCAAGTTGCAGAGGCTAATTGATTCGATGGAGAAAGGCATGTTGAGATTATTGACCTGACACACATACACTCTATGTTCTTACAATACAATTAATCTTCTTTATTTCTTAAATTTTTTAGGTGTTTATGATGCACTGCAAGAGAAATACCTGAAGAAAATTTTGTCATGTGTTATGTTTGTGATGTTCTTTTACGACTTTTTCATAGTGGGAGGTGATGGGGGACCCTCTTACGTGATTGACTCTACATTTGAGAGGCTCCCAAGGTCCAATACGCCCATTCTTATATCGAAGCAACCCAATGAAGATAACATTCTGTTTTTCCATCCTCGTACAAGATCAAGCACGAGACATAGTATTCCAGGGATTAGTGGGGCACGACTCCGAGCGTCAGCCCTCGAGGGCTGGCTCTTATTCACTGGAGGAGAGGAAGGACATGATTTCATCACGATGTATAATATGAATACAGAAGAATACCGTGAACTACCTCGTGAGGATATAGAAGATTGTGGGACTGGACTCTTCTCTGTTGATTTTGAAAAAGTTTTCTTTGTCCATGTCGACGAGGCTTTGGTTCTCCATGTTAAATCTTATGAGAGTGGACAGGTTATATGGTCCAATTGGATGCAAGAAGATACACATAGCATTGCATCCAATATTTCAGGCTTTATGTATGGAGACAACTACATCTATTGGTTAGATATGCTTGGGATACACTTGTTTGAGTTAAAAGATGAGGGGGGCGATGAACCGTATGAAGTGATTAACCATAATATACAAGCACAACATGAAATAGCTTTAGGGTGCTTGATATGTGAGGATGAGTATACTTTTGACCTCTTGACGCTCCAACAACCTCTCGGATTGAAACAATTCAACTTGAACTTGGACTTGATGAACATTCGGAAGAAGAAATCGACTCCTTAGGTGCCACATGCTTATATGGGATTCATCGGCGGGCACGTAGTAGAGAGTCTAGAGACAAACACAGTGGATATAGATTTCCGGCGGAGGCGGAGTGGGACACCGGCAAAATATTTTTGTACGGTCCGCATTCAGACACGGGCAGACAGCATTGTACGAGTCTTGACATGGCAGGACTTGCAGATGTAATTGCAACTTGCAACTTACAAATATGTACCTGCGACTTCGGTTGGATTCGCTTGGATCCTCGGTAATATGCGTATTGGAGTCCATGAAGTCTCGGATGCTATGAAGCACTGAATTGAGTTTTTCGCATTCATCTCATCGGTAGAAATGGAAATCAGAATAAAGTGATAGAGATTGATGTCCACGTAGTTCTATATCTGTCTATCTCTTTTGGTATATAGATATGACCGTACACTCCTGTAAGAATTTGAGCTGAATAATATAGTGGTGTAGATTTCCTCCAGCGGAGATACACCATCATGGTGGAACCACGTAATCTCATGCATCTACTCACTCCCTCATTCTATATTTCAATTGTTTACACATCAATTTGGAGTTTTAATTTGTTGGGTGCATATGTGATGGAGTGATAGAACTTGAGAGTCCTAAATATAATATTGAGTCATTCATTCTATATTTCAATTGTTTACACATCGATTTGGTGTTTAATTTGTTGGGTGCATATGTGATGGAGTGATAGAACTTGAGAGTCCTAGATATAATTTCGAGTGTATAAGATAATATGGAATCACAATGACCTGAAATGTTTTCTAAAGAGGATAATCAAGAGTCAGTTATCAAACATGCCAAAAACTTTATTGAAAAGGCAAGTGAGTTTGGAGAGAGAAAATATGCACTTGTTTGCAGTGTCTGGTGCTGATCTTTTCTGTGGTAATTGTTATAATTGTAGTGGAATGCTTGGAACACTAAGAAAATAGAAGAGATCAAGAGAAATAGAAGTGACATTCTGGTGATCATAAAAATATCTTTATGGAGAAGAAAGGCTTTATCAGTATATAGTTGTAACTTTCTTGAATTTCTGGTACGCTCGCATACTTTTGCTGTCAGGTAATCACCACAAGGAGGTTTATTGTCACAATGTAAATGTGGAGAAGATTTTTTTTTATTCTTTTACTGTTTATCAATATAGAATAAAATAAATGGTGCTTTCAAGTATCATCTGTTATAAATTGTCTATTTAATATCTGTTTTCTATATCAGTTAGCTTTAATATCTGTCCACCACAAGGAGCTTTGTTATATTTTGTTGTGTAAAGGAATTAACCTCCTTTGATCAGTGGTGTGGATGTTTGCTTTATTTGTGTAGATCTGAAAATTAAGGAATTGCTTCCTTTTTTTCGTGTCTAATCTTTCTTTCTCCCTATCTTATTCGGTCATTCCCTCCTACCCCCACCCCAACCAATTCTGCTTCTTTTTATATGAGGACACTGACAAGGGATAACTTTCCAATGCTTAGCGATGCACATTTGCAGATGGATCCTTCAGGTAAATGCTTTTGCTTTGATATGCATCTCAAATTAACTCTCATCAGTTTCCTTCATACTCCATCTGTCGCATATTGTTTCTCCATTTTGGGAGAACCAACTTATCAATGGGTCACAATCATTGCACTTCAAAAGTACCAACTCCCCCAAATTACCTTTCAAAATTAAAGTCCTCTTCACAGAAGTAATTCTATAGATTTTGATTCTTTTGAAGTCAAATTGGACCACCATTTTCCCTTCCTTTTATTATATTATTATTTCGCTCCCCTTAGTTACAAACATCGCGGAGATGATATTGTTGGAATTGCTTTTGGTTCTACATATCGTTGGAATTGCTTTTGGTTCTACCAATTCACTTTTGGCTATAATGGAGGCCCAGGTTCGTTATCCACCTCCAATTTTAAATTTGTGACGTGTTCCTCTGTAAGACATCTTGTCTATCTCTTTGCTAATTTTCCCTTACAATTAGTGAACACCCATAAACCTTTTCCATGAAAAAGAAAAAAAAAAAGCAATAACATAAGGGTTCGCAGAACAAGAATACTTAGAGCTTGAAAATCTTGTTTTATTGTCTTGGTTAGTATGACTATAGTTAACTTTTGAATTTGCAACTGTAATCTTTCAATTAGTCTCCCTCCTCACCAATCAACTGTTCTGTTCCTAATCAATTCAGCAAAATACAGAAAATTAATGGGTACGGACAGAACATCTATGGAATGCTAAAAATCTACGAGATGGTGTTTTCCCCATCATCTTAACATTTGTCCTGTTTAATTAGGCTGAACTTTGTCTGTTACTATCAATACAGCAAAATATTGGAATATTAGTGAGTAAGACGCAACACCTATGAAATTTCCAAAGTACCAAAAAAAAACACCTATGTATGCTAAGAGTCTATGAGATGGTGTTTTCCATAGATTTCAATACTGCTCGAGACTGAAAGTGGCCAAGCTATCCCATCTTTTGCTGCAATTGATGATAAGAAGAACGTATTGGTTGGTGAAGCTGCAAAAGACATGGTTTTTTTGATATCAAGACCTTTGGGAGGAGTTGAAGACCAAGGTTCTGTACACTATTATTTGGGTAGAAGCATGCGGTAAAAAATACTCTCCAACGAGAATTTGCGCATGTCCTTCAAAAGCTTAAAAAGTTGGCTGAATCAAAAGCTTAAGAAGTATCTCAAAAACTGTAATAACTGCGCCGGTTTACTTTAGTGATGACCAAAAAAAAAAAAAAAGTGGGCTGGAAAATTGCAGGTCTGGATGTGCTTGAGCTTGTTGATGAGCCAAGTGCTGTTACCCTCTCCTGCAAGAGCAAAGATAAGGGTACTTTTGCAGTTTTCAGTTTGGGTGGTGGAACATTTAACATCACAATCCTTGGGATCTCTTAAAACTCTAATGGACTTCCCGACATACATTTTTCATCATGGTTATTTCCTACTGTTTATTTTGATAATGCTATTGTAATTTCTTAAACCCACTTTCTTTCGTATCAGGTTAAAGCCAAAGAGTTTGATACCTCATTGGGAGGTAATGATGTTGACCTTGTTTTAGTGAAGTACATGGTTCAAGTAATCAGGATGACTCATTCTGTTGATATCTCTGGCGATGGAATGGCTATGTGGAGGCTGAAGGACGCTGCAGAGAAGGCAAAATTGGAACTCTCGTCCTCTGATCAGACTTCGATGGAGGTCTCCTACCTTGCAGTGGCTGGAGACGTGCCCCCATAGATGCAAAGAGCAAGTTTTCCCACAGAATTTGAGGAACTCGTGAGGCCCCTCTTTGAAAGAATCAAGGCACTCTGCCAGAAATGTTTGGATGCTGCTGATGTGAATGTTGATGAAGTTATAATGGTTGGTGTCTTGGTGGTATGAAAAAAGTTCCTCGGATGCAGAAGATCGTTGAGAATCAGCCAGAAGCAGCAGTGGCTATAGGTGCCATGTTACAAGGTTATGATCTAGTTGAGAATCAGTGGGAGAAGCCCAATAAATTTGTTCCGCTTTCTCTGAGGATTGAGTCTTTGGGGGGTGTATTTACAAGGAGAGACAGTGGGATCCCAGCCATGGCAAGCCGAAACATCACGACATCATGAGAATACTATGATGGTGTTTGCATTCGCATTTTCCAAGATGAGCACATTAAAGCTTCGATGAATAGGCATCTTGGCAATCTCAAGTTGACTGGCCTTTCCATGTGCACCAGGAGGTGCCGTCTCTATTAGTTTGAACTTTCATGTTCCTAGTAGAGGGGTTCTCACTGTCTTAGCCAAGAGCAAGGATACAGAGTCGAAGTGGTCAACGGAATTTAAAGGTTTGGATGAAATCAGGGAGAATGGTGCTAAGATGATGGTTAAAAGGGCAGTAGTCTTTGGGCGAAGGAATATTGAGGAGTCTGTGTTGCTGCAAGTAAGAGCACAGTCGAGTGTACCATCGACGGGATTGAAAAAAAAATGATATGCAGCAGGAGAAAGGACTTCCTGCCTTGTTGTTTACGTTATTGTGAGGGAAAGTTGGCTGACTTGAAAAAGATGATGCACCGTGGGGATCTGCCCTCTCTCAAAACACTGCTTGCTGAAGCTGCACGGCTCTAGAATGTGATAACTAGCTATATTCCAGGCGAACCAGTGAGTACAGACAGTGATGATGAAGTTTATGATGCTCAACTGTGGGATAGTGATAAGTTTTAGTTATTTTGCGGGGAAAATGAAAGAGTGCGGTTTTGTTTATGGGGTAGTTTTACCAACTTATGCGCAAACCTGTAAGCAAGTCTTTTGCTATTTACTGTTGTTATTTATTTGTGGCGTATCTTCTGTCTAGTTTCTTAACATGTAATGCAGGACGAATTTTTAGAAGTTCAATATTTATCTGTACTTTCACCCTATAGTTATTGTTCTTTATCCAAGCACCCTAAAGATATAAGCGGCTTTAGTTTCCAATCTTTCGGCCTTCCATTTTAGGCACGATTTTTCCAATTGAGCCCTTTGGGTTTCCACCTTCAAGTGTGATTGCGTGATGACATGAAATTGTCATCTCGCTCTTGGGCATGTTTTGCACGCACTTCTTCGGCTGTGGGGAAAGACGTGCTTCTTCGTGTGGGATTTGCTATTAAAGGCTTCTGCCTTGTGGAGATTGCCTTTCTGCCTTCTGCACAAGTCTTTTGCTATTTTCATCTGTTATGATTCCCGATGGGATGTTTCTGTGATGTAGTCTTCTGAGGTCCATTGAATGCGTATGGAGGTCTTGAATTTATCATATCAAAACTACTTTACTTCTGTTGGGTTTGTATTTGGTCTGCTTTGCTGGGGTATTCCATCTAGGGTTTCTGCGAGAGGTTAAACAGGTGAATATATATCATCCGGTTTTCCCCTTTTGGGTTATTGATCAGTTTTGTTTTATTTATGTTTTGTTTGCATCTGGTGTCTCCATAGATTTGTTCTCACCATAAACTTTAGTGGTTTGTGCTTTCTGCTTGTGTCTTTTGCAAGAGCGTACTTTGTTGCCGTTGTTCTTTTGCTGTTGAAGGCAAAGTTTTGTATTGCTTCTCTACATCTTTGCTTTCTGCTAGGTTTCAACAATATTGCGTAGATGAGTTTTGTTGATTTGGCATCAATTTGGGCTCTTTACTGTTGCCTATAATTGACACTTGCTCTTCTTCCTTTTTATTGTGGCTATAGTGCTTTAGTAAATAGCGATTGCGTGTTTTGGTAAGATGCATGCGTGGATGTGGAGGTCGTGTGCGCAGGTATTCGGTTTTTGCTTTCATAAGGTATTAAGGTCTTTTTTGGTTTTTGCTTTTCTCAGTAGAGTGTTAATTAATCAGTTATTGGCATGCAATGTCTGTTAATTAATCAGGGTATTCGGTTTTTGCTTTCATAAGGTATTAAGGTCTTTTTAGGTTTTCTCAGTCGGGTGTTAATTAATCAGTTATTGGCATGCAATGTCTGTTTAGGTTTTGGGGTTAGTCATGGCTGTTCAGGAGCCTTTTGTTAGTTGGTTCTTTGAGAGGCATCCAGCCTATTTTTCTCCAAATGGTGGTTTCTTTTATGTGGAAACGGGTGAAGGCGTGAGGGTTATTGTTGGAGTTTCAGTTGATAGGGGAACAAACCATTTGTTTTACAAGGCTTTCTCAACCTTTGTGAGGGATTATGGGAATGTTCTACCTCTTGGTAATATTTTGAGGTGGGACCTCAAGAGAGGCTGTATGATTGGTTCTTCTTAGCCGCAGGTGGTTGTGTTCAGTGATGAAAATGCCAAAGGGCTGTATGATTAGTTCTGAGCTGCGTCTATAGCTCTAAAACAGTGTTCTGCTGAACTACGTGCTACCGTTTTAGTTGTAATGGTGTGTAATTAACGTATTTGGTCTGTGTGTAAGGTTCCGAGATAATTTTTGTGGTTCAGTACTTTCGTTTTTGGGGCTTATAATTTTGCATGGCCGTGTTTTAATTAGAATATGAGCAGGTGTACTGGTTGAAGCTAGCGTCTGTATTAACTGAAATTAGGGTATCACTAAACTTTAGGGTGTGCACCAATGCTTGTTCATATATGTGTTGGATTTAGCATTGGTTTGAATTATGCTTTCATGTAATTAGGTTTCTTCGTTTGGCTTATTGAGTTTTGTGCATTGATGTAATTATATTTGTTCGTTTGTCTGATCAGTGAGTCCTAAAAAGGGCTCATAGCTTTTGATATCTCTTTCTGGATTTAATAGCTTTTACTCTTAGGCTATAATTTATTAGTTGGAGTATGGTTTTACTGAACTCAATGCAAGCTCCTATGTGCTTGGGTCACAATTTATTAGCTGTAGTTTGCTTGCTTTTCTTGAGATGCCTATAACATGTCAGGGATTCACTAAAGGAGGACCTCTGCTTTTGTCTGTATTATGAATCTATGATGCTTTGTAGCTTAGAAAATATACTCGTTGATTATATTTTGATGGACTGACTCAGCGGAGTATCATTGTCTTTTTCCAAGTATTAATCTATCTGGACGCAGAACTATTAACTTGCAATTTCACTCGCATGCGTGCCTTTTTGAAACCTTGAGGCAGGGAGGCTGCTGATCCATACAATGCAATTGTTAAACAACTCATATGGAGTTGTGCTATGTTTTTCTTTATCCTCACTCCTTAGGGTCGCTACTCACTATCCATTAGGTGAACCTTTGACGTTTACATCTTGACTCTGGGATAATGTTGTTAAAAGACCTGTCCCGTTGAAAGTGACTTTGAGCGTCTGCATGAACAGGTCTCGTTATTTCTTATTGCAGATCTTGAGTGCATCTTTACCGTAATTTGCAATCTTGTCAAAAAGCCTGAAAGTTTGGATGAATCATTAAAGATGGCATAGCTTATATCAACAAAAATCACCCAACAACCAAATAAGAAGCCTGCAATGTGATTGAAGATGCAATTTCAGTTCACAATCATCGCTTCTGCTATTTGGGACCTTCAGCTGTGTCTTATCATCTGATGTTTGAATTAAATTTTTGTTTTCATTTGTCAGCGTGTTCAATTTGTTTAACCTGTTGGAGAATCCATACAGCCGGTTATTTGTTTACATGAAAGCACTTGATCTGGCACTAGCAGCTAACGGGAAGGTCACTGAACATATTATTCCTTCTTTTAAAAAGATGGATAATTTACTGGGAGAATGGAACAGCAGGATCCAGGATCAGAGGAAATTATTTCTCACCATCATTTCTCACCATCTCTAATATTTTGAAAGAAAGTAAAAGGTAATTAGTGTAGGATTCCTTGTATACAAACGAGTAAATTCTCTGTGGTTATGGTTGTTTGAAATTGTATTTTTAAGGTTGAAAAAACCAAGTAGTTTAATCCTTGTTTGGTCTTTTTCTTCTCTGAAGTTGTATCAGTGGTCTTATTGTTTGTGTTGTGTATCATAATTCCAGTTCCGGGAAGGATGCTTTCAAGTTCTTGATCAAGTATCTTGCACTTTTTTCTGGTCAAGTCTTTTAGTGAGGGATCTTGAGAGTTGCATTTGTGGGCTTTTCCCTTTTTGCTTCCTCTTCTTCTCCTTTCCAGTTTTTTGGGAGACATTGTACGTGCTGTACCAAACTAAGGGAATGACTACTTGGATGTGCTAGGGTCTGCTTAGGGCCATCTAATATTATTGTTAGGACGGCAACCTAGGACGGATGGACTTGTCTGGTGGGGAAGAGATTGAGTAGATGACATGAAATGCCGCAATTTTTCCAGCCCAAGATATCCCTGATGGTTGGGGAAGACTTGCCTTGGCTTGATCAAATGTAGCTGGCTTGGGTGGCATGCTCCTTGTGCAATGGGAGATGGAGATTTCTGGTGCAATTACTGCAACCAAAACGTGCCCTGTTCGCTAGGTTAGCATGCAATTTAACACAACGAGAACAAGATAAAAATGACACATGTATAATGGGCCTACACTCACAACTTTGAATTCTATGTCTTGCAGGGTAAAATTCAACATTGAAATCACAAACCCGACTGGATCCATCACCGTAGCGATGTTTGCAGAAGAGGCTAAGGAATTCTATACAATTTCATCATCAGATCATCAGAAGTGCAGGATAACATAGTTGATGTAAGCACCAAAAGATAAACACATTCTCATGTCTCTTATTCATATACTCCATTAATTATTAATACGGAAAATTGGCTTGGGATCCTAAAGAAGGGGCCCAATGAGGCCCTTAGTCCGGCCTATTTTTTTGTAATGTGTGTGATCCATTCACGCTAACTTTTTGAGGTTTAAGGTCCAAGGATGGACAAAATTGCCCTTTTCGATATATACTGGTATTTGAACTATTGTTTTCACATCGGACTCTCTCTCCACTTCGCATAGCCGGTGGGTAATAGTTAGCTCGCTCCTTCTCTCTCTCCGACTTTACAAGAGGACACCGGAACTGAGTAGAGTCGCCGCTGCAGAGGTGGGTGATGTCGGTGACGGCGTGGTAGACTGAGATGAGCTTGGAGAAGGCGGTTGGGCAATTGAAACCCTACACCTTACTCCTCGATCGACTGAATTTGTCCAAAATGAAGGTGGCTTCCTATTTTCAAAATTAAAAAAATAAAATAAAATGCTCAACTCTATTTACCAACACTGAAAACAATATAATGCTCAATCGATTTTTTTCCTTCGGGAGTTCTTATATTTATAAGGAAATGCATTTCAATTCTCAATATTATGATTTAATATTATTTTTATAAGAATATGCATTTCAATTCTCAATATTATGATTTAATATTATTTTTATAAGGAAATGCATTTCAATTCTCAATATTATGATTTAATAATTATAATTTAAGTTTGTATTTTTATCTTAAAACGTTGAACACTTTTACAATGGATTTTCAAGAACTAATATTGTGAATATCAAGGACAGAGTGCACGATGTCACATTTCATACAATCATTGTCTCTGTTAGAGACTGCCTTGTTTCCATTTGCTTAAATTAGAATCTCATAAAATCAAGTCGATGATTTTAACAAACGAGAAAACTATTTGTTAAAATCAACTTTAAAATCAAGTGGATGATTTTAGCAAATGGAAAAAAGGCCTTAGAGCTAACACGGTTGATTTATAATATTTGATAGAAGGATACTTAAGTATTAGATCGTGGAAAACCAATTGTGACGGTGGTGTTAGTATTGTAATTTATGATTTGATTATGTGCAACTTGCCATCATGCACAAGAATACTAGCGTTGTGCCCGTTTGATGCACAAAAAATAATAAAAATCTATGTAAACTTTCTTTTTTTTACCTTGTCATGTGCATAAAACGGGCACAATGTTAATAATACTAACGGCGTAGTTTTGTTTGAGCACAAAGCCGAAAAAACAAACATCAACTCCACATTTCTTAATAAGGGTGCCCAACATAATTTACAAACCAAATGCGCACGGGTAACTGTAGGCTTTATTTTTTATTTACTGAAAACAGTTTAAACCGGGCGGTTTAACCGTCGCCCGTAAGGGCTCGGCTGAGTAACCGATTTACGTCCTTTTTTTTAACTTTATTAAATAAAACGTGTATGTAGACACCCCAATTTTAACCTAAAGTGTTTCCCCAATGATGAAAAAGACCGCGAACATACCTTGAATGATTGATCAGTGCTTACCAAAAATAGCAAAAAAATGATAAAGTCAGCCGTACGGCCCTTCAAAACAACCGTACGGTCAACATCCTTCTAAGTTGACCGGGCGGCTCTCCTTGTTAGCCGTGCGGCCAAGTTTTGGTTGTCAAGTCAAGAATCGAGTTTGCAGAGATTTCTGGCAGAGAATATATTCTCGACGGCAGAGGAATATCATCATCACGCCATAACCGTCAGCCATTCTTATCCTTTCACATCTCCTCCTCCATGGCTATAAATAGCCTTCATCTCCTCCTCCAAAAATATACCGTGAATCATCCACCGTCGCCGTGAAGCTCTGCCGGAAAATCATATCACCATAGAAATATCTCTGAAATTCCTATTTTCTCTCTCATAAACCATAAAAATCTCGTTGCCCGTAATCTCTGTTCACCAATCCAAAGTATCCAAAGCTTTGATCACATCGTTTCAGAAGGTATAAACCTCGGTTCCGTCCGACAAAGTTTCATCTTGATCTGAGGGGAGTTATTCGGGCTCGGGATGGTTCCCGTAATCATCTCCGGGATCGAATAACGTTGATTATCAACAATACTCACCTCCAAGGGTTTGTATCGGGCGATATTTACCATTATTGCACGGTTCGACCTCATCCGGAGATACATTTCTTTCAAAACCATTCTTCAAACCATTTTTCAGTTCAAGGGGAATGTTTTCATCATAGAGAATCAGTTTTTGGTCGAACACAGTGGCTTGTAAATTTTTTGAAAAGATCAGAGGATGTTGACCGGGCGGCCAACATTGCCTAGCCGCACGGCTGACTTTTGAGGGATGAATTCCTCCCCTGTTTCAAGCAGATTCATGCTCTGTTTTCGGGTTCTCTGGTTTTAAGTTGCTGATATTATGCCGTCTCCCCCTCAGGTTTTGTTTATTTATTATCAAGTTCTTTTATTTCACTTTATTCCTGTTATGGTTCTATAAATTACTCGTTTATTTCTTTCGATTATATTTTATATTATTGTTAAAGAATTTTTGCAATAAAATATTTTCAGAAAAATCCCACAAATATTTAGTAGAGACCGGAAATTGTCCGGGCGAGCGGGGTGCTTTTTAATAAAACCTTCTCCGGTCGTAACATGGCTTCCGAATCCAAAAGAATCTTTTCGCAGATCAAATCTTTTCCAAAAACGGCACAAGAGTCATCAATTATTTTCAACGGTTTCTCGGGTACCAAAAGCTTTCCATATAAATCCCGGGTGGCGACTCACATTTTTCTGTTTTCCATCGAGCCGCGTGGATACGACCGTCCACAGTGTATTTTCAAACTTTATTCCCATACTCCATGAAAACGTGTTCAGCAAACACGTTTTTTGGTTACACGCTTTCAGGGTGGGTGGGTGGGTGGTGAAAGGGCAGGGTGGTTCGGCATATAACCAGACCCATATTGCAAAGAAAGCAAATGCAATAGAGGTTGCGAAGGAAAATAGGATTCTCAAGCAAAATGGGGCACATCTAGGCAAGTCGGCTGGAAAATCGTATGCAGAAGCGGTGGTGGGCAAATCCATGGTCGAACCTAAACGGATATTTGTGGAGGCTATTGGCAACGATTGGCTTTCTAGGAGTGTGGTCGCTAGACTGAAATCTCCGTCAGCCATGGACTCAATTAGAGATGCACTTCACTGCAAAGGCGTTCCACAAGTTGAGGTGAAGGATATGGGTGGCTTATGGATCGTTCTAACCTTCCCAACGATTGAACTGATGCAAGCCGTGTTCGGTGGGGAGTTAAGCTGGCTGAACAACTGGATTGTCGAGGCAAAGAAGTGGAGCCCTGACATGGAGAAGGTGCGCAGTAGGAATATCTGGATCTCCTGCTATGGGGTGCCCCTCCATGGTTGGAACGCCGTGACATTTCGAAAAATTGCGCAGTGTTGGGGGGAGGTCATTACTATGGATGACTCAACTATCAAAGGTTTATCTTTTGCAGCAGGAAAAGTAATGATCGCTACGGATAGATGGGATCGAATCAACGAGGTTATTCAGGTTGTTGTAAAGGGTAAACCATTTGAGGTGAGAGTGGTGGAAGAACAAGTTGTGATCCAAGGCCATTGTTCCATCTGCAATTTCAACCAGTCCGAGTCACAGAGTCGACTCACCCGCTTTCGTAGAGGAGTCGGTGGATGAGTTGAGGTCTAGGCGTGAGGTGGTCAATGAGGAGCGGTCGGCCAGGAAATCAGATTCTTTAATCAATTTAAATGGGGACGCTTGCGTAAAGGAGTCAAATTTGGAGATTTTGTCAAGCACAAAGTCTCCATTATTTAACGAATTAAATAATGGAGACTTTGCCAAGCACAATTCGGATGAATTGCATAAAGGCACGGAAATGGTGGGTTTTAATTATTGTCCCACTCATGTTTGTCTTGAGGAGGGGGAGATTAATGAATTAAATATTGGGGATTTTGTTAAGCACAATCCGGAGAAGGTAGTTGCGGGGTCCGGTCCTAGCAATTATCTAGAGTTGGGTCATATTCAATCCAATCACTTCGTTTTTTCTAGTCTGTCTGAACCTGGGCTATCTACGAATGTGGGGAGGAAGTCAAAAAAATTGGATCGGAAGAAAAAGTCCTTGGAGGATATATTGGGTTTGGGAAGTTCTGATGGTAATGCTCAAATGGGTGCTCGAAGGAGGAAGAAAACTAAACAGGCGGTTTTCAGATCAACGGCAGCGGCTGTTTCTCTATCCTGCTCCTCTGATGGCATCAGGAATAGGAACAAACTCCTACTCAATAGTGCTGAGGCGATATGGGCAATGGGGAAAATTGTGGGGGGAGAGGCTGTGGGTCCAGAAGAAGAGGTCATCAGTAAATTGGCGGAGATGGAGGGTTTGCGGGCAGGACCTCGGAGTAAGGGGAAGGATGGGGTTCACCCTTGAACCCTTTTCCCTTGGGTGGTCAGGCGATAAATTGGTCCACATGGTTAATGTTTTATCTTGGAATGCTAGGGGGATTGGGAGGAAGGAGAAAAGAGGAAGATTTAAGAAAATTATTCTCGATCACAAGATTGATTTTCTTATGCTTCAAGAAACAAAGAAGGCGGGAGTGGGGGAAAAAATGGTCAGATCTCTCTGGGGCTCCAGAAACTTGGAATTCTCAGAGGTAGATGCAGATGGTTTGTCCGGGGGCCTATTATGCATTTGGGATCCTGCTATTTTCTGTTTGATTGAAGAATGTGCCGGGAGGAATTTTCAGATTCTATCAGGTGTGATTCAAAACTCTTTCCCTTGTGTTTTTGTCAATATTTATGGCCCTTGCAACAGTGCTGATAGGAAAAAGCTCTGGGATTGCGTTTTGAACCTTTCAACTCTCTTCCCCAATCCATGGTGCATGGGCGGTGATTTTAATGAAATCAGGTCAGTGAATGAAAGGAAGGGGTGTTCCAGTAGAGATAGGGGTATTGCTGAGTTTAACTCGTTTATTGATCATTTGGAACTGGTGGATCTCCCTCTACTTGGTAGGAAATACACATGGGCAAAATCTGACAGTGAAACCATTTGGAGTAGACTGGATAGATTTCTGGTCCATCCTGATTGTTTAGCTAAATTCGGATGGAAACAGTGGGGCTTGAGCAGAATCTTATCAGATCACTGCCCTATAGTGTTGAAGGCTGATGTTAGAGACTGGGGTCCTAAACCCTTTAGGTTTATTAATGCTTGGTCCCTCCATCCGAAATTCAAATCTATGGTAGCTGCTCTCTGGGGTAACACTGGGATCCAAGATTGGGCAGGGTTGAAGATAGCCAGGAAGCTGAAAGAGTTGAAAGCTGCTTTGAAGATTTGGAATAAAGAGGTTTTTGGTATTGTGCAGGAAAATATCAAGGAGGTTGAAGATCAGATTAATTCCCTTGATATTCTGGCTGAATCTGGCAGATTGGTAGAGGAGGATATTTCGAGGAAAAAGAAGCTCAAAGTTGAATTCTGGAAATTGAGTAGGAGGCTTGAATGGATTTGGCTTCAAAAATCAAGGTTGGATTGGACTTTGAAGGGGGATAAGAATACTAGCTTTTTCCATATGATTGCTAATGGAAGACGCAACAGGAATCTTCTTGATTCTCTAACAATTGATGGTATCTGTGTGGGGGAACCCGGGAAAGTGAGAGCAGAAGTCCTTGTTCATTTTCAGAGGGCCTTTAAGGAGGAGTGGTTTTCTAGACCAAAGCTTGGTGGTCATTTTCCTAACGTGCTTAGCTCGGTTCATAGGGATGATCTGATTAAGGAGTTTTCTGAGGAAGAGATATGGCTTGCGGTGTCATCTTGCGATGGAAACAAAGCCCCAGGTCCAGATGGGTTTAATCTCTCCTTTGTAAAAACATGCTGGGAATCGATTAAAGGCGATATAGTTCAGTTTTTTAATGAGTTTCATTCCAATGTCAGAATTCCGAAGGGGTTGAATAAATCATTCATTTCCCTTATTCCTAAGGTTGATGGTCCTGTGGGATTGAATGATTATAGACCTATTAGTCTTATTGGCTGTGTTTACAAAATTTTGGCAAAAGTGTTGGCGAATAGATTGAAAGGTGTGCTATCTCCTTTGATTTCTGTAGAACAGTCAGCATTTATGGAAGGTAGGAATATTCAAGATGGCATTTTGATTGCTAATGAGATCGTGGACTTGTGGAAGAAGAAGAAACAGAAAGGGGTCATTCTCAAACTTGATTTCCAAAGAGCGTATGATAATTTGAATTGGAGCTTCCTTTTTGACATGCTATATAAATTTGGATTTCCGTTTAAGTGGATTTGTTGGCTTAAGGAATGTCTCACATCCGCTAGTGTTTCGGTCCTGGTCAATGGCTCCCCTACTGGTGAGTTCCAGATGGAGAAGGGTCTCAGGCAAGGGGATCCTCTTTCTCCTTTTCTTTTCATTATTGCAGTGGAAGGCCTGAACATGATCTTTAAGAGGGCAAAAGAACAAGGAATTATTAGTGGAGTGTCTGTGGCGACTAATGGACCAGTGTTAACTCACCTGCAATTCGCAGACGATACGATCGTTTTCTGCAAGGCGTCTTTGGAGGAATTACTCAATGTGCAAAAGTTATTAGCCTTCTTTGAAGCAATTTCTGGTTTGAAGATCAATTTTCACAAGAGTGTGGTCAGTGGGGTGGGAATACCACAGGAGGAGCTGAAGAACTTTGCCGATTGCTTGGGCTGCAAATCTCAGTCCCTCCCTATAAAATATCTAGGTCTTCCTCTGGGGGCCAGCCCTAGGAAGAAGTCGACTTGGAAAGCCGTGATCGATAGTTTTCAGAGGTCGTTGGCTCCCTGGAAAAGAAGGCACATCTCCTTTGGTGGCAGGATTTCACTTATTAAGTCTGTCTTGGGTAATCTGCCTATCTATTATCTCTCTTTGTTTAGAATGCCCGAATGTGTTTTGAAAGAATTGGTTAGGATCCAGAGCAGGTTTCTTTGGGGAGGGGGTGATTTAAAGAAGAAGGTGAATCTAGTGGGGTGGAGTAAAGTTTCCAAGAGCAAGGATTTGGGGGGGCTTGGTGTTAAAGATTTGAGACTAATGAATGAGTGTCTCTTGCTTAAATGGTGGTGGAGGTTTGGGGTTGAGAAGGAGGCCTTGTGGAGAAAGGTTATTTGCAGCAAGTATAAGCTTGATGCTCTGTCTTGGTTCCCCTCCGTGGATTCCAATAGGTTGGTGTCAGGGATGTGGAAGGATATTATCTCTGTAGGTCAGAGGAATGAGAACATTTTTCGGCTGTTTATGTCAAATGTCAAGATACATCTGGGCAATGGGGGCAGTGTAAGGTTTTGGCAAGATGTGTGGATTGGTGAAGTGGCTCTTCAGAGGGCTTTTCCTAGAATTTTCAGAATTTGCTCACAGAAGTTGGTGGTTGTAGCAGATGTTTTTTTAAGAATTGGGTCTGAGCTTGTCTTGAACCTGGAACTCAGAAGAAATGTCTTGCCTTGGGAGCTTGATGAATGGAATAACCTGTTGCTGCAGTTGGGTTCAGTGGTTCTTCATCCGCAAAGGGTAGATTCTTTAATTTGGGTGGCAGATCCTTCTAGGGATTTCAGTGTGAGGTCTCTTTATAGATGCAGGGAAGCGGAGTTGGGGAGTGCTAGCAGAGAGCTTTCGTTGTTATGGAAGAGTTATGCCCCTCCTAAAGTGCAATTTTTGGGTTGGCTAGCAGTGCTGGGGAGGGTCAAAACAGCGGAGTTGTTGTTCTCCTTAGGCATTTTATCGGAGTACGAGGAGAGCATTTGTAAATTCTGCAGGGTGGCTCAAGAATCTGTCAATCATCTATTCTTACATTGCGGAGCAGTTTGGAACGTGTGGTGTATGGTCCTGAGCTGGTGGGGCATGAAGTGGGTGGTCCCTCCCTCCATTAAAAGTTTGTTCATTTGGTGGCAGGGGTGGAAATTTAAGAAGGTTAAAAGGGTGTTGTGGGAGCTTTCAAGTTTTGCAATCATTTGGAGCGTCTGGAGATTAAGAAATGACCTCATTTTCAAGGGTATTGAACCAAAATGGGGGGAAGTGGGGGAATCCATAAGATTCAAGATAGCTAATTGGTTCAGTGCCTTTCAAGGTGCAAAATTATTCTCTGCCAGTGATATTCTGCACAGATTTCCTGCGTTAATTCAGTCGCTGCGTTAGGTGTGTTTTTTTTGGTGCTTTCTTGTTGAATCCTCTTCAACTTTTGGGTGCATCATTTGGCTGTACTTTTGTTCCTTTTCCTTCCCCAGTCTGTCTTTTGGTTTGCTGATGGTGGTCCACTGTTGGTTCCCATCTCTCTCCTTTGCAGCCTGGGATTGTACTTCTTTGTTTCTCCTCTCTTTGATCTATATATTCTTCTTTGCCCATCAAAAAAAAAAAAAAGACTGATTAACTGGGAAAATTAAGCACCTTCATAAAACGTGCTTTGCAAACACGACTCCAGAAGTCGTGATCTCGAACCACGTTTTCCCACTTATAACACACTCTCTCTCTCTCTCGTGTATTACATCACTGCAGAAACCTCACAATGGAAAGTAGATCGTACTGATTCTTTGAGGCATGAAGGATTAATTGGTATGTATACCCAACATTTATCGCTATACAGTATCATCGGACCAAAACATTGTGAATCTCGTTTTTAAAGTTTTTGTTTGATTGGTTCAGTTTCTATGTGTGTTTTTGTTTCATTGAGACTTTGTAAGTTTAATCAAAAAGATTAATTGCTCTTTGGTAGCTACTCGTGGAGAAAGTAGAGACAAGGAAGAGTCAAAGTGGGACTGAAACCACCATTTTGTCTTAAGGGCTTCAAAACATTGATGAGAACTTAAATCAACTGATATAACATAGGATGAATGGCCAAAAGCATAGGTTAGGGTTATTATGACTGATTTTCTTATGGTTTAGATAGAACCATTTCGATTTGGTGCTATTCTGGGCTTCAATGAGCTTTTCCCTGTCGATTTTTGTCTCTCCAGTGTAATTAAACAAGCAAAAATGACCTGAACCTGTGGAAAATTGAGTATTAGATTCGAAAATTGATGGAAAATATAGGAATGGATATGTGAAGGGAAAGAGGGCGAATAGATAAACAAAGAAGGGAAAATGGAGAATTTTATCAACATATCAACAACAAATGAATGAACAGAAAAGGAGTAGGAAGGAGATTAGGTAAAGAAAGAAAATGAAGAGACGTTGTACAGTAACTTCAGAAATGAAATAGTATTGCCGTCTTGCAGCAATAGGGAGAGGATCAATTTTTACTGCTGAGTAGTGTCATTTAAGTTGTTAACATAGTCTAATCCTCAAATGTAGTGTCTTAACGTGGTCCGTGGCATTGCTGTGGAACGGGTGGGTGGCGGTGATGAAGGAAAGGAATGAGGTGGTGTTGGCATGTGTGGGAGGTAAGAAAGGGATGAAGAAAAAAGGGAGTAATTTGATGAAACTATCCTTTTACTTTTAGTGTCTAATTGGAGATGGATGGTTATATTAGATTGAGACCACTTTGATAGTCTCGGGTTTAAGTTGGAATGTTCCAGGTTTGGTTTGCCGTTAGGGTTGGAATCATTGTTTCTATCTAGTTCTCCCTCACATTAGTTAAACAACCTTTGATCCTATTTTTGGCCTCCTTTATCTATTTTCATCAGTAATTAAGTTAGAATGCTATGTTCCAATGTTGCGTTTTTTCAGGAAAAGGGTTGAGAGGGAAAGTTGAGAAGCCGGCATATTTAGAAGACTGGATTACCACAGTTACCCCTTTAGCCGCTGGTGATTCAAGATTCGATGTATCGTTTGATTGGGACGACAAGATAGGAATTCCGGGTGCATTCATTATAAGAAACTTGCATATAGTGAATTCTAGATTTCTCTCACACTTGATCAAGTTCTTGGTCATGGTCGAATTCACTTTTTTTGCTACTTCGGGTTTACCCTGCTGACAAGTACTAGAAAGACTGTGTATTCTTCACAAATCAGGTATAGTTAAGTTGTAATGTTACGTTTTCAAACAAGATATAATTCATTTAATTGTACTCCCACATTCTGAGCTTCTGAAAGAATAATTTCCGAATCACATGAACTCTTCAAGAATATTATCATACCATGTGCACAAGATATTTCAGAAATTAATTTCTAGTTATTCATTCTCCACTATTCGATTCCTTATTGAGATTGTAGGGTGGCAAACGGTCCTAAACTAGGTGAATTGCTTGCAAAATACACACCAGCTAATTGAATACTTTCTTCCAAGTGAAACTCCAGCACCTCTAATTTCGTACAGGGAGGAAGACTTAGTGAACTTGAGAGGAAATGGAGCTGGAGAACTTAAGGAATGGGACAGGGTTTATGACTATGGTTACTACAATGACTTGGGAGATCTTGATATGGGCCCCAAATATGTCCGGCCGGTTCTTGGAGGATCTTTGGAGTACCCTTTTCCCCTTAGGCTGTAGGGAAGAACAGGCCATGCCCCAACCAAGACAGGTTTGTCATATTTTCAAGTTTTAAATCAATTCATAGAATACAAGAAGCTAGACCTCAGTAACAAGGAGCTCCTAAAGTGGTGCCACTCCCACCTTAGGAGCGCGCTCCTGCGCTCACAATTAAGTAGTTTGACTGGAGCCCGCTCCCATTGAGCTAGGAGCTCACTCTTAACGAATATGGGAGCTTTTGTACGATCCTTGTACGGGAAAAAAGGAATTTATCACCTCTAAACAGAATTCCCCTAGAGAAGTGACGAGAACCTTTGCCTAATATTATGGTGCGTGACAAAAATTGGATGGAAATGGATTTTGTTATTTATTGCGTAATGGCCTCCAACGCTACCCGGAATCAACAAACAGGGCAGATTCCATATTAAATAAGGAAATACCACTATGAAAGTGTCTAAAATCCTAGGGTACTCTATGAAAGTGTCTAAACCACTAAAACCTATAATATGAAACTACACCCTAAACCTAAACTCTAGGGTACTCCTACGACTAGGGTACCCTATGAAAGTGTCTAAAATCCTAGGGTACTCTATAAAAGTGCCTAAACCACTTAAACCCTATAATAGGAAAGTGCACCCTAAACCTAAACTCTAGGGTACCCTACGACTAGGGTACCATATGAAAGTGCCTAAAATTCTAGGGTACTCTATGAAAATGCCTAAACAACTAAAACCCTATAATAAGAAAGTGCACCCTAAACCTAAACTCCAAAAAAGAGTGACTTACCTTAGTGGTAATTAAAAAAATAACTTACCTTAATGGTAATTAGACATCTCTTTTCTAGACCTAGAGGTAATAATCCCATTAAATAACCTACAATCATGTGTAGCTTAAATCATCTTATGAATATCTATACTGTCATATAGTTTTTTTGCTATTTTCGCCACAGATCCAAAACAGAGAGCAGGTTGCCTCCCCTTATGAGCCTAGACATTTATGTACCAAGAGATGAGCGGTTTGGACACTAGAAGATGTCGGATTTCTTGCCTAATTCACTGATATCCATAATTCAATTCATTGTCCCAGAGTTTGAGGCTCTATGTGACCTATAATAAGTTTGACTCATTTCCTGATACACTAAAACTCTATGAAGGAGGAATCAAGTTGCCTGAAGGCCCTTTACATGATGAGATCAAGGAAAACACATTCTTAAGGATCTTGTTCAGACTGATGGTGAGCGGTTGTTCAAATTCCCTCTGCCACAAGTAATAGCAGGTATTGTCTTAAAGATCCACCTGTTTTGTGCTTAGTTTTTTTTTTTTATCAGCAAAAGTAACATTTTATTAGGGGAAAGGAGGAAACGGTTCCAACCGAACATACAACCATAAGGGACAAAGCCCCAAACACCAGAGGGCCTAATATGCCCTGATAAAATAATTAAAGCCCAATAAAGCCCACCCAAGAAAACCCAAAACCTAACCCTAATGCACTGCATAGTTACAACAAACACGCCGTCTACCTGCCATCACAACTTCAGACAGACCACCACCGCATCGCTGGACTGCAACCACCAAGCACCACATGCCAACACCCTTGAAAGAACAACCTGTAGAATCGAAACCCAAGCTGTCACGAACACTCAACCAAACCGTTAGGCGATTACCGAAACCCCAACAGTGTTGACCAGCGGGAGGCTACGCCGGCCAAGCTCCAAAACCATCAAATCAACCACGCTGGTAGGCAAAAGCAATGGTTTTCCCAGGAACTAACCAGCTGGAAGACCAAATGGAGAAGAGATCTTGGCCAAGAAGGGAGCGAGGAGCAAGGAGTGAAAACGGTGCAAAAGAGAAACATCACAGTAGATTAGGGAAGGGGGTAGGAAAAAAGGGGAGGGAGAAGACAGAGAGTACAAAGAGAGCCATACTAGAACCAACCTCGTCGGACGCCCGTGACCCCAAAAGCAATCGTCGAGAAACCGCTGATTTGGCCCCCATAAATGATCAGGAGACACCCGAACACTGAGATCCATAATGCCGGCATCGACCACCATTTTGCCGTTGCCAATCGTTTTTTTAATAAGAAGAAAATGGTCGGACCGAAATATGGGAAAGAAGATGAAGGAAATTGGGGGGGGGGGGCGGCTAGCAGCGGGTGGCGCCTCCCCCCGATGGAAACCTTAGATCTGGAAACTTTTTAAGAGAGAGAAAATGTTAGAGAGAAGGGAGATGGTTAGTAAAATCAATGGTTTGCCCAGTACAGAGATGGTTAGTCAGTTACTTTCATGTAATAATGAAATGGAAAAGAGAATTTTTTTTTTCTCTTTTTGTATTAAGGAAAGGTAAGAAGAATAAAGGTAAGTTAAGGTGATAATTTTTTATATACTATTTGCATTTTAACTTGGATAGTTTATCGTTTGTTTGGTTTTCCATGGTAACATTCGGTTTTTGGAGCAGATGATAAGACTGCATGGTGGATCCAGTGTTTTAAATAGCGATAAGCGCACAAAGGCGCCATGGTCCCCTGGAGCTGTAAGCGAGGCGAGGTGCGCGCCTTTTGACCGCGAGGCGCACATTTTTTAAAATAAGTAGAATTCAAATATAGGTAATACTTTCAACACAAGCAAACACTTATAAAACATTCAAATGTCATAAAAGCATAAGACATAACATGTCAACAACGGAATAGTTTTAGAGATGCAACAAAATGATTAACGGCGATTAAATCTAGGATCATGGTAGTCATAGTGTCATGCATAGGCCCTAATCATCATCCTCATCCTCAACACCAACAACTTCATCTTCACTATCATCATTTGATTTATATCCTTCCACATCTTCTTCTTCCTCCTCATCGGACTCATCCGTACTTTCTCCACATTCCCATTCTTCCCATTCTCCCCATTCTCCAACATCTTCATCTACAAGTTCATACAGCATTGTCTTCTTTCGTTTTGCCCTTGCCCTTGCCCTTGGCTTTGCCTTCGTCGCGGTAGTTGATGATTTCGAAGTTGATCTAGTTGTTTGCCTTGGTTCTTTGGCGCCAGCAGCTAAAGCAATATCATCCCAAGTCAAATCATCATCTTCAAACACAAGAGCATCCTCCATCCTCCCAACTAGCCATTCATTGCTCTCATCAATATCCTTCAAGGATATGGGATCAATTTTATCACGTTTGAGGTAGCGACGTTTCAATGCTCTATTGTACTTAACAAATACCAAGTCATTGAGACGCTTTTGAGCAAGTCTATTTCTTTTTTTGGTGTGAATCTACATTAACAATTATAAAAAGGGACTTAAATTCATGATCATGCATAACTAAAGGTCAATGAATGCACTAGATTATTATGTACTCACATGCTCAAAGATACTCCAATTTCACTCACATCCCGAGGAACTACAAGTAAGGCTAAGAACTTTGATGGCAAATTTTTGCAATTCAGGAGTATCATGACCAAATGATGCCCACCAATCAGCTGCATACCACAGAGGCATAGGTATTGGAAAACATTCTTAAAGTGAAACTCTTGATCAAAGTCGATAGTAGATTAACATGGAGTGATGGTGATACCTGGTGTCTTCATAGTTCTTTGCCTTTTTGCCATTGGGTTACCAAACATTCCCTCAGCTTTTTCATACTTCATCAAGTCGGAAACAATAGTATCTTGGGTAGTCGGATTCGGGGTCAACTTTGTTATACATGCATATAGGCCACTAATGACTTCTAAAACTTTGCAAGCATCTGGATCTTTGTAAAAAAATTCAGGATTCAAGTAAAAACCAGCTGCATGTAAAGGCCTATTCAATTGGACATCCCACCTGTGGTCAATTATCTTGAAGACTTGCTCATACTTCTCCTCATTTCTTTCGAAGGACTTTGCAGTAGCCTCTTTTGCTCGATCCATGGCCTCATAAATGTATCTCATTGGAGGCTTGACTTCTCCATCAACCAATCTAAGTACACGAACGAGTGGACATGCGAACTTGAGAGCAAGGTGCACATCCCTCCAAAATGAAGGCATCAACATGACTTTTTTCTACTTGTTTTCCTTGTGGCTCTTTTGCCCATTTGCTCTTGGTCCACCTCTCTGAAGTAAACATCTTCCTTAAGTTTCCCTTTTGTTCATGAACCCTTTGTAAAGTCAAAAAAGCGGTTGCAAACTGAGTCTTTGCCGGCTTAACAAGCTCCTTCCTTTGAGTAAAATGCCTCATCATATTCAACAAAGAGGGTCGATTATAAATATAACCATGTATCCCTATTGCCCTCTCCCAAGTCTTCTTGAAGTTCGGTAACTTGAAAATGTCTTCTAACATCAAGTCTAAGCAATGGGCAGCACACGGAGTCCAAAACAAGTGAGGTCACTTTTGCTCCAAAAACTTCCCTGTTAATTGTCAAAAGTAGAATAATAAATGATTAATGATTTTAACTAGTTCAAAAGCAAATCAAATAATAAGTAATTTCAAATAGCAAATTGAAATTTTATCTCACCTGCCAACACATTTGTAGCGGCACTATCCGTAACAACTTAAACCACGTTAGCTTCTCCAATCATTTCCACATACTTATCCAGCAATTGAAACAACATAGTTGCATCCTTAGACTCACTAGATGCATCAACAGATTCAATAAACATGGTCCCTCTCGAACAATTCACCAAAATATTAATCAATGTCCTATTTTTCTTATCAGTCCACCCATCGCACATTAGCGTACACCCAAGTTTTTCCCGTTCTTCTTTGTAGTCCTCCATCAACTTGTTAACATGGTCCACCTCTTTTTTAAGAAGAGGAACTCGCACCTGATGATAAGTCGGTGGGGTTAAACCCGGACCATATTGCCCAATAGCTTCTATCATTGGCCCAAAACTATCATAGTTCACTGCATTCAAAGGTATCCCAGCATCATATAACCACCTTCCAATACATTGATGAGCCCGATCTCTCAATTGTTTCTTATAGGGTTCATTCTCATCAATCTTTGTTCATTCTCATCAAGAGGCCCTATGTTCCTTGGTTTCTTAGGCTTAGACTGAATAGACATGGAGGAGCTTCCATGAGTAGAAGAAGGCTTCTTACCTTGTTCTTTAGATTGGACATTCTCAGCTAAATCATCAAGATCATAGTCTTCGTCGTTCATTACATCATCAAAATCTGGTATTGACTTAATTTGATTCTTTGCTTCAGTCTTTTTTAACATGTACAACTTAATCTCCTCTTTAACCTCAGGTGGGCATCGGCGACATGCCGTTGTATTCCTATAACCTCCAACAAGGTGCTGCTTCATTCTTAAGACACCACCATTTTTCACTTCATTACAAAAATCACACTTCAACTTGGAAACATTTTGGGGATCAATCTGCTTCGAATACTTCCAAGCAGGGTCCAACCTTTTACTACTATTTTCAGATGACATCTACAATGAACAAATTGAAAAAATGAATTCAGTAATTGGACAGTAACAGGTGGAAGACAAAAACAGGTGCTTCTATTTTCATAAAAAAAGAAGAAGACAGAAATAGCTACTGTGCGATGGGTGCATTTTCATTTGTCAAAAAATAGGTGCTTCTATTTTCTGCCACATTTGATGATACTGTGATCTCTTTAGAAGAGATAACAACCAAGTGACCAACTGTTTGTGAACAAGGAAAAAACAGAGGCCAATTTCGTGTAAGACAATGTACTGAAAAGCTATACAGTGCTACTAGAAAATCTAAAAAAGCAGAAACAGAGGCCAATCTGAAAAGCTTTTTTAGATTTTCTAGGCCAATTTCGTCCAAGAAAATGTACTGAAAAGCTATAAAACTGGCCAATTTCGTGTAAGAAAAACAGTGAGCAAAATACTCGCACAAACAGTGAGCAAAAACAGAGCACCAACTGTTTGGAAAAAGGTCTGGGGTTTTTTCTGATTTTTTTTTTTTAAAAAAAAAAAGAAGAGAGAGAGAGATTGGAAGAAGAAGAAGAAGAAGAAGAAGAAGAAGGGAGCAGAAGAAGAAAAAGAAGAAGAAGAAGGGAGAAGGAGAAGGAGAAGAAGAAGAAGAAGGGAGGAGGAGAAGAAGAAGAAGAATTTTTACCTGGTAAAGACTTGAAGAAGTCGATCAGAATGGTGTCTTGGCCTTGGCTGCCTGGAACTCTTCACAGCTTCACCCCTTCGAAATGGAGGCCGAATGATTTAGGGTTACTCGATCAGAATGGTGGTTGCCTTGTCTGGATGCTTTTCTGTCATAAATATGTGGGTGACTTTACCGAAATTTTATCTGGTGTGCCATGCCCATCTTTTTTTGCATCCAGATGAAGGGATGAGATGAAATCAAGGTAAAAAAACAAAAAGCGTGCGCCTCAGGCGCTTTGGGCTTCTGCGCTTAAGCCCACGCTTCAGCGCTTAAGCTGCGCTTTAGTGTTATGCGCTTATTCATACCCCTGTTAAGCGATACACCATCGCCTCGCCTCACCTCGCGCCTAGGCGAGCGCGCTTTTTAAATCATTGGGTGGATCGATGAGGAATTTAGAAGAGAAATGCTGGCTGGAGTGAATCCTGTCATAATCAGCTGGCTCCAAGTAAGCTAGAGTTTCCATTCTGAACTTCCTCATCCTCCATGTGGTTTCAGAGGAGGTGGATGGAATAAAATGATATTTTGGATTTTTTTTTCTTTTTAAATTCGTTTACTTCATTATTAACTGTTTGATTTTACACTTGCAGGAGTTCCCCCCAACAGGCTACCTGGATCCCAAGTTCTATGGCAATGTAGACAGTTCAATATCTAGAGATTACATAGACAATTACCTGGATGGGTTGACAATTGAAGAGGTAAACTTCTAGAGTCAATATTGGTTATACCCAACAAGGAAAATAAGCAGAAAGTCTGCAGAGAGAATGTCGAAATATTCAATCGATATATTATTCTTCTCACAAGGAGGAATTATTTATAGACTGGATACAAAAGCAAATAAGGAAAGTAAATAAAAATCTAATTATTGTACCTACCTAATTGGACTAATTACAATCTTCCTAATTGATTACAGTCTTTCTAATTGAATACAATAAACATGTTACCATATATGATAATTGTTTCTAACACTCCTCTCAAGCTGGAGCGTATACATCGTATACTCCAAGCTTGCAACAGATAGAGAGCCTTCGTGAAAATATCAGCAAGTTGAGAGCAATACTGGATTATTAGCAATATAGATAGCAGCCTGACTATCACAATATAGAGGAGTGGGACCATGCACTGGAATGCCAAACTCATGTAGAAGTGTACTCAACCAAGTCAACTCACAAGTGGTATGAGCCATTGCTCTATACTCTGCTTCAGCACTAGAACGTGCTACAACTTACTGTTTCTTACTCTTCCATGTCACAAGATTGCCACCTATAAAGGTGCAATAACCAGTGGTAGAATGACGATTAGCAAGAGAACCTACCCAGTCAGCATCTGTATATCCTTCGATACGAAGATGTCCCGATGATTTGTAGAGAAGTCCTCATCCAAGTGCATTTTTAAGATACTTCAAGATACGAAAAACTGCTTTCATATGAGGAACTCGAGGACAAGTCATAAAGTGGTTGACAACACTGATTGCATAGGAGTTACCGGGTCGAGTAATAGTGAGATAAATAAGTTTACCCACAACTCTCTGATACATCTCAGGATCACCATCTTCAGGCATGAGTTTAAGATTAGTCTCCATAGGAGTAGCTACAGGTTTAAAACCAAGATAACCTGTATCCTTCAAGAGATAGAGAGTGTATTTTCTTTGTGATAAACTGATGCCCGCTTTGGAATGAGCAACCTCAATGCCAAGAAAATACCGAAGCTTGCCTATATCCTTGGTGAGAAAACTGGAACACAAATGACGAATCAATACTTGAATCCCAACATTATCACTCCCTCCCTGTGATGACAATATCATCCACATAAACCATGAGAATCAAAATACTACGAGTGGTCTTTTTAAAGAATACGAAGTGATCAACCTGACTTCGAGTCATACCATGAGACACGACAGTATTACTGAACTTATCGAACCAAGCCCGGGGAGATTGTTTGAGTCCATATAAAAATTTGCGAAGATGACACACAAACTCTCCCTTGGACTCAAAACCGGGTGGTTGAGACATATAGACGGTTTCAGAGAGATCGCCATAGAGAAATGCATTCTTGACATCAAGTTGGTGGAGAGGCCAATCAAGATTGGCGGCAAGAGATATAATAATTCGAACAGAATTGAGTTTGGCAACCGCAGAAAAAGTCTCAGTGTAATCAAGCCCATAGGTTTGGGTGAAACCTTTGGCCACAAGACGAGCTTTTATATGATCATTAGTGCCCTCAGGGTTGTGTTTGACAGTAAATACCCACGACAACCAACAATATGTGCTCTAGAAGGCTTGGGAACAAGATCCCAAGTATGATTCAATGACAAAGCGTGCATCTCTTCTTCCATAGCAGAACGCCATCCAGGATGAGAAAGAGCCTTTTGATAAGAATTAGGAACAACAATAGAGGACAGAGGCACAAAAAAAGCATGAAAAGAGGGAGACAAAACGATAATAGGACACAATAGGAAGATCGAGGGTAGAATCCGCAGACACTGGAGGAGATGGTGTGGGTACAGAAGTTGTATCTATAGTAGCAACAGGTGGAGTGACATCGGAAGGACGATGAACATATACATGTGTAATTAGTGGTCGAGTGGCAAGTTTAGGGAGGCAAGGGGACTGACCAAGGTCAGCCACTACGGGTGGCAGTACCTATCCACCTTCAAGAGAGTAATATGGGATGGTCTCAAAAAATATCACGTCAACACTCACAAAGTGCTTCCGTAACGAGGGACTATAACACTTGTATCCTTTTTGTGTCCGAGAGTAACCAAGAAATATACATTTGTAAGAACGAGGATCAAGTTTATCATGACTAGGAGATAAATTATGAACAAATGAAACACAACCAAAAAGTTTTGGGGGAAGGATATAAAGATCCTTGTCAGGAAACATGACCTGATAAGGAATTCTATCATTCGAAACTTGAGAAGGTGTTCTATTTATGAGATAATTAGCTGTAAGAACAGCATATCCCCAAAAATATTTTGGAACATTCATGTGAAGCATGAGAGCACGAGTTACAGCTAAAACTGGCCCATTTTGTCGTTCCGCAACCCCATTTTGTTGAGGGGTGGTGATACAAGCAGTTTGATGAATGATGCCATGAGTCTCATTAAAATGCGTAAATTGATGAGAAAAATATTTTTGGTCATTATCAGTTCGCAAATATGTAGTTTAGCATTAAAAACGTGAAATAATTGAGAATAATTGAGACCAATCTTTGAGGAGATACACCCAATTTGGTCATTATCAGTTCGCAAATATGTAGTTTAACAATCTCAGCATGAAAACTTGAAAAGACAGAAACTAATTGAGACCGATCTTTGAGGAGATACACCCAATTTGAACGAGAAAAATCATCAATAAACGTGACAAAATAGCAAGCACCACATAGATTTGTAATACGTGAAGGCCCCCAAATATCTGAATGAACTAAAGCAAAGGTTCTAAACTTGGTGACTCAGTACGTAAAGGAAAAGACACCCTGTGATGTTTACTAAGTTTACAGGTGTCACAATTAAAAGAAGAAAAACTAGGTAAATTAGGAACTAGCTTGCGAAGATTGTCAGAAGATGGCTGCCCAAGACGACAATGCCACTGATAAGGTGTGATGGTAGAATGTAGAGCAGATAACATGGAAGAGGTGGTCAGTGGCTCCTACTCATCCTTCTGAAGGTAATACAGACATTTCTTCCTTACCCTCCACAATCATCCTCTGCGTCTTTAGATCCTGAAATTCACCACGAGAAGGATAGAAAAGTATAGAACATTGGTGAGTATGAGAGTTTATGAATGGAAATAAGATTAAAAGGAAATTGTGGCAAATATAAGACAGAAGGAAAAAGGAGACCAGTTGAGGAATATGTGCCAATGCCATGAACAAGAATTTTAGAGCCATCAGCAATAGTAACATAAGAAGGAACATAAGGGGTAACAACATTAGTCAAAAGGGACAAGTCACATGTCATATGATCAGATGTGCCAGAATCTAGAATCCAAGGAGTACTGCGAGTATGAGAAGATGAGTGAAGACAAATAGTACTTGAGGCGATATGGGTCGCAATGGAAAAAGAAGTTGCATTAGCCCTTTGTTCCATAGAATCATACTCAGTCTTGGATATAGCAATCTGAGCGGGAGCAAGTGCAGATGGCTCCCCCTCAAGTGTAGCCTGATTAGCCGCCTAATTAGCCCAAGCCGGCTTGCCATGAAGCTTCCAACAGAACTCAATCATCGTGGTTGGTTGCACCACAATGAGTACACTTCTTGGTTCCACGACCACCACGTCCTCCACGTCGGCCACCACGTTTAGAGGGACCACCACGATTGTGGGGGGAATTGTGATTGCCAAAATTTCCAGAAGATGAAATAGGGTATGTAAAGGGAGCAGCTAGAAAAGATGGAGTCGGACGCTCCAAATGAGTAGCAGCTCGTCGAACACTAGCGAAGGCCTCACCAATGGTGGGAACTTCCTTTCCAGAAAAAATCTAGGGACTAAGAGGAGCAAGTTCTAAAATCAACCCAAACAAGAATTTGGTAACACAAAATTCATCTCTGTACTTTTGCTGAACTGCCAAATCTATGGTGAGAGGTTGGTAGACATTTAACTCATCCATCATACCCTTTAATTGATTACACTCTTTCTAATTGAATACAATATACATGCTACCATATACGATAATTATTTCCAACAGAGAATAAAATGTATAATCCATATTTTGAATCTACTCTGTTGTTGAAGGCCACACCCTGACTGAGTCTCAGCCACACTACTCATTTTCTCTGCATTTTTTTAGTTTTTTCATTTTGGGTGTGGGAGTGTGCACGCGTGCATATTTGGGAGTTTACGCACTCAAGAACAACAAGCTCTTCATACTAGACCACCATGATACTTTGATGCCATATGTGAGTCGGATTAATTCAAAAACAACAAAGATTCACGCAACAAGGACTATCCTCTTCCTGCAAAATAATGGAACTCTGAAGCAATGTTTTGAAACCCGGACCGGAGGAAGAACCGGAAAAGGGACCGGGCGGACGGGTCACCGGTTCAACCGCGGTTGAACCTTTATCGAACCGTGACGTTATAAATATGTCATAAATATATATTTTAATAAGTAATTAAAGAAATATGACTAAAAAAAACCAAAATTTTCTGAAATTTAAAAAAAAAATCCGCATTATTACCGACCTACTCTTCTCAATCTCCTCAATCAGACAGACCTATTTTACTCATTTTTTCTCTTTTCTTCACCACCGTACCTCCTCCTCTTTGGTCTCTCCACGTTGAATTCAGGGTGTTTGATCGAAGTAACCCATTTTGCAAAACTATTTCGCAATCTACAACATTTTTCAAACTATTTTGAAAAATAGTCTTTCGCGCATTTCTGAAATGCAATATGAGCTTTACATGCCATCTGGCATGCCACATCAGCGTATACGGGAGCCGTATATACGACAATCTCGTGTATTTAGAATGTGCAATAACTTTACTATAACGCATATCTAAAATGCAAAATAAAATTGGATCACGTACTTCTAGAGTGCGCAATAACTTTAACTATAACGCATATCAAAAATGCAAAATCTAATTGGATTGCACACCTTACTTTAATCATACAGTCATACCCCACACGTTTTTTAATCATATCAGGTGTTGAGCCGTAAACTTTGGATTAGTACAAATTTCTTTGGCTTAGTACAAATTTGTGTGGTGGATAATTTTCATTGAAGCACGGTATAACTCATGTCGCAGAACGGAAACAAGCATAAATTGCGTAATAATGATCTCCAAGTTCAGAGCAACTAATGACGGCAAAAAAATTTCCCAACATAACATCAAATTTGAAGCACAATTTTGGAGCAAACATACAAGCATAATACCGCCCTAATACGCAATAACAATAGTACAACAAACCACGCCAAAACGCGAAAACAACTTAAACTGCCACTTAATCGAGGATTGATTTTTGAATCACGGATTGAACGTTGTTCAGCGTGATATTCAAATAACCAGACTTCTGTGTAGGGCGGAAGAGAACAATCTCCTTATGGCATGTGACCTATGTTGTTGTTGATACCCTAATTAGCTCCCATCAATGGACCCCTCCTGAATAACGGCCTCGGGCTCCATAATGTAAGCTTTACTGCATACAAATGATATCATTAATATGGATTCAAGATGATCCAATCTCAGATTCAATTCTTGGTACCACCAACACTGCTCCGTTACTTTTATGTTAATTTTTTGCATATAAATTAATTTCTTGCATATATGTTAAGCCAATTAATTTCTTTCTTGTATATATTTGAATATTGAGTTGGTTATTAGCCTATCTTATCTTCTTTTTTGTTCATATTTTTTTGGCATTAGTTATTGGGAATTAGAAACACTTAGCCAATTAGGCATTGCCACTTGAATGGAGATGATTACAAACCGAACGCACAAATCTTGTAATTGGGTTTATTAAGAAAAAACACAAATCACTCGAGCATAAAAAACAACATTCAACAGTAGCTTTACAAAAATGTTGTACACCAAAATGCTGTCGGTCGGAAGGTTTGTTTTCTTAACATGGTATCTAGAGGATAAATATAAGATAAATATTTCCTCCAATGCCATATGTCAAAAATTACGTGTCCTGTAACTATAGTACATGAAAAATTAAGTTATGAATTTGTGATAGGCTTGATACACATTATCTCTCTTGGCCAAATTCAAATCTTTTTCTTTCTTAACATGGTATCGGAAGGTATGTTTTCTTCTCTTGGAAAACACTATTTTAATGAGGAGACCTGAACTTTAAGGTTTGGCCGCAACTTGTAAATTGTGTTGAGTAAAACAAAAAAACTTAATCCTACAAAAACCAACACGTAAACCATCTTAGCATCAACGGGATTCATCGGATCAGGTGTAGAAATGCAACAAAATCATGAACAAATGGTCCGGACAAAATCTTACAAACTTGATTCAAATTGATTTAACAACAAATGTCTGCAACTAGAGTTCAACATTGTACAAGAATCAAAAGTTCCACCCTTGTCAAAATGAGGGGATACAATTGTGCAAAAAAAAAAACCCCAAAAATGCACTCCCGTTGATGGTAGAAGGCTAGATTATGAGAGAGAAGAGAGAGAAAGAAGGAGTTCATACCAGCTGGAGAAGATCGCAACGATCGCGCACAATAGGAGTGAGCTACTAAATCGCGCAGGGGAAGGATGAAAGACCGGGCGCAGGAGAAGGGAGGATGGCTATCGCGCAGGAGGGAGGAGGGAGGAGGGAGATCGCCCCTCGATCGAGCACCAGGTCTGTAGAAAAGGAAGGAGGAGGTAGGGCTTTGTCTGGTTTTAAAAGAACACGCATTTCTAATATGCGTGATCATTAAAGTTATTACGCACTCTTAAAGTGCGAGATCCAATTTGATTTTTCATTTCAGATACGCGCGATTGTCGTATATACGGCTCCCGTATACGCTGATGTGGCATGCCAGATGGCATGTAACGTTCATATTGCATTTCAGAAATGCGCGAAATGCTATTTTTCAAAATAGTTTGAAAAGTGTGGTAGATTGCGAAATAGTTTTGAAAAATGGGTTACTTCGATCAAAAGCTCTTGAATTCAAGAGGCATCCTTAAACCAGAATTCTCTCTCTCTCTCTCTCTCTCTCTCTCTCTCTCTCTCTCTCTCTCTCTCTCTCTCTCTCTCTCTCTCTCTCTCTCTCTCTCTCTCTCTCTCTCTCTCACACACACACACACACTACCACAACTTGTGCTCCTTCCCATAAAACCTGCACAGTCATCTGCGATGGTGGTTGTTCATGACTCCGGCAATGGGAAAGCTCAAAAATCGTCTGAAAATTTCCTCACAGTCCAGATACGTTAAAGAATTTGGCTTGGATCGACTTATTGATTCTATTTTACAATTGATTTCATGTTTTTCTGCCGCGGAGGAGACAAGGGAGATCGAGTTGCCGGCGGAGAAGATAACCGGCCGGTTCGAGTGACCCACTGACGGTTCTTCCAGTCCGACGGTTCAACCGATGGGTTGATCCGGTTTTTCATTTCTAGAACGGTTTTGAACTGGGAACGGTTTTGGGTGGTCGACCGGACCATTGCCTTGACCGGTTCCCAGTTCAACCGGTTGAACCGGCCGGTCCTGACCAGGTTTTAAAACACTGCTCTGAAGCCTCTTGCAATAGAATTGAGCTTGCCAAATCCTAGAGGTGATCAATTTGGTGCCATAAGCAAAGTGTACACACCAACTGAAGATGGTGTTGAAGCTTCTGTTTGGCAGTTGGCTAAAGCATATGCTGCCGTAAATGACTTCAGCCACCATCAAAGTATCACCCACTGGTAAACAATTTAGATTTTTTTTATTCTCCGGACTATGCAAAATAATTCTTTGGCGAAGTGATTCTGAAACTTTCTTCTGGAACACTGCCTGGATAGAAAACACATAAAGGTTTTTTTTTTTCCCCCCTAAAATGAAACCATTTTCGTACAAAAATTAAAGCTTTACTCTCTCTCTCTCTCTCTCTCTCTCTCTCTCTCTCTCTCTCTCTCTCTCTCTCTCTCTCTCTCTCTCTCTCTACGATTTCCTTTTCTTTTTTTTCTCTAAGAAAGTAAAAAATAAATACAAACCAAGATGATATTTTACAAATTTTGTCAGGTTCTCGGAAGGCTTCAAGTTATTATCTCCTCTTTGGAATGCAGGTTGAATACTCATGCCGTGATTGTGCCATTTGTTATTGCGACAAATAGGCAGCTAAGCGTGCTTCATCCAATTCACAAGCTTTTGCTTCTGTATTTCCGCGACATGATGAATATATTTGCACTTGGCAGGCAAACCCTTATCAATGCTGGAGGTATGCTTATGCTTGAGAGTACAGTTTTTCCAGGACAATACGCAATGGAAATGTCATCGTTCTGTACAAGTACCGGGTTTTCCCTGAGCAAGCACTTCCTGCCAATCTCATCAAGTGGTAAAATCATTAGATCCTCTCACTATATTAAAATTTCCATTGTAATTTTAGTCAAACTTAGCAAATCAAATTTGTGTTCGAACTTCGAAAATCCTGATCAATGTAAAAGGATATTGACTAAATAAATTAAAAAGGTACTGGAGTACTATGCATTACCAATCCTGTTTTCCAGACGAAGTGTTTACAACGTTGCGTAGACTTTTTCTTGCTGAGGTAGGGGAAAAGGGCTCTCTTGCTTGCAACTAGAACCAATTTCTTATGTCTATATCGCATAAATAATTCGACAACTAGCACGTGTAGGTAGTATAGGCAAGTTTGCTCTGGAGCACCTACTATGAGTCAAAAAGACATTCATAAACAGATTCGATTTTGAACTACGTCCAGAGATCAATATTCAATAAATGTCGAGGTTTTTCCAGACCTGCTTGTATTTGCTCGTGCTGGAGCCTGCTTGCGGTTTATTAGAATGATTGATTCCTAATTTATACGTGATAGTTGTACCCGTTTATACGTGACATGGAAAACCATCAAAAGATCTCTTTTACGGTTTTACCTACCTCCCTTCTCCATCCCATCGGACAAAGTGGAGCAACCTTCAATGCCTTCCATAATCTTATGAAGTGGAACATCCCTTATTCCATATAGAATATAGTTACGTGATTGTGCAAACATCTCCCACTCTGCTCCAAAGTTACCCGGCAAGCGAGAAGGTAGTGGAAAGTTAGATGATTAAACTTTTCCTAATCATATTGAACGTGCAGTACCATGGCAACATATATTTACCTCTCGTCACAATATTGGACGTCAAAAAATAGCCTCTTACATCATTGCTCAAACAAAGAAAGCCACCTTAATGGGAGCCTTTACCTTAGGTTAACTTATTGCTTTGTTGAGCCCATGGTTATGGGAAATTCCAAATTCAAGATGTTACTCTCTTCAGTGGTATTTTGAGAGTAGCCACTTTGTGCATATTGCCCAAGGTTAAGTCTGTCTCCAATCATCCACGCCCATACACCCAATGATTGGAGACTAGATGGATTCTATTATTGTTGTTGTAATGAATATAAATGCACTTGCGAGGCAAACCCTCATCAATTCTGGAGGTATTCTTGAAAGAACAGTTTTCCCTGGAAAATGCGCAATGGAAATGTCAGCAGTTCTGTACACGAACTGGGTTTTCCCTGAGCAAGGACTTCCTGCAGACTTCATCAAGAGGTAAACTCCTTAGTTCGTCTCACCATATTTAAACTACTTCCATACTACTTGTCAAAATTTGCACCGAGAATGTGGATGGAAAATCTTGATCAATGTCAAAAGGGTATGATGAATATTCAATCTCGTTTTCCAGAAGTTTTTACAATGGTATGCTGGCTTTTTCATGCTCACGGAGGGGAAAAAAGAGGATGTTTTCTTGAATGTAACTAGAACCCCCTTTTGAATTTCCGAAGAACCTACATAAAAAACTTGAACCTCTTTTTTAGGTCCATTTCACTTGAACAACTCAACACCTACTATGTGTAGCTAGTTTTAGGCAAGTCTCCTTAATTTATACGGGTTCAATTTTGAACTAACAGATATTAAATAAATGTCGGGGTTTTTCCTTGCTATGTGTTGTACTTGTTCGAGATGGAGCCCGCACTTGATTATAGAATAAATAGTACTGTGAAATAGAAACACGAATTTATTCCTCAAAGTGTCCTACTTGGCATGCTAAAATTTGCCTTTTATCTAGAGGAATGGCCGTCGAGGATGATGACCCTCCGCAAGGCCTCCAGTTGCTAATAAAAGACCACCCTTATGCCGTGGACGGACTCAAAACCTGGTCAGCAATCGAAACATGGGTCCACGACTAATACCACTTCTATTACAAGGACGACAAATCTGTTCAGGTTGGCTCAGAGCTCCAATTTTGGTGGAAAGAACTCAGAGAGAAAGGACACGACAACAAGAAAGACGAGAACCCTGGTGGCCTAGAATGCAAACTCGAAAGGAGCTGATCAACACTTGCACCATCATCATATGGGTCAGGTCCGCCCTCCAAGCGGCAGTCAATTTCGGGCAGTACCCTTACACAGGTTACTAATGAACCGCCCAACCATCAGCCGGAACCGGGTAGCACAGAATATGAGGTGCTTAAGGCGAGCCGAGAAAAGGCTTTCTTGAAAACAATAACGGCTCAACTGCAAACTCTCCTTGGAATTTCTTTAATAGAGATTTTGTCTAGGCATGCTTCGGACGAGGTTTACCTTGGCCAAAGAGACACATTAGAATGGACTACCAACGTGGAACCGTTGGAGGTGTTTGCGAGATTCGGAAAGCAACTGGGAGCGATTGAGGATGAGATTGTTGAGCTGAAAAATGATGAGAAATTGAGGAATAGGGCTGGGCTAGTTAAGATGCCTTACACTCTACTGATTCCTACTAAGTGAAGGTGGGCTCACTGGCAATGGAATTCCCAATAGTGTTTCTATACAGACAGACATTTTTATAGCAGTTCAACGGAAGCATGTGTCTTCGTTTAGTGTTTTTAAAATTCTTATTTACCGGGGATTTGTAACATAGGTGGGTATTGTGATGGAACATCACTGTTTCTATGTTAAATGAAGTTGTATTTACTTCGGATGAGTGAATACGTTGGTAGTGGAATAAATATCTGGAAATCAACATCATTACTTATGGGTCTTATTCTCTTTTACTTTGACAGTTCAATCAACTAAACTCAGCAATCGCAACAGCTTGGATAGTGTTCTTGATCTTCTTCTAGTATGGTCCAAACTTTGCCCTAAATCTAGTTTGGTACCTATTTTCGAAAATCAATATTGCAAAAACATTTTCCAAAAACATGTTCTGTTGGCGGTTTTTCAATACAAATTTTGAACATTTTTCTGGTAAAAATAACATATCCGTTCAGAAAGATCCACAAAACATTTTCCTAATTGTCGAAAAGCACTTCCACTAAAAATTGAAGGAGACACAGGACAGGATAATTGTCGTCAGTTTTCAGAAATGGTTTCTACGATTTGTTAGCGAAACAGATACCAAAAACAACTACAAACAAACTCCACAGGTTTTCTATAACAATATGCTTCTATCAAAATTTTGCAAATTCTGCCAGTCCATGATTCAGGTAGAGGTCCCATTTCTTCAAAAAAGCTTGTTCAAGGGTACATCCTTATTCCTTACATTTGAGAACTTGTCCAGATGAGTGCTGGAAAATGATAAGAAATTGAGAGAACAATTTAGATTTATCATGGGCAGAGAGGAAATCTACTACAGAAACATTATTGAAAGCAATTGAGGGAATATCAAAAGAAACAGGCAAAAATTGAAGAAAAAACAAGCTTTGCAAAGAGAAACAATAAGCCTGTACCTCATCCACCCAGCCCCCGCCGCCGGTCCCTACTTCGAATTCGTTTTGCCAAAGTCCTTCCTCTTTAGGGATCCTCCGCTCAAATCCCTCAGTTTTGTTCCCAACAATGGGAATTTTTCAGGAGTGGATATTCTCCAATCTTGTAATGGTTTGTTGCTCTGTACTAGCTTACTCCACAAGTGCAAAACCGTCCTCAGTTATTTCGTAGTCAATCCCACCACCAAGCAAGTATATAGACTTTTACCCACCTAGTGCTTTTTAGGGGCTTGATATTGCTTTTGATCCATCAAAATCGCATCATTACAAACTAGTATGTGTAAGAAGAAGTATCACACCATCGTTCGGTCATTATCATATTGAGATATATTCTTCAAAGAGTCGATGTTGGAGGGTCTCTGGGAAAAGCTTTATCGGGCGACAATGTGATACTTTCACTGAGGGGGTGTTTTGGAATGTAAGTATTCATTGGATTGGAGCTTGGTCGCGTTTCAATATCGATTTAGAGTGTATTGAAGAAATGCTGGCTTTTCTTGGGTTTCGGCTTTTCCTGGGTTTCAATATCGATTATGAGTTTTTGATATGGAAAGCAACTACTTTGGTTAGTTTGTGAAGTACCATGTTGATGTTCATGGTGTTGTGGCTGCATTCCATACTATTGTTTAGAGGTACCCAAAACCATTTGCTCGGGATTATTATGGTTTTCTACACTTGGTGTTACTCGCTAAGAGAATTGCTATTGTTGAATGTACCTAATAAAGTCGTGTCTTAAAATTTGAAGGATGGTACTTTGAAGGAGCTTCTAGACTTGGTGCCGGACAGAATTGATGTGAGATATGTCCTACGATTACCGGCAAGTTCTGATATTTATAGGCTGCAATTTAAATATATATATATATAAATATAAAAAAGGTACGAAATTTTAGCTGTAGTTAGTGATAGTTGAACCTAAAGTCTTACGAAGCCTATCATTGGGCTAACACTCCAGTTACTATTTATTTATCAGTTGTTTGAATTATTGGTTCTTTGTTATTTAATGCTTTATTCAAGCGTTGGAGGAACTTGTTAGTAACAATCTGAATTACTATTGATGTTGAAATTTTCAACAAGCTATACAAATTGAATGATTTTGATTATTAAAATGAGCTTGAGTTGGGACCCAAACAGACGAGCTATACGAAATGAATAATTTTGATCATTAAAATGAACTTGAGTTGGGACCCAAAATGCCAAAATATGTCTGGAGAGGATCCGTTGCCTTTTAAATTATATTCATTTCAAAATCTCACACGGAATATATCAATTATGTTCATTCCAAAACCTCACGGTGATTTAGAAAAAACAAATCTTTCCTTCGGATGAACCAAATCACGAAGTTCTCTTTTTCCGAAAAGAAACATGCCATGCACCTACTCTATACACACAGCAGAAAACTACTTACATAAGAATCAAACCTTAGAAACCAACATAACGCCTACATTAAGAACCCTTTTAGTTTTCATTTTGCCTTTTTAGATTGAAAATACACACTTTAGCCAGGCTTAAGAAAGTGCAAAAGAAGCATTGGCTACGATCATGTCAGATTTGTTGTCACACGAGCAAATGTGGACCAGAAGAGGGAACATGTAATTCAACTTTCAATTGTTGCAACCATACAAATCACTAGCTTTCTAGACCATAGCCCTATAATCAGCCATAGTGGAGGAATGAGCCACAATGTGCCGCTTATTAGCACATCAAGAGAGTTAGGACCCATAAACACACCAAAACCAGTGATACATCTGTGATGAACTTATCATTTTTTTCTTTTACGTGTGGAAGGTAGGAAGGTTTGGTCCTGGAGCTCCAGGACCAGACGGATATCCGGGATTTTTCTATCAGAAACATGGGAGTATTGTTGGGGAAGGAGTTTGCAAAGCTGTGAAAAGATTCTTCTCTACGGGCTTCCTGTTGAAGGAAATGAATCAAACCAATATTGTTATCATTCCAAAGGTGCAATTCCCTGAATCTCTTACTCAATACAGACCAATTAGCCTATGCAATTTTTCTCTAAAAGTCATTACTAAAGTGATGGCAAATAGGTTTAAAGGTATTCTGAGAGAAATTATAACCCCAAATCAGTCTGCCTTTGTGCCTGGTAGGCTAATACAGGATAATGTGCTTGTAGCCCATGAAGCCTTCCACTTCTTAAAATTGAAGAAGAAAGGAGCAGATGGATTTATGGCTCTTAAGTTAGATTTCAACAAAGCCTATGATAGAGTTGAATGGGATTTTGTGGAAGCTCTTCTCCTGAAAATGGGGTTCCACAACAGATGGGTTAATTGGGTTATGCAATGTATTACTACGGTTAGGTCATCAGTGGTGGTAAATGGGGAGGCAAAAGTGAAGATCTGTCCTGGAAGAGGTTTAAGGCAAGGGGACCCACTGTCCCCTTACCTGTTTGTCTTGGTAAAAGATGTGCTATCTCGGATGATAACCAATGCAAGAGACAACAATTCGATCTCAGGGATTAAATTCAACCGCCATTGCCCTCATTTGTCCCACATTTTCTTTGCGGATGATGCTCTTCTATTCCTGAAAGCAGAGCTGCAATCTTGTAGGCAGATCAAAGCTATTCTTAAAGCCTATGGAGAAGCCTCTGGTCAAAGCATAAATTTTGACAAATCAGGTATTAGTTTCTCCTCTAATGTGTGTGAAAATGATAAACAGTTGCTATGTGATTATTTTGGTATTCCTATCATGAAGTTAGACTCAAAATATTTGGGTCTACCTTCATTTTGGGGTCGTTCAAAGTCGGAGGCTTATTCTTTTATCATTGAAAGAACTCTTAACAAGCTCCAAGGATGGAAATTGAAACGGATGTCACAAGGAGGTAGGGAAATCATGATCAAATCGGTTATCCAAGCCATTCCAAGCTATGCTATGTCGTGTTTCCTTCTTCCAAAAAAGTTGTGCGACAAACTCAATTCTTATGTCTCAAATTATTGGTGGAAGGGGGATCCTGACAGTCGTGGAATTCATTGGACCAGTTGGGAGAATATGTCGCGGGCCAAGTTTGATGGGGGAATGGGTTTTCGGGATTTCAGGGCCATGAATGTTGCTCTTTTGGCACGACAAGGGTGGAGAATGCTCAAGAATCCAGACTCGTTTTGGGCAAAAATGATGAAAGGTCTTTATTTTCCAAACTCCTCATTCCTTGAAGCCACCAAAGGATATAGAGCGTCATGGGCTTGGCTTAGTATTTTGAGTGGTCGAGAAATTCTTATGAAGGGCCTGAGATGGCAAGTCCAAAATGGTGAAAGCATAAGGTTTTGGGAAGACAAATGGATTCCAAACGTGAGGAACTTTACTCTATCTTCTCCGAGACCGGATGATACTGAGATCGAATGGGTTGCAGATGTGATTGACAAGGATAGAAGGTGTTGGAAGGAAGAGAAACTTAGCCAAGTCCTGTTGGAAGAGGAAGTGAAGGCTATTGTTTCTATCCCTATTTCTTTGTTCCAAAGGGAGGATGCCAGGGTTTGGCATTACACGTCAAACGGAATTTACTCAGTGAAATCAGGTTATCACATAGCGGCTCAAGATCATTCTCATGTCCAGAAAGACAAACCGTCGACTTCTTTTGTCCCGAACAAGAATCTGTGGGCTGTAATATGGAAGTTGAATGTTCCTCACAAGATTAGACACTTTTGGTGGAGGGCCTACAGTAACAGCTTGGCAACAAAAGAAAATCTATTGAGAAGACGGTGTGGGCAATCCAAGGTATGTCCTATATGTTTTCAATTTGACGAATCCATTGAACATATGCTATTTGATTGCCATTGGGCAAGGGCTGTATGGTTTGGGTGTCATATCCAACTCAATGTTGGTAGGGGAAATCCTACCTCGGTTCTTAAATGGACTTCAGATCTGGTGGATATCATGTCTAAGGATAATGCTCCAATTTTTTTGGAAAGGATAGTCTTCATAGCTTGGTTTATTTGGAAAGCCCGGAATGAAGTTATTTTCAACCTCTCACCAGTTAACCCAGAGATGACTATGAGGAAGGCTTTTCAGGCCTTCCGCGAATATTCGGACTCTATGGTGTCTCCCCTTATCCACGTGGATAACCCGAATATTGAGGACTTAATTTCCCAATGGAGGGCTCCGGAACGAGGGTGTTTCAAAATGAATTGTGATGTGGTGGTTAGCAAGGATGGGAAGGAGGCAAAAATGGCTATCATAGTGAGAGACTGTAAAGGAAATTTGATTGATGGGACTGTGAGCTCTGCCTGTATTTCTTCTCCTCTCCAAGGAGAGCTTCTGGCTATTCGAAGAGCTTGTGGTATGGGAAAAGAGATGGGGCTTCAAGGTTTCACGGTTGAATCTGATAATCAAATGGCCATCAAACTCAGTGTATCTGAATTGGATCCTCCATGGGAGGTCGCTGCAGTAGTATGGGATATTAGGCAGATGGGGTTGGAGATGAAGATCCAGTTCGGTTGGATCAGGAGCGAATGAACTAGCTCATGCTGTAGCTACTAAGGCCATTAGAGGTTTATTACCTATCCATTGGGTGGCCTATCCCCCAAGTTTTGTTACATCTGTTTTGGTTAAAGAATCATTTGCTTTCTTGTAAGCCCTGTTTGGGCACAGTTTTGTTAATCAAAAAAAAAAAAAAAAGCATATTACCATCAAACAAGAGCAAGACTCTCCAAGTAGTGAAAAGCATCATCTTTTGTAAATTGCAGCCTAACTTCCTAGTAATCTTAGGCTCGTAGCATATATCTCTCATCAATTTTCTCTGGCACCAAATCTAGAAGCTCCTTCAAAGTACCATCCTTGAACCTATAAGACACGACTTTATTCGATACATTCAACAATAGCAAGGACTGATCCTCCTTCTCTTCGCGAATAACGCTTAGCATAGAGAAAGCATAATAATCTCGACAAAAAGTAGTAAAAGGTTCTGGGTAGCTATTAACAATAGCAGGGAATGCAGCCACAACGCCATCAAGACCAACATGATACTTGACAAACCAATCAGAGTAGTCGCTTGCCATCTCAAAAACTTGGAACTTAGTTGTAAATAGCTCCTCAATTAGATGTAAATGGCCATTGGACTAGCGTAATGAGATAGGCTTACTATTATGAAAATTACGCCAAAACCCAGGAAAAGCCGACATCTCTTCAATACACTCTAAATCAATATTGAAATGTGACCAAGCCCCTATCCAATGAATACTTCCATTCTAAAACACCCGCTTAGTGAAATTAACACATTGCAGCCCCATAAAGCTTTTTCCTAGAGACCCTCCAACGACGACTCTCCAAATAATATATATGATAATGACTAAAGGACGGTGTGATACTTTTCTTACACATACTAGTTACTAGTTTGTAATGATGTGATTTTGATGGATCAAAAGCAATATCAAGCCCATAAAAAGCACAGGTGGTAAAACACTATATACTGCTTAGTGTGGATTTTCTAAGAAATAACTTGGCGGTTCCAGAGTAAGCTAGTACAGAACAACAAAAGATTGCAAAATATCCACACCTGAAAATTCCCATGGGAACGCAACTGAGAGATTTGAGCGGAGGATCCCTAGAGAGAGAGGACTTGGGCGAAACGAATTCAAAATAGGGACCTGCGGCGGGATCTGGGTGGACGAGGTACGGCCACGTCTTGGGCAGGAGGAGGCCAGAGAGTCTGGGGTAAGAGTTGCGGATGAGAGAGAATCTGGGGGAAGAGATGAGAGAGAGCCAGTTTTTCGACACGCTTTTGAATCGAACCCGAGACTTAAAGTGGGCTCGAACGAGGATCTCGGATAAGATATCGCCGTTTCCGGCGATTGCTATGGCTGAAGAGGCCGTCGTTACGTCGTCCTCCACGGTCGATTGTGCGACGGCGGTGGGCGCCCTGGCAGTACATCTGTGAAGATGACCTTTTCTCTTCTTTTTCATCGTGAGTCAAATATAACTGCAACCTAGCACTACAAACCCTTGCTGCTAAGATTTTGCAGTGGGAGGGCAGGCATGGGGAGCTACTCCAATTTCTTCTGAGATTTGTGATAGTCTGAAGCTAAATTTTATAATTTTAGCTCCGCAAAAAATTCAAAAATTACTTTCATTTATTTAAAATTCAGAGAATTCTAGTCTTCTTTCTTTTTGAGAGTTCATAAGTTCACAAATGAGATTATCGTACATTTTTTTAAAAAAATATAATAAGTCAGTTATGGAGAAAAAATGTGTCATTGCATGAGCAAATAAAAAAAACAACTTGAATATACATTTAATTTTTAACCCCGTTAACTAAATCCCGGCTCATCCCTGCCCTCGAGGGCAGGGTTGTTGTGAATGGAGTACATATAATATAGTAACGTGGGTTTTACTAACAAGCATCGACAGGAGCTTGGGCTCGTGATGCCACATGGTTACAATTAACAAGCCAAGGCAGTAAGGATCCGGCCGTGGTGCCCCAAAGTGGTATTGGGGCACCGGTGTCCCTAATTATTTTGGACCATTAGATCTCCTAATTTAATCATAGTCATTCATTATTCCCCTCCCTCTTTCTCCTATTACCGGATAGACCAATCTTTTGTCATTGTCGACACACACAGTACTGACAGTAGGAATCTTGGACAAGAGAAATGGAGACTGTGCAAACTTGTCAACACAATAGTTCTACTTTTTCTTTTTTTTCTTTTTCTTTTTTTTTTTTTGACAAAAAATGAGATCATGTAATAAACGGCCAACAACACTTACATAACAGAATTCATTTTTGCGGTGAGGTTCCCACAACTCAAATTTCGTAAAATTGTCTCCACAATTTTTCTCTTATGCCATCATTAAAAAAAACGTACATATATGTATTTTTATACTCCCTCTGTCCTATAAAATTTGGTCCCTACGAAACTATGTACAATTTTCAAAAAAATAATAATAATTTATTCGCTAAAATAATTTTTGAATTTTTTTTTCACCGTATAAAAGATCTCAATGAGATCAATCAAACAAGATCCATGTTGGCTAAAAAATTGTTTACTTAAGTACATTTTTTTTAGTTTGAAAATTGCACGTAGTTTCATAGGGACCAAACTTTATGGGACGGAGGGAGTATCATATAGATATATACATACGTACATATATGTATTTTTATATAGTCGATAGAATGGGATGGGCAAAACCCCTAGCATCAACATTAGAAGAGAAAATTTTGGTCAAACAATATATTAAAATTACTTTTGTATAGTGTGTCACCTTTTTAAATTCACAATACATAACATTCTATATGATCTAAAATAGCGAGAGCATTTTTTTCTTGACACAAAGGACTAGAAGCTAGACATGCATTGAATTAAGCTTGTCGCGATGTTATTAAACGAGTCTTATTCATCTCATGATAATTTTTATTGGTTAGAAACATATATCATAAATAAAATTAAATGGATTTTGTTCCAACAAAACATAAAAAAAAAGTTGGCAGAGTTCTTAATGATCTTCATGTCTAATGGTAGAAATTTCTATACATTATGGTAAATATGACCTTAACAAATCAAAAATAGCACAATGTGTGGTAGGTAAGCAAGAATTCACACTTGTTGCAACTTTATAAAATATTTGAATAAGTAGTAACTGTTTCCTTTCCAAAAGGTAAGTACTAGTAGAAACCGTAGTATGTTCACAATTTCACATCAACGTACGACTTATTATGGTGGTAAAAAAGATCAAATGGTGTGGTATTCATAACCTTATGATATGGTAAGTACAGTATTAGCTGGGAAAATAACTACCAATATATTTAATTTATATATTATCTGGTAAGTATGGTATCTTTTAGTTGTACTTAATTTATATTATCTTGCATTTAAAACATATTTATCTTTAATAATTAATTAAACTAAATAATATATTAAATGAAGCATTATGGATCAATAGTTAGTAGTAGTTAAGTACTACATTGAATAATACATTGATTGCTGTCAATCAACATTATTGTTAAGTACTACATTGAGTAATAACTAATGCTACATTGCATTCTTGGTCCTGGCCCCATAAGTTGGATTACACTTTTTTTTTTTTTGAAGGAATATTTTGGCAGCTCTATCGTAATTTTCTCCTTTCTATTTTTATTGGGCAGGAATAACAAATTTGTGAACCTTTGTGGATCGGCTTTAACGTTGCAATTTTCAAATTTTACTCCGTCTTTCAAATACTGTGTTAGGAGTTTATAAAAAAAAACGTTGAACACTTTTATAATTGATTTTCAAGAAGTCAGGGGTGTCAATGCCAGTCGCCACTACAAGGTAAAAAAAAAAAACTCAAGTTTTATATAAAAATAAATAAATCAAAAATTTTCCTCCGAATTATACAGGCACTGCGTAGTGAAATTCCTGACTCCATTCCTAACCCGGACATTTTGGCTTTTGCAAACCAAATTAAATCCAAGGGGCAGCTCTATTGGGTCTCAAGGTTTTCAAGCAAACCTCTTACATTTGAAAAATGTATTAAAATTTTGTATATATTTTTTGCGTATAATTTGATTTTTTTTTCATACTGTTCACACAAGCGAACCTCTGGAGTTTGAAACATGAACCAAAATTTTGTATCTTTTTTGCGTATAATATGATACATCTATCGTATTGTTTGTGCTGCATTAGTCTTACGAAACCACAATAAATAGAAATTCACTCAAACTTCTAAAGAAGTAAGTCACATAGGTCAACATAATAAAATAAACTAAGCCCGGGAAGTTTTTATCCCAAATAAATACATTTATTTTGTGTACTTTTTCGTATGTAGTAATTTATTGTTATATAAGGTGTCCACGTTCTTATGAACAAACTAAAGAGCTGTTTTAAAAAATGATCCTTTCGGAAGCCTATATATATACATTCCACTTCCAATAAGGAATCCCTCATTTTCAATAAAGTGAGGATCAAGCAATTTTTCCACTTTCCGAACTGAATTTCGACAATCCAAACCGTTAGATGTGTTTAAAATGTGCTTTTAAGGTTCACCGCGAGAATTCGTCCAAAAACAATACCCGGAAGGGCTTCATCCGATCAATTTTTCGTAGGGGTAGTTCTGATATTCAAAGGGTTTACTCAACAGTTCGGGCCGAGAACAGAGTTAGAGTCCGTTCTTGGAAGAATTTCACAAGTACCGTTGAGAATTCGGATCCTTTTTTTAACATACTACAAAATATCTACTCTTGAGAATGTTAGCCTTTGTAATAGGTGGAGTATTCAGTTAAAAAAGTAATTTGTAGTCTTCTAGAGTTATGTAGAATATGTGTTAAAAAATATCTAAAGTATCTAGAAATGTGTAATAAAATATCTAGTATAAATGTGTCTAGAAAGGAATAGACTATGGGTGGACTTTTGTAACTAGCACATGTGCATAATGTGCCAACCTAGACAATTCTAGAGAAGGATGAGTCAGTGGTTTTGCTCAATAAATAGAGCTTCTTGTAACATTTCCAGCAACTTGAAAAGCAATCAGAAAAGCTTTCAAATAAAACCTCCGTTATTACACCACTCACCCCTCCTTTCTTAACAATCTCTACAACTTTTGCCCAATTTCTCCCTAATCTCATCTAGCACCCCAACAATTTTGGTATCAAAGCAGAAACCCCAAATACAATCTTGTCCTCATTACTCTACTATCATTCACCATAGAAGCCAACTTCTCCACTTTCAACTATGCACAAACTCTCATCTCTATATTTGAGGGAGAGAACTATGACTATTGAAGCATTCAAATGAAGACTTTATTCATCTCACAAGACTTGTGGGATCTTGTTGAATGCGGATAAGAGGCACCGACAACTTGCAAAGAAGAAGTAACTTGGGCGGAAGCAAAGAAAAAGAAGTTCAAGGACAACAAGAAGAGAGAAGCATTGGCTCTACTCAATGTTCAACGTGAGGTAAGTAAATCGATATTTCTAAGAATTTCGGGTGCAAAAACTTCTAAGGAAGCATGAGAGACATTAAGAGTTAAATATCAAGGTTTTGATAAGGTTATCACCATTAAACTTCAAAAACTCTGGAGAAACTTTGATAATCTAGCAATGAAGGAAAATGAATCCATTCAAGTCTTCTTTTTCCCGAGTTGTTGGAATTGTCAATCAACTTCAAAGTTATGGAGATAAATTTATGGATAAAAGAATCGTTGAAAAAGTTTTGAGAAATTTGCCTCCAAAGTTTGAGCATATTGTAGCCGCTATCGAATATTATTGAGCATGCTTTGCAAAATTTGGAAAAGGCTCAGGCTTAATTTGGGAAGTTGTGGATGTTGAATGAATAGATTTTCTAATTTCAACAAAGTATAAAAGGTTCAGTCATCATGACAAATTTGAAACTCTATGATTAGCACAAGTGAACTGACATTTACATAAAATTTCTAGATGTAGATTCATTTAAAAATTTATGTAAACGTTCTACATCTAAGAATTTTATGTAAACGTCAGTTCACATGTGCTAGAATAACAACATCCCTTGATTCTTCGATAGCAGTTACAATATGCTCAAACTTTGGAGGCAAACTTCTTAAAATGTTTTCAACAATTCTTTTATCCGTAAGGGTATATCCATAACTTTGAGTTTGATTGACAATTTCATTAACTTAGGAAAAAAAGACTTGAACGGATTAATTATCCTTCATTGCTAGATTATCAAAGTTTTTCCAGAGTGTTTGAAGTTAAATGGAGATAACCTTATCAAAACCTTGATTTTCAACTTTTAATGACTCCCATGCTTCCTTTGAAGTTTTTGCACCCAAAATTCTAGGAAAGATCGATTTACTTACCCCAAGTTGAATATTGAGTAGAGTCAATGCATCTCTCTTCTTGTTGTCCTGGAACTTTTTCTTCTTTGCCTCTGCCTAACTTGCTTCTTCTTTGTCGTTTGCCGGTGCTTTGTATCCGCTTTCAAAAAGATCCCACAAGTCTTGTGAGATGAATAAAGTCTTCATTTGAAAGCTCCAATATTCATAGTTCTCTCCCTCAAATATAGGGATGAGTATTTTGTGCATAGTTGAAAGTGGAGGAGTTGGCTTCTATGGTGGATGATAGGAGAGAAAGGAGGACAAGGTTACATTTGGGGTTCCTACCTGATACCAAAATTGTTGAGGTGCTAGCTGTGGTTGCGTGGTCTTTGCCTACCAGTGACCAGTTTCTGTCGTGTCAGCGTAGGTGCGCCCTGAAGTGGCGCCCCATTTATTTCGTGTGTGTTGATTCTTCGGCATTTACCAGAGATGATTTGCTCACGATTGGGCCGGCGTGGCTTTGCTGATTGCACTCCCTGGACTATATTTTCATCGGTCATGTTTGGCATCTTTGTTTTGGGTCTATGCTTACCCTAGGAGAATGATTGTTTTGATTGTAAACTCCACGTATACCGACCTTGTTTGCCGGTGTGAAGAAGAGTATTCGACTCGGTTTGGATCTTAATAGTTAGACTTCCTTTTATGTTTTCATTGTTTGAAGACCCTCTTCATTGTATTCAGATAGAAACTTTTAAGTGCCGTATGACTTTGATGAAATGATATTATTTCTCTTGGATCAAAAAAAAAAAAGAACTACGGTATTACCGCTCTCATAAAGTTCCTTTATTTGATTATTTACATTGCTCTTCATAAAGTCTGTTGAACCCACGAGGGATCTCCCCTTGTGTGTACCTAAGTCAACTCCTATATATTTCAAACTAATTTTTGTTCATGGTATTCCTAGAGGAATTCCATAGCATATTACCCGGACATTACACTAAAGTTATTTCGGCAACCGCGACCCGTAATTTTCCCCACGCCGTGAGTAGATGTAACTATCTATTCACCGAGTGCTTCCTATAAAGGCCGAAGTGTCCAAGTGTCCCTAAATGGATCGGTAACGTGTCTGATGCATATTAACAACCACCACACGCAACGAATTTTAAATTAACCAACGAAGTGGTCTGTGATTCGCCTTTGAAGTTTTTGGACAAGTTTTACCAATGTAACCATGCTGTCTTAAGAATTTACCATAACTGAAGATTAAACGACGGTCGAACAAGCATCACAATCAAAAGCAAAACAGGGTAACGAATCTGGAAAATCCGTCCAGACCGGCATAACTCCCTTCCGGACAGGAATTGCAGTAGGGGCAGTAATCGATCAGCCGCAGTAGACAATTGGGTTTCACTCGTCACACCCAAACTCAAGCAATCAAGTCCAAGCTTAGAACTATGGTCTTCCAACATTAAAGTAACATAAAAAGTGGGGTTTTTTTTATCAACCAATCTAAGGAAACATTCTATCAAATGCATAGATCAAAACAATGTTCAACCAAAGGACTAGATTTAGGCATTTTCACATATGCTTCAATAAAATACGAAAGATTTTTAGGATACAAGTGATATTCACGTACAAATTACACACACACATAGTCAAGGTAGAAAATCCCCTACTTCAATGGAGTTTTGAGCAAAACCCCCCAAACTTTGCAAAACCCTAAGGCTCTATTTGGAACATGAGGAAGGAAAGGAAAATGAGAATTTTTTTCCTCTTGGTTGTTGGGTTCCAGGTTTAAGAAGAGAAGGGAAAATGTGGTGGAAAATTGAGAGGAAAGTGTAGCGGCCGGGGGATGAAGGGGGTCTCGTCACCCTCGGCGGTGTCACCCCGAGGGGAAAAGGGTCCAGAGGGGTTCCCGCCTCATCTACACGGAACTCCGGGGGAGGCTTTCCCCCCGGAGGTAACAGGTCCGGCCAGATTCTCACCTCGGGAGAGCGCGCCGAGAGCATCCGGAGACGCCTTCGTAGTGCTATTCCCGAGGGTACCCGGACCGAGTGTATTGGCCTCGGTACCGGGGCGGGTCGCGTCAGGTGGCAGGGGGGGCTTGATCGAGGCACCTCCTGACAGTCTGAGTGGCACATTAATGAGCTTGACTACTTCACGTGCACCTCATCATGGCGAGCCACCAACCCTGCAGACCTACGCCTGCAGGGGGGTGGGGGATCTGACTGATAGGGACATTAAGGGCACGTGACGCCTCTGAGAGCACAGCGGCCGAGGCGCCGCTAGGGGGGCATGCGTCATTCAGTGCATTTAATGCGTTGACAGGAGTGGGGCGCGTAAGGCCCCCGAAGGGCGTGTCGAACACGCGCTCCCTCACCTATAAATATAAACTCTCACCCCTTCATACAGGGGTCGGTCTCTCCTGAAAAAGACTCTCTCTCTCTCTACATTTAGCTCTAAAACTGCACTTTCTCTCTAGTTCTCCACTATACTTCTCCCTCCGTTGCTGATTTAGCCATCGGAGTACCATCCCGGACCACCACCGTCCGGGCTTGGTACTGACGTGGTTGTTCCTCCTGTGCAGGTACCGTTCCGGCGTACCCCAGCATCTCCGGCACCCCTCTTCGACGAGTCCCTAGGGACCAAGCGAGGTTCAACCCAGCTCCTCCCCCCTCAGCGCGGTTCCAAGCAAGCAAAGAGGCCAGTCCGGTGAAGAACTCCCCCACAATTGGCGACTCCGCTGGGGACTGAGTTCATCTCTCCCAGGCTCTCTTTTCTATTAAAGTGGTGGTTCTTCATTTCCGTTCAGGACTTCCTTCACGCCTTATCCAAAGTTGCCAAGGGATGGCTAACCTCACCCTCGGCAGGGGTGCGTTTGACGCCGCCGGAGAGTACATCGAAGGCGCGGGCCGCGGCAGATACCACCAGGTCAGGGGCGACTTGGGACTCACCCTCTCCCCCGTCCTCAACAGGGATGGGACCGTTACGGTGGTGTCCAGTGTCGCCGGCCCCAGCGACGCACGCACGGCGAGCGTCCTGTTCAGCATGAACGGCGACGTTGTCTCCCTTGACAACCTCACTACCCCAGCTCGGAAAGAGGCGTTGCCTCCGCCTCCACCCCTCAGCGTGGAGGCCGAGGTGGCCTTGTTGAGAAGAGAGGTACTTGCTATGAAGCAAGCCAGAAGCCAGCCTACGACTTCGAAGTCTGGAGGTCGAAAGAAGGCCAGGAGGCCTCCACCGAGCACGAGAAGCGAGGGGGCAAGGGTCCCGGTGTTCAAACGCCTCGGCCCAATCATCGAAGTTGATAGACGGGGTACTGCCTTCGTTATCCCCGAGGAGCGTGCCCCGTCCCAGAACCAGCAGACCGTGGGGTCGAGGGAGCAGTCGGGGCGAACTGAGTACCAGGAGGACAGCGCCACTGCCTCAAGCGCTAGGGCTCCGACCGCTCGCAGGAACGCGGATCACACTCGACCGGCGCTGAGGGACCTCCATAAAGGCAAGGACCCTGAGGGAGGTCCAATCGAACGCCGAGAGCACGGCGGAGGAAACCCGTCGGCTTTCCGAGGGAATTACCAACACCAGAGCTCATCGATTGATCGAGCAGGCACCGGCCACCCTAGTCGGTCGGTGGATCGACGGGGTGCTCGGGAGGATATCCCCGAGGATAACCGACGGGGTCGTCATGACAGGACTGGCGCCCCGGGTACCACCTCGTCGGGAAGGGGAGGCAACGACAGGGACCAGGGCCTCAACCCAGGCGAGAAGTACGAGCTTCGCCACCAGGGAGGCAGCATAGTGCTAGTCAACACTCGGACGGGTGACCAAAAGGTCTACCACCCCGAGGACGAGGCGAGGCATCCCGGCGGGAGAGAAGACACTCACCCCGCCAGGAGGCCCCATGTGAAGAGACGGTCAACCGAGCGGAGTAATGTGCACAACGACGAAGAGGTTCGACCTCGGCACACTGCCCCTCCCAAGAGAGCTTGCGGGGCGCGCCAAGCGACCGACCACAGCCGCCACAATCCCGGCCAATCTGATTCCCGGCTGGAAAAGGCAAAGCGGTCGCCCTTCGCGGCCGAGGTCGCCGATGTAATCCCCCCCAGGGGGTTCAAGATCCCAAAGTTCGACAAGTACGAGCCGACCACGGATGCCATTACGCACATACAACAATACCGATCGGTCTCCGAGCTTTATGGACATAGTGATGCCCTTATGTGCAAAACCTTTTCCATGAGTCTAGGGGCCACTGCCCTCCTGTGGTACGGCCAGCTCGCTCCGGGGTCAGTTTTTGACTTTGACGAGCTCGAGCGCGCGTTCACGTCTCGGTTTGTGACAAGCAACACACAGCCGAAGACGCTCGACGCGCTAGTGAACATGACGAGGGGGTCAGACGAGACCCTGAAGGAGTACATCGCCCGCTACTGGGAGGTGTACAGCCTAGTTGAAAATTGCGACCAGAAGGTGGCGGCCACCTCTTTTAAGAATGGCCTGGCGGACTCCTCAGATCTCTTCAAAGATCTCATGGTGCACCCCCCGAAGGATATGACCGAGCTCATGCGTACCGTGGATAGGTACCGGGAATTGGAAGAGTTCCTTGTAAATAAGGCCTCGAGGGGGGGTACCAGCAAAAACTCCCCGAAGGAGGGTAAAAAGCAGGTCAACGATGTCAAGAAGGGCGGGAGACACGAGCCGGCTGGTGGGGGCGGTAGCAGGGGCTACCGGGACAACTCCGGCCGGGACAACTCCGGCCGGGACAACAGTGGCCGCGGAAACGACAGCGGGGGGGGATGGGAAAGGCCCCCCAGGAACGACAACGATTACGTGGCCGAGACAACCGTCTTCACCCTCCCAATCTACAGACTGCTCACGGAGATTGGGCGTTTGAGGTGGTTTCTCTGGCCCGAGGACAAGATGGGGTCGGACCCGACCCAGAGGGGAAGGTGCACCTACCACAACGAGCCGGGGCACTACACGACCAGTTGCCGACCGTTCAAGGCACATCTAGAGCGGTTGGTTACTGAGGGACGGTTGGAGCAATGGATCGATCGCGCCAGGACGCCTCTTCCCGCTCGGGGCCCTCCCACGCTTCCCCCTCCTCCCCAAGGGCAGCCGCCCCCGCAGGGGGGGCCGAGGGGACGGGGTGGGGTCGTCGTGACGATACACGGCCCGGTCAGCAAGGACTTGGCAGAGGCAATGCACCAAGAGTTGGTGCAGATAGAACAAGGAATGCAGGTGCTCTCGGTGGGGCAACCCCCGAAGCGGAAGTATCAGGAGCCGGAGGACCCCCACACGATCTCTTTCACCGAGCGGGATCTGGAGGGATTACAGCTCCCACACGAGGACGCCCTCGTGGTTGAGGTCGGCATCGACGACACGGACGTCCGAAGAATACTGATCGACCAGGGGAGCTCCGCGGACGTCCTCTACTATTCAGCGTTCAAGGCTTTGGGACGGACACGTAGCGAGCTGACCCCTACGGATACCCCGCTGGTGGGATTCGCGGGACACCCTGTGTACCCCCTCGGTAGCATCACCCTCCCGGTCGTGGCGGGGTCGATGCGTCTGGAGATCGACTTCATGGTAGTGGACTCCCCGAGCCCCTACAACGCAATCCTTGGGCGGGGATGGCTCCACGCCATGAGGGCGATCGCCTCCACCCTCCATCAGTGCGTCCGCTTCGTCGGCGCGTCCGGGAAGCAGGAGACTGTCTGGGGAAACCAGATGGCTTCCAGAAAGTGCTTTGTCAACGCCGTCCGTGTGAAGGACCGAAAGGAGAGCCGTATGCCGAGGCAAGTCCAGTGGGTCGAGATGCCAGAATCCACCCCTGTCCTCGACGACGTCGGCTCCCCGGCCGAAGAGAAGGCCGTGGAGGACCTCCTCAAAGTGCCAATCAACGAGGATGGCAGCAGGTACTTCCTGGTGGGCTCCGAACTCTCCAACCCCGAGCGCAACGACCTGATTCACTTCCTCAAGGACAACGTTGAGGTTTTTGCATGGACTCCCTACGAAATGCCAGGCGTGAGCCCGGGTTTCATCACGCATAAACTCAACGTTGACCCGGCTAGGAGACCGGTTATACAGCGGCCAAGGCGATCCTCGGCGGTCCACTCGGATGCCGTGGTAGAAGAGGTCCAAAAGCTCATAGAGGCCGAGGCCATCCGGGAGGTACGATACCCTACCTGGCTGGCCAACACCGTGGTGGTAAAGAAGAAGACCGGCAAGTGGCGGGTATGCGTCGACTACACCAACCTCAACGACGCCTGTCCGAAGGATTGCTTCCCTCTCCCTCGGATAGACCAATTGGTCGACGCCACCGCCGGGCACGGCAGGTTGAGCTTTATGGATGCGTACCGAGGGTACCACCAGATTGCCATGAACGAGGGCGACGTGGAGAAGACGGCCTTCATCACGCCGAGGGGCACTTACTGCTACCAGGTAATGCCTTTTGGCCTGAAGAACGCCGGTGCCACCTATCAGAGGATGGTCTCTAAGATGTTCCAGAGGGAGCTCGGGGACATCATGGAGGCATACATCGATGATATGGTAATAAAGAGCAAACAAGCGGAGGACCACCTGAGTCACCTCGGCAAGGTCTTTGCCATACTCAGGACGCACAAGTTGCAGCTCAACGCCGAGAAGTGTGCCTTCGGTGTAGGCTCGGGGAAGTTCCTTGGATACCTCGTCACTCGGCGGGGGATCGAGGCGGATCCCAACCAGATCACCGCCATTCAGAGGCTCCGGGCCCCGACGACCATCAAAGAAGTTCAGCGACTCACCGGGATGGCAGCGGCCCTCAACCGCTTTATAAGCAAGTCTTCGGATGCCTGCCGCCCGTTCTTTGAGTCCATCAAAACCAGCAAGCGAGCATTCCTATGGAACCCTGAGTGCGATAGGGCCCTCGCCGAGCTGAAGGGATACATGTCCAGGGCCCCCCTTCTGGTTACACCGGCGGAGGAGGAAGACCTCCACCTGTACCTGGCGGTGTCGGAGCATGCGATAAGCTCGGCGCTTGTTCGGCGGGAGGGGCCGGATCAGCAGCCCATTTACTACTCCAGCAAGACTATGCTCCCGGCCGAGACGAGATATCTGTCGCTGGAGAAGTTGGCACTTGCCCTCGTTACGGCGAAGCGCAAGCTTCTCCCCTACTTCCAGTGCCACACAATTATCGTTATCACCGAGTACCCTCTCAGAGCCGTGCTCCGGAAGGCAGACCTCTCGGACAGAATTTGCAAGTGGTCTATGGAATTGGCTAACTTCGACATCCGCTATGAGCCTCGGACTGCCATCAAGGGGCAAGCTCTGGCAGACTTCGTTGCCGAGCTCACACCGAGGTTGGAAGCCGAGGCACAGGAGCGGGAGAGGGCAGCAGACGATCCCACCCCTGCGCAGCCGGGGGTCGCCCTGAGGAGGTCTCCCCCGAGGTCGGCCACGATTTACACCGGCGAATCCTGGCGCATGCATGTCGACGGTGCCTCCAACAGCCGGGGCGCGGGTGCTGGCATAGTTCTCGTGTCCCCCGAAGGCACCCTCCACGAATGCGCTATGAGCATCGGCTTCCCGGCCACCAACAACGAAGCGGAGTACGAGGCTCTCATCGCAGGGCTACACCTCGCCTTGGACCTCGTCATAGAAGAGCTGCAGGTCTACAGTGATTCCATGTTGGTAGTGAACCAGCTCAACAGCAATTACGGCTCCGGTGACAGCCGAATGCTGAGCTATCTCAGCCATGTGTTAAAATTGCAGGAAGGCTTCAAGAAGGTGGATTTTCGGCATATTGCCCGAACAAGCAACGCTCACGCCGATGCCCTCGCTGCCCTCGGCTCGGCATGCTCTGAGGTCGGGGGCTCCCGAACTGTGGTCCTTGGCGACATTCCAGCCCCAAGCTTCGAGCCCGGGCAGGAAGACGTCGTATGTGTCGCTCCCTTGGGTCCTAGCTGGATGGACCCCCTTGTCGCCTACCTTCGGGACGAGAGGCTCCCCGAGGACAAAAAAGCAGCACACCGGCTTCGGTGCCAGGCGGCCTCGTACTTCCTCTCCTCGACCGGCCAACTCTACCGGCGCACCTATATGGGTCCAGACCTGCGCGTGCTCCACGAGGAGGAAGTTCCACGGGTTCTCCACGAGCTCCACGAGGGAAGCAGCGGCTGCCACTCGGGAGGACGTTCTTTGGCCGAGCGCGCTGTGTCCCAGGGGTACTGGTGGCCCAAAATGAGGATCGCCGCCAAAGACTATGTGAGGGACTGCGGGTCCTGCCAGAGGCACTCTCCCCTCCTCCATCAACCCACCCTTTCCCTTAACCCAGTTACTAGCCCGTGGCCTTTTGCTCAATGGGGGCTGGATATCGTCGGCGTACTCCCTACCGCCCCCGGAGGGTTCAAGCACCTCATCACCGCCACGGACTACTTTACGAAATGGGTCGAGGCGGAACCCCTCATTCATATCACTGCCACTGAGGTGGAGCACTTCATCTGGAAAAACATCATTTCCAGATTTGGCGTGCCTTACGCTATCATCTCGGACAACGGTACCCAATTTGTGGCCGAGGCCATAAAAACGCTGTGCAAAAAGAAGAACATCCGAGTCTATAACTCGACAGTGGCGTACCCTCAGGGCAACGGACAGGCCGAGGCCTCCAACAAGTCCATCTCGGCTGGCCTCAAGAGGCGGCTGACCAACAAACGAGGAAAATGGGTCGAGGAGCTCCCCAAGGTCCTCTGGGGCTATCGAACCACCCCGCGGCGTGGTACTGGCCGAACGCCCTTCTCAATGGCTTATGGGATGGAGGCGGTCCTTCCCCTCGCCGCCACGGCTCCGACCGAGCGCACCGAGGCATTCCACCCGGCCACTAACGACGAACACATCTCGTCTGAGCTCAATCACGTCGAGGACCTCCGAGACGATGCAAACATCAGGTACGCCGCCTACCAACAGGAGGTCGCCCGGGGCTACAACAAGAACGTCAGACTGCGCCCCTTCAATGTTGATGACCTCGTCCTTCGTGAGGTGGTCCAAAAGAAAAACAAGAGGAAATTTATGCCTAACTGGGAGGGGCCGTACAAAATCACGGCCAAGGCCGGCTATGGGGCTTATAAACTTGCCGAGATGGACGGCACGGTTGTGGGCAACCCTTGGAACGCCTCCAAGCTTAGGAAGTTTTACGGGTAGCCCAATTGTCTTTCCATGATCGCTACCCGCCCTCGGTGATCCTTTGTAAACCGAGCGGGCCAAATATTCAATGAACAACTGTGTTTTCTCTCTTTAAAATTCTCTCATGATCGTTTGTTCTTTGCCTTGTGCTCAAAGTCACCATGGTACCACCCACGTTCGGTGGAATGCTGTTTTGCTCGGTAAACGCCCGTCCTCGATTGAGCGAACGGAAGACCAATGTTGCTCGGCGTAAAGCCACCTCGGCATAGGTCCGAAATCGGGGGCTATCGAAGCGATTCCCCACCTATGCCGAGACCATTCCGACCGTACTCGATTGAGCTCACGTGTTCGGCCCCAGAACGCCCGTCCTCGGTTGAGCGAACGGATGATACGCCCGTCCTCGTACGAGCGAACGGCAGACCGTTTGGTCTCGGAATTTGCCTACTGCACAGCCTTGGGTAGAACTACCAGGTTTTGCCATCATCGTACTCCCCCAGCCAAACACGGGCTCGGGCACGTACTCTGGTTAGTGTACGGCTTATGGCCTCCTCGGCTTAGGTACGAAATCGGGGGCTATCGAAGCAATTCCCCACCTAAGCCGAGATTCCTTCAAACGTGCTCGGCCGAGCTCACGTGTTCGACTTCGGCGCAACTACTTCGGCAAGAAGCAACCAGCTTTGCTTACTCCCGAAGAGGGGCTATGTACCACGGGCTCGGCCTAGCGCCTGGGCTCGGTTCATACTATCTACTCTAAGTTGGAAAAACTTTACAAAAAACACAAATCGCATAAAAACAAAAAGCAAACATCCATTCACATCAAAACAGTGGGGGCTCGGCGATGGTGTATCGTTCTATGCCGCCCCCCGGAGTGCCTGTGTTAAAGTTACAAAAAATACGAGATCTGGCTGGGTGCCCTAACAGTTCGGCGCCAGTCTCAACAGTTAATGAAATTGAAATACAAAAAGAAGTAGAGGAAGATCTAGACGGCTGGGGCCTCGGATTGGGTGTCCTCGGCGAGGTGGCCTTGGTCATCGTCCCCGCCCTCCTCGGCATCATCCTCAGGATCGTCGAAGGGCATCTCCGGGATCTGGGGCTCGGGAACCGGCGGTATCACCCTGGCCTCGGCATCGGGAGGAGCGCTGCAGGCGTCCACCCCTCGGATGTAGGCCGCGGGGAAGCAATCGGCGTGGCCGAGACAATACCCCTTCCTGAACGCCGCCACTTCGATTTCCTCCGACTCCTTCAGGTACTGCCTCCCGGCCTCCCTTTCCCCCCTCCTGAAGCCGTCCTCGTCCGCCGCGGTCAGCATTTTCTGCTGCTCGGTCTGGAGATCTCGCAGCTGAGCTTCCAGGGCCTTAGCCCTTTCGTTGGCCTCTTTGAACTTGTCCTCGGCGGACTTGGCCCTCTCTTCCGCCCTCCTGGCGTCGGCTTCAGCAGCAACCGCCCTGTCCTCGGCGGACTTGATCTTCCCCTCGACGCCTTGCTTTTCAAGGCTAAGGTCTGACAGCTTCTTGCCGAGGCCATCGATCTCAGCCTTCATCTGCTCGGCGGCCTTCCTCTCCTCCTTCAGCTTTGCCTTGGCAGCCCTAGAGGCGCTGGCCAATGCCACCACCTTCTTGTGCACGGCAGTGGAGGCCTGGCTTGCCTGGAAAATTGAGGAAAAATCAGTAATAAGCATCAAGGCCTCGGAAATAAAGGTGAACTCGGATTAAACGAAAGACTGTTCTCACCTTGACCAAACAGCTGTGGAGCTCCACGAAGTTGTCGTCGAGGGAAAGAGCGTCCACGGCGGACATGTCGGCGGGGAGGGCCAGTCCCTTCAGCAGCACGTTGGCCACGTCCGGGTTCGCTCGGACGCTGTCCGCCGTCGTCAGCCTCACCCCTCCTCGGCCGGCGTAGATGGGAGACCACTCCTCGGCAGCACCAGCATCTGACCCTCCTCCCGCCTCGGGGTAGGCATTAATCACCGTGCGGCCAGATCCTCGGGGCTGCAGCTGGCCCTCGGGTGTATGTGCTGTGGAGGTACCAGTTACACTGGCGGGCACCTCATGCCCGGGAATCCCCGGAACCTCCTCGACGCTCCTCGGAGGGGAGGATGGGGCGGAGGACTCTTCCGCCCGAAGCCTCTTCGCGGCGGGGTCGCTTTCCTCTGCGGGCTGCTCCTCCCTCCCCCTTCTGTGGCCCGCTCCTCTCCCGGCCCGCGGAGCGCGTCCTCGGCGCTCCCTCTGCTGCTGTTGCCTTAGTTGGGCGAGAGTGGGTCTTTCAGATGCGGCGGCCATTTCGCCCCTCGGTTGTCTCTCCCGGCCCCAAAGCTGCTCAAGCTCCTCGTCCGGGATAGCGGCCCTCTCTCTCCTTCGGCGGTTGCTTGCCCTCGGTGTGGTACCCCGGTGCAAAAAGCCGTGATAGCTTGGTATGTAACCGAGGAGGAGATGGGCTTGCTGCTGTCCGTGGGCGAGGAGAGCCTGTATAATGCGGTCGTCCGAGAGATCGAGTAGCCGCTTGGTGACAGTGGAGGTAACTGCAAAAACAAAGGAGCAGATTCATGAGTCCTCGGCAATAATTTAAAAGATTTACAATAAAGGAAAATGGAAAGCTAAAAATCAATAAGTCATCGGCTTACTGGGGTCCCCTCGGCGATGGTTGAGAGGCCAGGTGTGAGGCTCCTCGGGGGCCCAAGAGTAGTTCCCCCTCACCGTCACGTAGTTGTACTGGTGCTCCTCGGAGTCGTAGAGATCCTTGATCAAATGATCATACTCGTTCCGAACGGCGAAGTAGTACCGTCGGAACTTTGGGCTGAGACCCACAAGGTAGATCCCGAGGACGTCGTACACCGTCGCCGGGATGTTGTATGCCTCCGCCAGCTTCAACACCGAGCACAGCACCCGGTATACGTTGACCACGACCTGGTGAGGACCGAGGTCGTAGTAGTGGAGGAACTGGCGGACCATCTTCGGGAATGGGAAGCGGAGGCCCCCCTCGGTGATGGCCATTAAGGGGACCGTGACATGGTCGTCCCCGTAGTAGATCCGGTCTCCGAAGTGCAGCTCGATCTCCACGTCGGCTGGGATGGCGTACCGCTCTCGGAACGCAACCAGGCGCTCGGGGTACGCAGGGTCGAATTCTTTGAGGTAAGGGCACTCTCCCTCCCCGTACTTTGGGATGGGAACCTCCTCCCAATCTTCACCGAGGGCGAGGGTGGGAGTCTCGGCCCGCTGCGTCCTCGGGGCTTGTTCCTCCCCTTCGCCTTGCTCTGGAGGATTTTGTTCAGAAGTGTTGCCCGGGGTCACCTCTCCGTCCCCGTTGCTTAGTTCGACGATCTCCGGAGGCTCGATGGTCGGTTCGTATATCTCGACCTCGGGAGATTCGGGGGCCCTCGGGGAGGCCGGTCCCTCAGCGGCCCGGGATGGAGAGGCCTCTGCCTCGGGGTTGGTTCTTTCTCCCTCCATCCTGCTGTACTCTTCGGGATACACTGTTTGGAGGGGAGGAATGTTTAGCGCGGTCGGGGCTCGTGATCTGTATCGATTCCCGAGCTCTCGGATGTACTCTCGTGCTTGGTCGAAATCGGCGTCCTCGTCGCTATCGGAGATGACAAAAGGCTCGTTGCTCATCCAGCCGAGAACCTAGAAGAAAAGAAGAATGCACAAGGAACCCATCAGCAGTTGTTTGCATGAAGGGCAGGGGTGCAACAGCGTATTCCTACATGGAATACGCTCGGCTAACCGAGGGGACCTTCCCGCTCGGATTACTCTCGGCTGGACATATGATGTGGTGTGTGCGCTCGGGGAGGGGACGCACCCCTCGGCTTAAGGCCTCGGAAGAACAGGTTGAGTATTCAACCTGTCCTCGGAAGAACACGTTGAATACTCAAACCTGCCCAGAAAACGGCCGCCGTACGCTGCCGTACGCCGCCGTAACACTCGCCGGAAAACTCAACAAAACAGAGCAGTTCGTAAAACCGCAAAAAAGCACTCAAAAAACGTGTAAAAACACTTCAAAATACACCAAAAAGCATGGAAAAGAAGGGAGGAAGCGATTTACCTTGAGTTTTGGTGGAGGAAGTGGCTGAAACTCGAGATCTGGGGTTGAGACGCTTGGAATTCCACGGCGGCGTAAAATTTTCCGGTGAGAGGCAAAATCGACAGAGTAACGGTACGACCTCCCTCTTCCCGAGTTGTATTTATAGTGGGGGAGGGGGAGCGTGAGGCGTCGCATTTATTGGGGAAACGGTGCGCCGGCTCGGGAAACGTCGCGCCGGCTCGGCTGGCCAACGGGGGCTCGACACCTGTCCCCCAGGTTTGAAACGTTTGGCGCGAATCCCAAACGACGGCCCTCGGGCGAATGCCGAGGAGACACGTGGCAGATGACATCGAATCGCGTCACGGATTCTCTGACATCGGGTAAGCCCGAACGTCGCGTCACACGTCCTTTCAGCTTCAGAGCGATGTGACGTTCCGAGCCTGGCGCTCGGGTTGCCCCGCCGCCCGGAGGGTCATATTCTCAATTCCCTCGGCCAAGAGCTATGCCACGGCCTGGCCGCTCGGGCTTATCAACTCCCCCAATTGGCCGGAATTGAGGAAGTTGAGGGGCTATTGTAGCGGCCGGGGGATGAAGGGGGTCTCGTCACCCTCGGCGGTGTCACCCCGAGGGGAAAAGGGTCCAGAGGGGTTCCCGCCTCATCTACACGGAACTCCGGGGGAGGCTTCCCCCCCGGAGGTAACAGGTCCGGCCAGATTCTCACCTCGGGAGAGCGCGCCGAGAGCATCCGGAGACGCCTTCGTAGTGCTATTCCCGAGGGTACCCGGACCGAGTGTATTGGCCTCGGTACCGGGGCGGGTCGCGTCAGGTGGCAGGGGGGGCTTGATCGAGGCACCTCCTGACAGTCTGAGTGGCACATTAATGAGCTTGACTACTTCACGTGCACCTCATCATGGCGAGCCACCAACCCTGCAGACCTACGCCTGCAGGGGGGTGGGGGATCTGACTGATAGGGACATTAAGGGCACGTGACGCCTCTGAGAGCACAGCGGCCGAGGCGCCGCTAGGGGGGCATGCGTCGTTCAGTGCATTTAATGCGTTGACAGGAGTGGGGCGCGTAAGGCCCCCGAAGGGCGTGTCGAACACGCGCTCCCTCACCTATAAATATAAACTCTCACCCCTTCATACAGGGGTCGGTCTCTCCTGAAAAAGACTCTCTCTCTCTACATTTAGCTCTAAAACTGCACTTTCTCTCTAGTTCTCCACTATACTTCTCCCTCCGTTGCTGATTTAGCCATCGGAGTACCATCCCGGACCACCACCGTCCGGGCTTGGTACTGACGTGGTTGTTCCTCCTGTGCAGGTACCGTTCCGGCGTACCCCAGCATCTCCGGCACCCCTCTTCGACGAGTCCCTAGGGACCAAGCGAGGTTCAACCCAGCTCCTCCCCCCTCAGCGCGGTTCCAAGCAAGCAAAGAGGCCAGTCCGGTGAAGAACTCCCCCACAGAAAGTCTGGGGAAGGGAAAAGAAAATAAGAGGGAAATGAGGAAATCCAAAGTCATCCAATCCTTTTATGCACTGGCGCAACTATCCAAAATTCATTTTGAAGGAGACTCCAAAATCCCAAAGCACTGGTCCCCCCTTCGATTCCAACTTCGTGCCAGCAAATTTGGTTTGGGGCAGAGAAAGAGGAGAGAGAGAGGAGGGGCTGAGAGTTTCCTCTCTATTTTTCATTTGGATCCAAACACAAGAAAGAATTTTCATCCCTATTTTCCTCTCATTTTCTTTTAGAACCAAACAAGAGAAAAAAATAGATTTTTATGAAATCACCGTTGTTTTCGAAACAATTTAGGAATCTACCATTGTTTCAAACTATTTATAAAAATACCGTTGTTTTGTACTTCTCATTTTCAACTTGAGATCTTTAACGACTTCTCAGTCTCAACCTTAGAAGTATCCTAAGATTTCATATGACGTGTCCATACATACTTCTCATGACCAAAATGAGATGTCGGTTTTATTTCAGTTTCACTAACTGCGAACATACTTCCCGTATACTTATTGTCTACCATCCATACTTCCAGTATACTTATTGTATACCATACATACTTCCCATTTCTAAAATGAGAAGTCGGTTTAATTTGTATATCTGAGAAGTTAATTTATACATCTCATGTTGGACCTGAGATGTTTAATTAAAGATCTCATGTTGGACCTGAGAAGTTTAATTAACTACTTGCCAAACATATTTGACGTATTTTCCAAATACTTCTCGTATTGAGCCTGAGAAGTCTTTAATGCATCTCATTTTGGACCTGAGAAGTCTTTTTAACTCTAATTTTTATAAACTTCAATCGACTTATTTAGAGTTTGTGGTGTATCTATGGGCTATATTAACCGATTTGAGTTTTATTTTATGTCTTAAGTAATTAATATACAACTTTTTTTTAAAAAAAAAAATCTAAAATATTTTGAAAATGTGTTAAATGTTTTGAAATCTTTTCAATATATACTACCACTTTTAAATGTCCGAAGATGTTTTGTACCTTTTGTTTTCTTTACATGCCTCTAGCAATCAATACAAAGATAAGCCGGCCCATACTGATCCTATTTTAAAAAATTCCATTACAAGCCGAAAGTATGTTTCAGTCTTCCTCTGAGGAGCAAGATCGGCGTGGAAGAAGCTCCCCGTTCTTCTCTGCTTCAGTCTTCCTCAGGACGCTACTTGAGAATGACGACTGTTTTGGTTGGAAAAGGGGAAAAAGGAGAGTTAAAAGTACATCTCAGGTTCAATATGAGTTGTATAAAATACTTCCCAGGTCCAATATGAGAAGTATGTTCTCAATTAGTACACTAGAAACTTCGTATATTTCTCAGGTACGAAACTCAAATAAAACCGACTTCTCATTTTAGACATGAGAAGTATGTATGGACACACTGGCCAAACATCCACATTAGACGGGGACACGTCAGATGAAATTTTGGGAGACTTCTAAGATTGAGACTGAGAAGTCGTTAAAGATCTTAGGTTCAAAATGAGAAGTACAAAACAACGGTATTTTTATAAATAGTTTGAAAACAACGGTAGATTCCTAAATTATTTCGAACACAACAGTACTTTCATAAAAAGCTCAAGAAAAAAATTCATTTTCTTCATATTTTCTCTCTTAAATATTTTCCCTTCCTTTTCCTTTCCTTCCACATGTTCCAAACGTAGCATACCTTTGATCTTCATATCCACCAAAATATAGGTTTCCTCGAGCTCAAACACGCGCAATACAAGCTTGATTTGTTAAGAATTCAAGGTGAGAAGGTAGATTGAAGTGAGTTTTTGAGGAGTTTTTCTTTATTTATGAAAATGACGGGTTTTTTTCAAACTATTCAGCAATCTACCGTTCTTTCAAACTATTTATAAAACTACCGTTGTTTTGTACTTCTCATTTTCAACCTGAGATGGCCACTTCTCATTCTCAACCTTCGAAGTCTCTTGAAATTTCATCCAGCGTGTTCCATCCAACGTGGATATTTGGCCAGCGTGTCCATACATACTTCTCATTTCAAAAATGAGAAGTCGGTTTAATTTGTGTTTTACTAACTGCAAACATACTTCTCGTATACTTCTTGTATATCTGAAAAGTATTTTAAACAACCTATGTTGGACCTAAGAAGTTAGTTGAAGTAGTTTAAACATCTCATGTTGAACCTGAGAAGTTAAACTAACTTCTCATTTACCTGTCCAACATACTTCTCGTATTGGACCTGAGGAGTCTAATTAACTTCTCTAACTTCTCATTTACCTACATACTTCACGTATTGGACTTGAGGAGTCTAATTAACTTCTCATTTACCTGTCCAACATACTTCTCATATTAGACCTGAGAAGTCATTAACGCATCTCATTTTGGACCTGAGAAGTCTTTAAAGTATCTCATATTGGACCTGAGAAATCTTTTTAACTCTCATTTTTACTAACTTCGATCGTCTTATTTAGAGTTTCGGGTAGTAATATCTATCGGCGATTAACCGATTTGAGTTTATTTTATAACTTAAGTAATTAATATGCAACTTTTTAAACTTGTTTTTTCTTGAAATATGTGAAGATGTGATTAGCAATCATGGTTTCATGAAAATCGTGTTTGGCAAACACAGTTTTGACATTCGTTAATCATAATCCTCCTAGCTGATAAAAAAAAAAATCGTAATCCTCCTAGAAAGCGTGTTTTGTAAACATGTTTTTAAAAAAAGGACCTTCAAAAACAAGCTTTTAATAAATAACGGTGAAATGGTAAACAGCCAATCCATAATTCATTTTGATCATTTAACTCTCCAACACTACTCCTGTTGCAAAATACATTTCATACATTTCTCTTAAATACTCCTACTAGATTCAAAATATGTTATGACAGTAATTCAAAAGGCCAAAAACCAAAAGTTGAGAGTGAAAACCTAAAAATGAGTCTGTCAGACACCCCCTAAAGATTTGAACCGAAGACCTAATAAGAGGCTGTTTGGATACCTCATTATTCAATTTTGATTTTTAATGAGAAAAATTGTGGCTTGGGAGTTGAGTCCGACTCCGACCCATTAAGCATTCAAGTTGTATCCGAATCGTAATAGCACTGAGCTCAGTGAGCTGTTTACGTGGCCGAGGCAAATCCTCAGCTTTGGCCCGTCGAGGGATTATTCATGCGAATCGCAGGAGTATTATCAATCCACCACTGGAGTAGTATCAATTCCAGATTCATCAACATCGTCTCCGGTTATAGTCGTCCATATAATCATTCGTTGCCGCCGTCCCGATTCCTCCGCACCTGCAACACAGTAGTAATTCCCACCGCCGCCGCCAGCAGTAATAGTGATCGAAAAGCCATTCCTGAGTCTACGGAATCGAACCAGAAAATGGAAAACGGACCACCACAGTCACAGTCACAGCAAGAGCTGATCAATTTGAATCCCGATGTCAACAAAATGCAACTCCTCGTACGATCCGACCATTCTGGTAATTATTTCTCGATGTTCTGCTCCCAAGCCTCCTTCGTTGTTAGTGTATTTGATTCAGTTGTGTTTTTACCGCTTTTGAATCCATTTCCAGTCTTTTATAGAACCTGTGAATTTCTGCTTGCTCCCTCCTAGGTCTAGTAGGTCTGAGGTTCGAAATGCTATCAACTCTTGTGGGTCAGTCCATATGGAATTTACCCATTTAAATGGGACCCGCTAGCACACCATGGTATTGGTACCCTAAGGCCGAGTTGAGGTGTGCATAAGTAGCCCGTAGCCCCCGCAGAGTGTGAGTCATCAAAGATTCATTTTGAAGGTATCTAAATGCAGCCAAATGATAGGATTTAGTATCTTTAATTAGGTCAAACTTGACAAGCTTAGATTTTCGAGTTGCTAGTAGATTTTCCAAGTGTCTGAGAACAGCTTGAGGAAGAAGCTGATAAATTCCATTCCACGTGGGTCAACGAATTCCACATTGAGAGGGAAGAGAAAGAATAAAGTGGATTAGATTTTGAATCTCCGGTTAAGTTAGGTTTGTATTAAAGTTGGTAATAGTGGAATAACCGAATATGATTGATAATTAATTTAAAATGATAACGGGAAATAGGCGAAAAGAAAAGAGCATTACGATTTGCTTGTTCCTGAAATTTTTTATATGTTAGGCATAGTAGAGAATTGAGCTCTCTATTTTGTTTATTTCATATGCAGAGAGGGGAGTGGGCAGAGAAATCTAATATTTTCTGTGGGAAGAAGGTAAAGAGTGGCGGTCATCCTTGATGATAATAAATTCTTGATTTAATATACTGAGAAAACAAAGAAAGAATAGCAAAGAAAGATTTGGTTTCTTTACGATTTGATCTGATATGAGAGTTATGAGCAAATTCAGCACTTTCTGCATTAGTCATTGTTAGTACTTTGTTGACTTAGAACTTAGAACATAGAACACTGTAACTACATTTACTATTTCACTTGCCACTGGTAAATATAGTACATTAATTCTTTCTCAGGTGGTTGGGAAAAATGTTGGGAACAAGACGTGACCCCATGGGATTTGGGACAGCCAACGCCAGTAATTGTACATCTTCACCAGACTGGTGCTCTTCCCAAAGGTAGAACTATGGTCCCTGGATGTGGCAGCGTAAGTTCTTTCACATCTTGCTGCATTTTTAAGTCTTCTCAGTGGTGAACTGCTATTTAAGATATGGGTAATGGTAAGAGACATCAACAAGATATATGGAACGATGACTTATATGACCTTTATGATAGCCGTAACCGGTACAGGGCAGTAGTTTCCAGTAAGAAAGGAATTGCAGATATCTGGCTCTTCACAAAATAATAGAACCATACACATAACCAACATATAAAAATACGCAGCAATGTGAACCAAGCTCAGTAATCAATACTTGATCACAAGTTAGAATTTGCTTACTCGGTTCAAATTCCAAGATTGCTGACCTTTTTCGGGTGCACAAATGCACAAAATATTCCGGCCACGGCAAACCCAAATTCTGTATTAGAGGAAATGCGTCTAACGTGTTTGACAAAATGCCTTTTCCATTTTGAATGCCCATGGCTTTGGAGGAAATAGTTTCTAAATAAATCTATATCTAGGAATTTTATGTAAATGTCTGTTCACATGTGCTAGAATAACAACATCCCTTGATTGTCTCTATTTTTCCTCGCCTACTCATTGTTGCTGATAGAAATTTTTCTGTTTATATTTCCCTACAGTATCTTGGGCTCAGCTATGTCCTTCATATGTGATAGGGTTATGACGTGGTTGCAATGGCATGCCCTGAGCGCTATGTTGTTGGAGTGGACTTATCCGACAAAGCAATAAAGAAAGCAATAGAGGTGAGCTCTGATCACATTCCACTCTATGTTACTAAGGCTCTTTAGTCATAGGTATCTAAAGTGCCACTCAATTTGATTTCTGTTCCGGCTTACAAAGCCTGATAAAAGTGAAATCTTCCTCTGAAAAATGCATTTTCAAGTATGTCTAGTTGCTTCTGCAAGCCTAGCGCAGGGGCACTCACCTTTTTTGGCTGACTTTTCTCTCCTTGCTGAACATTTCTAACCATTTAAGTTTCACTGTGTCTAGGACATTTGCCTGGATTTTTAAAAGCAAATTTACTTCTAAAGTGTCTGAATCTCTGACATATCGGTTTGTGGTTCAAGTAGCAATTATAACAGCTAGAATTCCTATTTCTGAGCCATCGACTCAGTTATACCACCTTATTTAGTTTCCATCCCGATGACTCAGTTATACCACTTTGTGCATTTATTGCCAAAGGTTAGGTCTATCTCCTATCCATCCCCCACCCATTCCCCCAATTATTGGGGACTAAATGGGTTATGTTATTGTTGTTATGTATTGCCAAAAGTACCATTGTCCTCATTTCTCAGTTTATCGCTGCAGTGTCCTTGGTTTCTTGAGCTTTGATAAGTAATGTGCCCATCACTAAATGGTGTACTTAGATGATAGTTCTGCTCTAGCAATGAGGATATGTCGCCTGTCCTAAATACCAGAATATGCCACCGTTTAATCTCATAAAGAGGGTTGAGAAAATTGATGGCTTGCCATCTTACCACTAGGCACAAAGGCCAAAAATTTGAATTCGACTGAGCAATGTGGAAGACCATCAGACAATGGAGTTGAGAGAATGAGAATTAGCTATTTCGGAATTGTGGCATTTCTAGTGTTTAACAGTAGTTCAGGTTCTTCTTTGAAATACTCACTTGTATTTTCTGCACCAATCTTGAACGCAGTTATCATCGTCATTGCCAAATGCTGATTATTTCACCTTCTTAAAGGAAGACTTCTTTACCTGGCATCCCACTGAGTTATTTGATCTGATTTTTGACTACACGTAAGTTAGCAGTTATTTAGGTTTGATATTTGTGTTCCCCAAACCTCTTCATATACTAGGTTGAATGAAAAATTATGCAGGTTCTTTTGTGCAATTGACCCTGGTATGAGATCAGCTTGGGCAAGCAGAATGGAATCTCTTCTAAAACCAGATGGAGAGCTCATAACGCTAATGTTTCCGGTCTCTCTCTCTCTCTCTCTCTCTCTCTCTCTCTCTCTCTCTCTCTCTCTCATGAGGAAAAATATCTTCATATTGTATAGCATGGCAAGTAACTATTTTGATGAGAGGCAACTTTGTTCACCAAACACATTTCTTTTGTTTTTGTCATTTTGAAACATAAGTACCCATATCCCCAAATTTTGAGGTTTGACACTCCATAAAGGTTTTAAAATTTCAATTCTCCTAGTTCTAGACTACTTTTGGTTAACAAGTTTCAAGTAGGCATGGTTCGGTTGAATTACTTTGTTGGCAGATTAGCGATCATGACGGTGGACCACCATACAAAGTATCAATTGCTGAGTACTACTCTTCCCTTTTTGTTATCACAGTTTTTCAAGCATTCCAGTAATATTCTTTTTGGAACAATCATAATTGATTTTTGCCGGTGTAGTTACGAAGAGGTTCTGCACCCCTTGGGGTTTAAAGCCGTATCCATCGTGGAAAATGACTTGGCTATTGGAGCTCGCAAGGTATGTGAATCAATTCATGAATTCAGCATCTAATTAAATCAGATACTGATAAAACTGCCTATAGTAGAACCTGTCTTTGATGTTACCCCTCTTTAGACTCTCTCTAAACATTTATCCTATTTAGTGAAAGTCTGTTGGATCCAAAAGCTCTGATAATTGGGTGGTATTTTTCTCTTCAAGTCATCAAGATTCACTTTATTCCTGACAAAATTTAGTATGAAGACAGATGGATAATTTAAACACATTACTATATGAAACTGAATTCTATTTTTCCCTTCTTCTTCTGGTTGATGGAAAACTTACCATGAACAGACTATAATAAGCAATTCTACTATTTATTCAGAACAGTGTCTCAGCTGTTAGCCCAACACATAGGGTATGCCAAAAATTTGAAAAATTTCACGATGTTTGGAGAAATGTTAGGCAAGTGATAAGCATGTCTCGAATCCCATTGCATATTTGCTTATTTTTCTGGACTTCTATCAGGCAGGCACACCACCTCAGCATGGCTACTTTTGTTCCAGATTCTTCTGGGCCTAGTGAATACTTTTCTGATGCCATGCATCCTTGAGAAATAAACTTCAAAATGAGCTTGAATGGAGAAACAGCAAAAGAAATCAACTAGTCTAAGAAATAGGAACACTCATGAACCCTTTAGAACCATCTTAAGAATAGAAAATACAACTTAATCTATTGATTAGTCTATGCTCATATTATGAAAACAAAAGGGCCTTGAACTCCCAGCAAAAGTTGTATTTTTGGCCCTGAATTTAACTTAAAGTTTATATCAAATGGTTTCTATGCACATTTAGTATTTGAGTTCATCGAACAAAGTGGCAGATCCGGTAGCGATGTCAAATACCTCCGTCCCAAAATGGATGTCCCAAAAATACTATTCACACCTCTCAAAAAATCAATTATATTTTTTAACCTATAATGAATTATATATGCAATATCAATCTTGTTTGATAAATCTTGCTTAGTTTTATTAAACAAAGTTTTTGAATTCAAAAAAAGCATTATAGATTGCAATATATTGATGATTTTTTGAGGAGAGTGCATCCATTTTGGAACGGATAAATGAGAGTTTGAATACCTTGTTGGGGAAGTGAGAGTTATTAGGCTTAGTTGGTGAGCGAGACATGAGGGAAACTTGACTGTGGGGGAAACATGTGATGAAAAGTAGAGGGTGGGTAGCATTTGTATTGAAAATCTGGAGGAAGAAGAGGGGTGGGAAAAAAAGGAAAATAGTCTGATGCCTTAAAACTGCATTGTTGATTATGCATTGATGATGTCTAATGTTTGATCTAAGTTGTAAATTTGTGTTTTCAGGGAAGAGAGAAGCTTGGGAGGTGGAAGAGGCTTATCACGCAATCGCCGCTGTAAAAGAGAGAATTCCCTCTGTTCTAATTTACCTGATATCTTGCTCGTAATTGATCATAGTTCCATCTTCATGTATTTCTGTTTTGCTTGCCGAAGGGCTATTGTTATATCGTGTATAAAGTATAAACCACCACTACAACACTACCTCACCGACAACGAGGTTTGTACCCCTCTATTTTCTACTCGTAAGATGGCCACAAAATAAGATGATCGCCTTTAGTTACCTTCGCAAAGCAGTGACGGAGTTTGGGCTTAATTTTTTCTGCAGAATTTGACCAGGTAAAACTTTGGAACATAGTGTACCAAGTTTACTCGTTAATGACATGTCAATATTGATGGTCAAGCAATACTCTCTGCCTTCTGTCTAACTTTCTTCTTCTAGGGTTTAGATCTGGGGGCGAGGCCACCGCCTCTTCTGCCTTCACCCCCCTCCCACCTCTCGCAGGCCTCCCTTAACTATATTCATATCAATGTCTTTCGTGCCATCGGTTTCCGAGACAGAATAGAATTCTTCTTCTTTGACCACCCTTGTTTATAAGAAAAACTTGCCATTAGAAATTTAGAACTACTTGCTTGGACATACACGAGCAGCAATGCACAGATTCGGTCACTTGGATGGTAACTATTACTACTTAGGATAGATGAGCTAGACGGCGGACAAGATAAATACTGTACAATAATAAAAAGTAAGGGTGTTAACATATAGGAACTTTTTTATTTTTGGGCAAGGTAATTTATTGAAACTTTATTTTACGTCTACTAATTTGGTTTAGAAAACTTTAACCGTGTAATAAATTAAGAATGACGAATGCAAAAAAAAAAAAAAAACTTTAACCGCGTGCCACTTGTTTTAACATGTTTCGTTTAGGTTTTTTTTTTTTTTTTGGTAATTCGGAATCTATTTAGCATGTTTCTTTTAGTAGTTTTAATTCCAAGGGATTTGGGCAAGTGAGCATCAAAAAGTAATAAGTGTTTGTTCTCCATGATATGTATGTTCGAATACCATGGATGCCAAATATTCCAAACTTTCGAGCCTTTGGAGGGTTTGGCCCATCGTTAACTTCAAAGCCTTGAATTAATAGAGGTGCACGCAATCCTAACATGCAGTTTCTTTTTTAAAGGATAATTACTCTTAGGGGGTGTTCCACTAATTGGTTTTTTAGTTTTTTGGTTTTTTTTTATCTTTAGTTTTTCAAAAAAACCAACTAGTTCCACTAACAAGTTTTTGGTTTTTTGCTTTTTTTTTAGTTGTGTTATGAAATTACAAATCTACCATTCTACCCAAACAACTATTGCTCTCTTTTTTTTTAAGGGAGGGCAGATTCGTAATTTTACATTATTAAAGTACATGTACTTGATTGTGCAATGATTTGGTTTTTTTTAGGTTAGTAGAATGAAGTGGTTTTTTTGTTGGTTTTTTGTGGTGGTTTTTTTAGTGGAATGAAGTAGTTTTTGATTTAAAACAAAACTAGTTTTTTGTTAGTGGAACATGGCCTTAATTTTCCTATGTAAATACCGTACTCTCATTGATAGTATTAGTTTTCTTGGTTAGCAAAAGTTATTTGAATATGCATTTGAAAGAAATCTATGTTGTAAAAATTCCCTTCTCGTTTTCCGACTCAGTACGTACACGTGGCAAACTGTTAACGAACCCACTCTTGTCCGTTCAACCCCAGCAACCACCGCCTCACTCCCTAAAACATAACAATGCCATATCTAGGGAAGAATTTAGAAGCAACCACGTAGGGAAGGCCCTGTGGGGCCTATTACAGATTTTAAACGGCTGATCTGAGTCGCCTAAAATTTTTGAAATCATATTTCGAATGGGTTTGGGAGAAATCAGCTCCATCCGATATATTGAGATGCTCGATCCAAACTTTCATTTTTGAATGGCTCGATCCAAATAGAATTAGCTATTCTCTTATCATCTAGTCCCACCAATTTTCCCATTCCACCGTTAATTTTTCTTACTCTTCATACCTACATGGAAGGATAAAAAAGAAACTTCATTAACTATTACTCATTTAGTTTTGAAGTGGGACAATCTTTTTGAAATACTAGTAAAAAGTGATAACTTGGACTACGAGATTGGGACCTGAAGTATAAAGAAATCAAGGATAAATTATCAAAACCATCCTTGAGGTTTCTAGAAATTACAAATTGCCCTCTAAATTGTCAAAACCATCCCTGAGGTTTCTAGAAATTATGGCCTTTCATGTTTGGAAAAATTGCAAAATTATCCCATGTCGCATAACAAATTACACCCATATGGTGATGTAGCTGTTAGGAATTCGACGGGATGTATCTGACATCATCAAAATGGTAATTACTATGGAATAATTTGTTATTTTGTAGCTTATGAAAAGTTATTTTTACACATCTACATCCCTTCACAAACTACAAAAGAACAGTTTGGTTAATTGTACTTAGGATTTGACAATATTAGATAGATTTTGTCAGATTTTTTAATGACTACTCCCTCTGTCCCATTTAAGTTTCTATCTTTCTATTTTAGGATGTCCCAAAATAAAGGTCCCCTTTCTAAAAATATCTATCAAACTTGCAGTTTTACCTTCATAAATACTTTTTCCATCCTGAATTCCTAATTGTTTTGTCCATTATCTTTTACTTTATAGGAGTACCACTTTTGAAAATTTTGTATAATAAAATTAATTGATATCTATCAACAAAACAAGATTCATATTACAGGTTTTGAGTTATATATTGAAAGTTACAAATAATTTTAATACAATTAACTAAGTTCATAGTTTTGAAGGTTAATTTTGACAATGTTAATTTTGACTTATTAAAAAGCTCGATTTCTCTAGAAGACTCTCAAAATGGGACTGAGGGACTACACACTGCAACACAGGATAATTCCTAACCTTTCGAACGTGATGGAACAATCTGTTATTTATTAAAACCTCCTTAGCCCTTGGGGGTGGTTTTGATAATTTACCCTTAGAGTCCACTACTCTCTCTCGTATGTATCATCTGATTCATCTCATCAGTATGGAAATGACTACAATACACACCACATATTTAGGTGTACCATATACACCTATTGTAAGGTCCAGATTGTGTCACCTCATCAGTAATTGTAATATTTTTTAGGTTTTCGTAACTTTTCAGTAATATGATTCGTAACATTTTCAATGATTCGTAACATTTTTGTGTCTAGTAACTTTTATAATAAAAAATTGTAACTTTAACTAAAAATTCGTAATTTTTTATGGGTGTGTATGATACACACTAAAATAAAGGGTTTGTATTGTAATCTTTTCCCATCAGTATAAAAGGGAAAGACGTCCACCTCGAATTTTCTGGATAAGTTTTCGGTGTGATTCATAATTGAATGCTCCATTTCCGTCTCCCCCTCTCCGAGTCTTTAATTCATTTCAAAATGAAAGTGATCGGTTTGGCAATGCCCACCACACACCCGATGTGATCACACAACCCATTTTGAAAAAATCTGTGTGAGGTAAAACCCAAAACCCCAAACGATTCCCCCTTCCTCTGTCGTGTTTCACCCTCCATTTTCCACCTCGACACGCTCTCTAATTCATCCACACACCCCATTAAATTCACCCACACACAGAGCCAGTTTCCCATCGAGATCATCGCCTCATTCTCTACATTCTCATTTTGAGAGAGAGAAAGAGAGGGGAAATCTAGTCTAGAGCGAGAGGGTGTTTTCTATGGAGGTGAGCAACAAGCAGGTGATCTTGAGGGACTACGTGACCAGTGGTATCCCAAAAGAGTCAGATTTCGAGTTGCGAACGAGTAAGATTCGACTCAACGTACCAGAAGGTTCGAAATCGGTTCTGGTGAAAAATCTCTACTTGTCTTGCGACCCTTACATGCGTAGCCGCATGAGGAACGCGACAGGCAGCTACATTGCGTCTTTCACTCCTGGTTCGGTAATTCTCATTCAAATCTCTAGTGTCTATAGTATAAATTTGTGGATTGGATTGGACTGCAAAACCCTTGCATTACTAGTGTGATTGTCTCCATTCTGCTGAACTCCCGTTTAGTAAATTTTTCGGTACTATTTTTTACTTTTCAGTATTTTTTATTCAGTTTTTTAGTCGTTTTTTAGAATTAATTATTCATGTCGACCGAAGGAACCGGGAAAGTAAAAAATGTGGTCTCACAGTTGAAAAAAATTCACACTTTATACAAAAGACAACATTTTGGTATTTTTTTCTGCTTTTGGTGTAATTTTTTTTATTTTTTTTACTTTTGGATGTCTCGTCGAGAGCGAGTGTAATAAAAATTCAGAAAAGACCAAAAATAGTTTAGGAGAATGGAGATTAGGTTCCCCGAAATTGGCCCCTGAATCTAATCACTATTTCATGTAAGTGGTTTGAAATGGTTCACAAAGGGACATGTTGACATCCCAATCCGGGCTTGGGAATATCCTTGAGCATTCCCGATGATGAGCAGAGGACATATACAAGGACAAGGATCCCAATACTATACATATAATTGCTAGTGTAATCCGTCTTCCACTAGTCTCACAAGTCTTGTATGGCTAAGGTGTCGTTTGACCTAAATTAATATTTTATAAAGCTATTATTTGCTTTTTGCAATTTTTTTGTTTAGTGTGAAAAATTTTAGGACCAGTTGTTCGGCTCAACGAGAAGTATGAGAAAATATAGAAAAAGGAATTTGAAAAAAGATCATTTTGGATACCGGGCAGCTGTTTCAAGCTTTTTAGGCTTCCCTTGGGATGAACGATCAATCAAAAAAATTCAACGTGAATCTACCAAAAATTCAGAAAGGAGGAAGGAAAAAAAAAACAGCAATTTTGGAATTACGTGGCCTAAATCTCTTAGGAGGAGAAAACAATGTTGCGGGTGCACGTGTGGTTATCAATTGGGCAAACATAGATGGGATATTAATTAATATTATAATTGTTTGAGAAAACAAGTGTGGGGGGGTAGTTAATTTAGGAGGAGAATATGAATGGCTGATTGGGAGAGAGGAGATATGGGTTCACAAGAAGTTCCAATTCTATGCGACTTTCAACAGTAGAAAAATACGTATGGCCTTTCGATGGATTCTTAGAAAAATACTTGTGTACATAAGCGTTGGTTGACTTCCGTGCAATGACTTGACTTGTGGTTTATATGAATCTGTTGTAAAATATTTAGAAAATCTTGTATATTCGATCTTTTAATAAATTCTTATTTACACACATAAATCCTGATATAATTATATATAGGCCTGGTGCTAAACTTTTTGATCTTTCATTTAAATGAAAAAGAAATGGTCTTTTCAAAGGTAATTTCACTCATTGAGAGAGCCAATAGAATTGACTTGAAACTTGAAAGGTTTTTTTGTTGGCCCAAAAGTGTGTTTTGCTTGTCATGTTATCCTGTTTAAGTACCTGCATTGTATTTTGAACTGACTTCTAGGAGGTGGGAAAGCCTCGACGGGGAGAGTGGGTTGCGGTGGGGACTTATGAATTCATGAAATTAAGCTTTCTGAAAATTTTAAAAAGTTATATATGGCCCCATATGGGTGTTTGGAGGCTTCTCAAGGTCTCAGTAGGACATTGTTGTATAGCATCCGAAGTGTAAAATTAGATGTGTTTGTAGCATTGTTTGGCTTCTTTGGACTCTACTACAGTATTATGTAACATGAGTCATGTATGCAGATGTAGAATGTAGATACACTTGGATTGTCAATTCCTATGTGGGGTGCTATTTAAAACGAATTTGACTGTAGGATGGATATGGATTTCAAACGGAGGGTTATGACATTATCATGCAACCATGAAAATAGTTCAAATATAAATCGGGTCGTTTACATATGAATCTCAACACTGACTATTTTAATATGCGTGATTTGAATGGCTCACAAGGGATCATAGTTATGCAAGGATATCCCAATACATTTTGCATCACTTCTGCCATTAATCCTTCTTCACAAGTCATGTACAGCAAACTCTCTCATAGTTGGTTCAAAATTGAATGTAAATTTGATCATTGAGGAAAAATTCCTTCATTTGGAATCCAGAACTATCCAAACAGACCCTTATGGTTTGTTGAGATTCCGTGTGGAAGATTTACAGTGGTCTGATGACATTGGAGATGGGGGTCATTGAGGTAATACCCCTGTAGGAGTAGATAGCTGGTTGAAATTTCTGCACTGATCTAGTAAAACATGATTGTGATCACTATGCTTTTTGCCCTTTTTTTGTCGTTTTTATTTTGTTTGATGAGTTAGATCGAAAAACTTTAATTGGTAATTGAATGGTAGTTAAACATTAGAACATGTATGAGCTATCGGAAGTTGGGGAAATTCTCATACTTTCACGACAATTTGATTAAAGAATTCCGGTTTGCACATTAGTCTGATTATGTTTAAAAGCTTAGGGTATCATCATGATTATTTTATATCCAATTTTGTTTGAAATTTCTTGCCAATATATATCTAGCTGATGCTCTGCATCTTCCTGCATCAGTGACTGGTCCTGTTGATGTTGTGCAGCCTATACATGGTTATGGAGTTTCGAGAGTTGTTGATTCTGGACACCCAAATTTCAAGAAAGGTGACTTTATTTGGGGAAGTACTGGATGGGAAGAGTATAGTCTCATTATAGAACCAGAGACGCTCTTTAAAATTGAACACACAGATGTTCCTCTTTCTTATTATACTGGAATCCTTGGTAAGTTCATTCCATTTATTTCCTTCAAATTGCTTCAGGTACAATCAGAATGCATTCATTTTGGTCTTTGTGGAACCTAACTACTTGAAGATGTAGCGGGATATGGAGCTGGAAAATGTATATATATTTTTGTTTACATTTAGTTATTTGTTAACTTAAAGTAGGCCAATGATACTAAAATATGAGATCTAAGGAGATAACTTGGGCTAGGCATTTCTAGTACATGGTAAATAATGCGGATAACTACTCTATGTGACAGATAAGGCGGATAATGCTTGTGCTAATGAATAGATGCCAAAAATTGCAGACAATCCTCCTTTTTGCTAAGCTGTTCTTATTCATCGATTGGCCATTTCTACATATTAGGCTACTTTTATACACTAATCTATCCTTTCTTACCTCCCTGATCCCTAATTGTAGTTACCTTCCTGCCAAGAGAAAATTTATTGCTCACTTACTTGTGAATTATGATATCTATCCAAAGTAACAGAGCTTGTGACCTCACTTTTAACAGAGGTGGTCCAACTTGGAATTTTCGGTGGCTGGAAGGATATTTATTTAGTTACTGGTGTGGCGTGTAATTACAGTTTTCAGTTTTATTAAACAGATTAACCGAAAGGTTGATAAAGTAGCATCACTTGTGCAAAGCCCTGTGCACCAACTCTTTCTGAAAATTCAGACAGACAGTTGAAAGGGAACTCGTGATCAGTGTGTACTGTGATTTGAGGATGAGCTGAATTTAACAGCAGACTCTCTTACGATGGCCTTGTGTTCTCTCTTTGGACTCGTGATCACTTGTGGCTTGGAATAGTCAAGATCTTTGTTACCACATGTTTTTGCTCTATAAGATTGCTGCACTGGTTTCCTTATAAACTTCTTTATACTTTTGGCTGCATCAGATCCTCATTGCCTTGAGTTTAAACCTTGTAGGCATGCCTGGTATGACAGCCTATGCTGGTTTTTATGAGGTAGGCTCTCCTAAGGAAGGAGAGTATGTATTTGTTTCAGCTGCGTCTGGAGCTGTTGGTCAGCTTGTTGGCCAATTTGCAAAGTTAAAGAACTGTTATGTTGTTGGAACTGCTGGATCCAAAGAAAAGGTGAGTGCCTTCCACACGTCTTCTTCTATTTTTGCTAAATTACCATTCATCAGTTCATGTCTTGACTCGTTGCTTAATGCAAATGTCTTATACCTTAGCTTTGTTTGATAGTACTTTACCAGTATTTCGGTTGCAAATTTCAAGTAGATCATGATTTTTGTTGCTCCGAACATTTTCTCTTTTACTAGTCAGCCAGAAGAACTGTTTTGTTGGTGATTAGGATCTTTTCAGGCATTAATGCATTGCATCTCTCTCTCTCTCTCTCTCTCTCTCTCTCTCTCTCTCTCTCTCTCTCTCTCTCTCTCTCTCTCTCTCTCTCTCTCTCTCTCTCTCTCTCTCACACACAGATAGACAAATAATACAACTAACTATTCTGTTTATGAATCATAACATATTTGAAATTGCAATAGTATATGATTAATTGTTATTGACTCTTCTTCATTTCCATTTCACCATTGTTCTTGCTTCAACCATTTTTCAACTAAAGGTTGATCTTCTGAAGAACAAATTCGGGTTTGATGAAGCTTTCAACTATAAAGAGGAACACGACTTGGACAAAGCTCTCAAAAGGTGAGTGTTTCATATTTCCTTCCGAGAAAGATGTGATAGCAATGGAGTTTTAGAGCCCGAGTACATTGTTGGGTAGGACTGTTGATTTTATCAACCTGATTCAAGACAGTAATTGATCGGGAGTCCACAGTCACCCTATTTACTCGACCTTACACCATATATATGGCCCCCTAAACAGAGCCCTTAGTTGGCTTTGTCGTATTTCCGCAATAAACTTTTGGTACATTTCATGCCTTATTAGAGCAACTCTGAGCAATAGCTAAACCACATGCCAAATGTGGAAAATGGTCCTCGTCCACCTTTTAAACGTCCAATGTATGTCTAAATAGATGGGCAAACAATGGGCCATGTTTTCCATTTCATTTGGTGGCCTTTTAACATTTGACCCTAGTCCTCGCTCTTTATCTCTCAGTAGAACCCCCAAAATGCACTTTGTATTTGGCTCTTTAGGAAGAGAATTTTAGATATATCATTTTTCTGCTTTGGAGCAAGGTTGCTACATTCTTGCATTTTAGGTAATGTAGCGTGCCAATATTTGGCGTTAGGATGCCTCTTTTGCTGTTGTGGATTGGAGATGCTCTAAACCAGGATATCTAACATTCTCTATGCCACTGTAATTTGTTTCCCAGGTGCTTACCTGATGGCATCGATATCTACTTCGAGAATGTTGGAGGAAAGATGCTTGATGTGGTACTTCTGAACATGAGACTCCACGGTCGCATTCCCGTGTGCGGAATGATCTCACAGTACAACCTTGAAGAACCTGAAGGTGTACACAACTTGTTCTGCCTCATCACAAAACGAATCCGAATGGAAGGATTCCTGGTTGTCGATTACTATTTTATGTACCCAAAGTATCTTGACATGGTCCTGCCCCTCATTCGAGAAGGAAAAATTACGTATGTAGAAGACATAGCTGAAGGCCTAGAGAATGCACCAAAGGCTCTTATTGGGCTTTTCTCCGGTCGCAATATTGGGAAACAGGTGGTGTTGGTTGCTCGTGAATGAGAACTCAGTCGCCTTGAGTTTTGTGAGTATTATAGTCTAGCATACTACTTTTTGTTTTTCGGTGCTTCGAAAAACTATGATCAGTATACTTTTATCTTGAGCTGTGTTGGGAAGAGTTTCTTGCTGGGATGCGTTGGAGTGTTTTTTGGCTTTAATGAATAAAGTGTGAACTGAAAAGTATCTTATGCGTTTTAGAACTTCTAATTTGTCATTTGTCATTAACTTTTGTTTCTTACAAAACCAACCAAGCTCGGTGTTGGTGTAATTGTGTTGTCCCTTCAAGCGACAACACTGTGTCACCTACTCTGGTTGGTTTCAAGTAATAATTCAGAGCACACGGCCCCAACACTCTTTTTCGACCACATTCTTATGGAGTTTATACATTAGTATTGGGTTCTACAGAATTGTGTGGTGGAGATTGAACAATTTTGCGCCCCATCTCAAAGTCAACATACTTATCAGGAAGAAAATTTAGATTTAGGGAGTCAGTAGCTACTAAGACTCAGGAAATATTTTCAATGCAACTGTTATTTACAACGGTTTCTCACATGATATGGGTCACATGTATGTGTAGGTCCCATCCCATGTGAGAAGAGTGTCGTAAATAAGAGTTGTAGTGGAAATTTTCTTGAGTCCTCTGGTCTTGTAACTGGGTTGTTGCAAAATCGGTGCCTTGTATTAATTAGTGAAATTGGGAGAAGGACAGAAATATAATAATCCTAAACCTCTTTTAATTCATGTTTGTCAATTTTGTTAAAATAACCAGGTTTGTTTCCTAAAGTACAATGTAGAAGGGTGTGTACATAATCACCCCATGCCTACCTCGCCAAACTTTTTGATGTTTCAAACTTTCAATGGTTGAAACATAGAAATTCTCTTGGAAAGGGTTTCATTCTCCATAGGGCTAAGATTAAGAAAGACAGATTAGCACTACAATAGGTTGTAGAAGATTGGTTTGAATACTTAACAAGCATAACAAATGTGTTTTGAGTTATGTATGTATGTTTATTCAACAAATTGATCTGATCAAATGAGCTTTCAACGAATTGAACACGAGTAAATATCACTGTTTGGTTCATTTAACAGCTGGACGAGTTGAGCTCGATCTGCTTGGTTCATTTAATAGCTGAATAAATATCTATTCATATTTTGTTAGAGCATCTCCAGATGTCATTATAGCATAGGAGACTACTCATCCTCCAACAGGGAGAGAGAATATCAATATTTAGGATTTTGTTAAAATGTACCCCAAGCCCATAATATGGCTCATTAAATGAGTCTAATTAAACTTTTGTTTACATGATAAATCTAAGTCCTAAATAATAGGCACAAACTTTTTTACTACTTTTTGGATATGGGAAATCTAAGTATATCAATTACTTTTACTGCTTTTATAAAAATGAATTTAATTAGACTCATTTAATGAACTTTATAATGTGCCTGAGGGGCACATTTTAACCAAAAAAAACCTACTCCCTCCGTTCCAAATTGCTGGTCACTTTTTGGAATTATAACTTTTTAAGCAGACATGCAATAACTGCATTCACTAAATGCATTTACGTTAAACAGATTCATTAATTTCCAATAATGCCCTTATAATTCCAACTTTTGAATGAAATTAGTGTTGTTGGTAAAAGGGTTATTTTGGAAGATTGAGTAAATATTGTTTTGACTTTTCAAATGGGACTAACAATTTGAAACATCCCAAAATAGTATAAGTGACGAGCAATTTGGAACGGATGGAGTATATTATTATTAGAAATAGACTAGCACGCATAGATAGGCTGGTAAAGAGGGGGAGTGAAAATTGGTTAGTCAAAAGCCAAAATGGGCACTTTTGGCTAGGCATTTTTTATTAGACTAAGAGCAACAACAGCAGGTAGTGTAAACTGCAAACTTGGGCAAAATAAACAAGAGGATGAAGAAAATGGAGGTGCAGCAGGTAATGTATATCACTGTTCACCAACCATATATGAACAGGACCACGGTAAAGATAGCGTGGTACTGTTCACCAGCAATCCCATATTTTATTGTTTCTCTCTCCTCCCTACAGCCAGAAGCCGGTGACGATTAACGACGGCGACCATCAACGCAGCAAAGGTAACAATCGACGGAGACGGAGATCGATCAACGCGATGAAGCTCTCGATCGACGCAATGAAGCTTTTGATCGACGGCAATGAAAGCGATCGACAGTGATGGATCGACGACTGCCATAGCCTCAGGTTTATCAGATCGACTAACCCCAAACCCCAAACCGACGGTGATTTGAGCTTTCAATTGACGACAACAGCGTTCGGCAGCAACAGCGTTCGCGGCGACAGCAATTAACGGTGACATCGACCATCGACGGTGAAGAGGTAACGATCGACGGCGATCTTTGGTTGGTTGTGTATATATATACATATATATAATATTTTGTAATATTTAATATAAGTGGAGAATATGATAGAGAGACTGTTGGAGGACTGATTGAGATGGGGTAGCTAAATCTACTATTCATCAATAATTTTACCCAAAATTATTCCCAACCTGCTGTTCTTGCTCTAATGTTGATGTTCTTAGTAAAAAGAAAAAGCTATTGAATAGTGTACATTTTAACTTTAGCTAACCTAACCCTTTTGTGGCCAAGCACTCAAACAACACTTTTGAGACATAAAAAGAGAGAGAGAGAGAGAGAGAGAGAGAGAGAGAGAGAGAGAGAGAGAGAGAGAGAGAGAGAGAGAGAGAGAGAGAGAGAGAGAGAGAGAGAGAGAGAAGCATTAAACTATCGTATTACTAGTCAAGGACGGATTTGCACAAGGGTTGGGGGTATGTGCCCCCACTCATCTTCAGGTTTTTTTTTTTTTTTTTACGTTAACAAAATGAAGATGCTGCTGTATATGCACATGTAGCACATCTACATATCAAACAATTTGGCTTCTGGAGTAGTGCTGTCATATTCGCCTTCACTCATGGACATTATTACCGAGTGGAGGTATTCTATACTATTATTGGCATGTAACTTCAAGAATTAAATTCTCGTTTTACGGAGGCGAATAGTGAGTTGTACTTTGTGTGGCATGTTTGAATCTACGCAACTTGTTTTCTAGTTTTGACAAGAAAAAGTTGTTTCGTCTTGCTGAGTTTTATTCTAAAAAAATTTCTCCAGTTGAGCTTATGGGGCTTCACAATCAACTTGATATGTACATTTTTTAGATGCAAGGGATATTTTGTTTATTGTGTTTTTTTCCCCCCTATGTATAGAAACCTTTAGAAGCATATATATTGTAAGTCTTATTGCATAAGGGGAAAACTAGTTTTGTATTGTTGTGCTAGGCTTTAAATTCATGCTTAAGCTTAGTAGAAATTGGTGCCCCCCGCTACGATGAATTCCTAGATCCGTCCTTGTTACTAGTGAATAGTATTTGCTAGCAAAATATTGCTAACTATCCACAATGTGAAAAGTGACTAACCCTTTAGCTAATTTGTTGGAGGGGCGTTTTATCTTAGCTAATTTGTTGGAGATGCTATTACACACTCAGAAAATATAATACTCCTATTTAAAAAAAAAAACAAAAGAAAATAAAACCGAGGATAATGCGGTCAAGCGCACATCAATTATCAGAGATTCGGAAATCGAAAGCCCGTGAACAGAGAGTACTGAGATAAAAAGAAATAAAAAGAAAAGAAACGAAAAAAGCATCTCGAGGGTTGGTAGTTTTATGTGGGTACACCATTTGGTGCAAAGTTGCAAACCAAATATACACCGCGGTGTCTGGAGCCCCTCTCGGGATTTCACACAATTGTCGAAACCGCTCAATTTATTTAAAATATATTTTTAAGGATCTCATAAAAAATCAGCCCAGTCAGACATAGAATAAGAGCTTGATCGATTTTTTCCTCAATTTCTTGTCAGAAAATTGAGCACAGAACCAATCAAGTCTTTATCGATATCCAATCGAGCTAATTTTTTTATAGGGGTCCTTAAAAATATATTTTTAATAAATTAAGTTGTTTCGATCATTTATATGTGACCGCAAAGTGGACTCCACATAACGCGGTGTGCATTTGGTGTGCACCAAATGGTGTAAAAAAAATCGTACTTTTCGACGCTTCTAAGACCATCTCCAACAGCCTTTGCAGCTAGAGATTTCCGGCAAAGTGGCGAGTCAAACCCACAAATCCGACTCCCAGCAGCTCCGCTTCTTACCTCGCCATTTCGTTCGCAGCTACAGTACCTCGCCACAGGCGGCGAGGTTTGGCGAGAGAAGACGAGCTCGCTAGGACCTCTCTCTCTCTCTCTCTCTCTCTCTCTCCTCTTGGCTGGAAAAAACGAATCACCGGAGTAGTGATCATAAAATCGATTTGACAGCAAAAGGTTGAAGGTCTTGTCGAAGCGATGTCAATGGTCTAAGACTCATCGTCGGAGAAGCTGGACAGAGCTTGCATGCGCCAATGAAGGTACGCGCGTGTGGGAGAGTGAGATCCACTCTCGCTGTTGAAGTCCACGCGCGGCACTGGGTAGAAGAAGAGTCAGGTGTTTTTTTTTTTTTTTTTTTGAGCCAAGTGGCTAGTCTGTTGGGTAAATATGGTATTTTCCGGCTAGCTATATCAGTCAGTGTATGACACATTTCCTAGATAATTTGTTGAGAATTATGTCGAAAAAGTTAATCCACTTGTGTCAGCCTAGCCCAACTTCCGAGGTAAACTGAATCCAATTTTTCTTTTTTCAATTGTGTTTATTAGATTGAAAATTTCTATTTTCGACTGGCTAAATTATACTACTGACCTCCCTCTGACTTTCTATCAATACCTCCCCCATAGTTTCTAGAATGTATAATTTGTTTTTTTTTTTTTTTGGTTTTTCCGATTATCTGTCCGTGTGAAATTCTCCCATTCTAGCATTTATGTTGCTTCGCATAATGAAATTTATTTATTGAATTTTGGTAACAAACTCGTAAAATCATTAATTTGATTCTTTTAATTGTCTTTTCCTTTTGATGGGGTCATTCAGACTGTATGAAAAAAAAAAAACCTTAAGTTGCACTTATTTCCTAGTCCTTATAAATATCAAATAAAATCTTAAAAGCGTAAATTTCGCTGACCTCCTTTGAGATTTCTGACAAGTACACTGACCTCCCCTCTGCTTTATGAAATTCCACTGTTCTCCCTTGCTTGGCAAAGTAATTGTCACTTATCTCCCATGCCGTTACATTATGCCTAATATTGTTAATTTTGTTGGTGAAATGATGTTAATGTTCTTAAATTTGAACTTGACTTTTTTTTTTTCTTATTTGAGATTATATTGCATAAAATTTTCGAAAGTCATAAAAATTTCGAATTTGAGTTATATTTTTCTTTGAAACAAAATTACTATATTTTTAATATTTTAGTTTCCATAATATATATTTTCACATTTTGATAATAAAAACAAGAGTATGAATAATCACCTAAGCCCACTACTTGCATTGATGGTTTTATTTATTTTTTTACTTTTTTTTTTAGGTTTCTTTGCCTTTCTCTATATCTAAAGCTCTAACTAGACTCATTTTTCTTCTCTCTCTCTCTCTCTCTGTTTTTTTTTTTTACATATTTTATCAAACCGCGCTATCTATTTTATTTTATTTTTTGTATTAGAGGCAATAATGGTTTAAAATAATATTTACCTGCTTAGGTAGGGGTGGTGTAGCGTCACTTTATGCACAACATTTTAGGAGAACCAAGCCTTTCTCACCCAAAAGTAAACTATTAGCATGAAATTTGTTGAAATATTTTTTTTTTACATCAATTGAAAGAGCCCATTGAGAAAAAAATTAGTCTATTGTTTTTAAAAAACTCATAAATACATTTTTTTTTTTTTGCGTGCATAAAGCCAGGTTCTCACATATAATGGATAGTTGTCCCATAATAATAAGAAAATTATCTCTTTTTTCGTGCATAATGCAAGGGTCTCACAAATAATGGATAGTTGTACCTTAGTATTTATTTATTGATGAGTTTTTATGGGTAAAAAATTAGACTATTTTTTCTTCTTAATGGGATCCTTGAATTGGTGTAAAAAAATTATCCAAAAAATTTCATGCGAATAGTTTTATTATTATTATTATTATGGTGTGAAATGCTTGTTTCTCCTTAAAGGAAAAGAACCCTAAACAAGTAAAAATAGGACTGGATTGGGCAGGCTACCGGACCGGTGTGCACTCCTACTCTCGACCCAGGCAAGCATCTCCCCCACACGCAACAAAACCCATCAAAATTGATAATTTGGGAAATTAGCACTTACACCTCTTGTATTTTGACCGTATTACATACACCCCCCTGAGAAAAATCTTAAACTTCCATTTACTGGGTTTCAAATTTCGCTTCCGAGAAATACCAACACATACCCCATGTCAAAACTGGCCGGAATGGTACTTCGATGGACAAAACATTCTAAGAATGGTCCATAATGCATGAATTTGACACATACCTCGTGTCAAAACGGGCCGGAACGGTATTTCCATGGACCAAAAACATTCTAACTAAATGGTCGAAACAGTACTTCGATGGATAAAAACATTCTAAAGAATGGTCAATAATGCATGAATTTGACACATACTTCGTGTCAAAATAGGCTGGAACAATACTTCGATGGACAAAAACATTCAAGAACGAACCCCGAGGGTTAGCCTGGTAGTCAAGGCATGAGACTTAGTGTTTGCTCCCTCTTAAGGTCTCAGGTTTAAAACCTCTTAGGTGTTATCAACTTCTTTGGGATTAGTCCATATAGAGCTTTGCTCTGACTTTAAATGAGGTCTCCACTGGTAGACGGTGGAATTGATCTCCCAAAATTAATCGAGGTGCGCAAAAACTGCTCTGGACACCTGATCTATAATGCATGAATTTGACACATAAAAAATCAGGAGAAAATCGCTACACATCTCAAACATGCTCGATCTCCTCTCTTTCTGCTCCTCTGCCGAATGGGAAAACATCCTTCCCTCTTTCTCACTTTGGCCGTCTCTCTCTCCCACACCCGATCCAAACTCTCTCTCTTTCCCACACCGACTCATACAGTCATACTCCTATTCTCTCGCTGACATCCCCCTCTCTTTCTGCGCTTTCTAGGGTTTCAGAAATTGGGGGTTTCGAAATAGCATCCTCTGCAATTTTTGGCCGACGACAGGCGTAGCGGTGATTTCTCGATCTCCGGCCGAGATTTAAGGTAAGGGCTTGCAGCCCCATTGATTTCAACTCGAATTTTCGGTTGGGGTTTCTGAAATTTTGAATTTTAGGAGTTTTCGAATTTGCGACTTAGGGTTTCGAAATTGTGGGTTTGTGATTTGTGGTTTTGGTGGCTTTGTGGGATTGTTAGGGTGATAGGCGGTGGCAGTGATGATTGGTGGTAGGCGGTGGTGGTGTTTGGCAGTGATTGGTGGTAACAGTGAGGATTGGAGGTGGTTTGGCTGGTGGGGGTTAGAGAGTTTTTGATGCTCTGTTTTTTGCTAAAATGGAGGTCCATAAGGATTATAGATGGCTTCCACGGTATTTTAGGCATTATATAAATCGTTATGTTGGAAAAGCTCCCGCCCGTCTCTTTTCCGTCGATCTTAACAGATTTCTTAACAGTTGAACTTTAGTTGAAACTGGTGTAAGTGACTAAAAATGAAGTTCAGGGTGTCTCTACAACTCGGTCAAAGTACAGGGGTATAAGTGCAAATTCCCCGAATGAAAATTGATACCTCTGTTTATTTGGTGTTTGAAAAATTAGTTTTGAGAACTTGTTTTTCAGTAAATTGTTTGAATAATTGATTCAAAACTTTTGCTTCGCTGACTTCTTTTTCCTAGAAAATAATCCGCTATGGAGAAAACAGGAAAAAAAATGGAATTGATTCCTAAAAAATCATTTGCACCAAGTTCGTGCTTGTTCCTGGGGCTGCCTAACGAGCTGAGCAGCGGGTTGTTCAAGCTAATTGGTTTCAAAACTTATCGATCTTTTAGAATGTGTTCAGGTTTGGGATGTTTGTTGGGTGACCGACATGAGTTGTAATAGGTTGATTTTCCGAACAATACAGGCTTATAGAGTACCAAGTCGTAGATTTTGCAAGCTCTTTTTGAAAGCTTAATGAGCTTCAAAATTAGGTTCACCTTGGTTTTTTAATGTAACAAATTGATCTCGATGTACCTTTGTTTATTTGGTGTTTCAAAAAACTTTTTTTCAGTAATTTGTTTGAATAATTGGTTCACGAAGACTTTTGTTTCTCTGACTTCTTTTTCCTATGAGAAGTCATCCACTATCGAGATAACATTCAAAAATTGGATTTGATTTTTGAAAAATCATTTGCTCCAAGGTTGTGCTTGTGTCTATGGCTGCCGAACGAGATGAGTGGTGGGTTATTCGAGCTTGATTTTGAAACTTAACATTCTCTTAGAATGTGTTCAGGTTTGGGTTGTTTATAAGGTGATCCGGTCTCACATGAGTTTTAATAGAGCCAATCACGAACCGAGCTTGAGTAGGTTGATTTTCCGAACAATACAGGCTGATACAGAGCCAAGTAGTAGATTCTGCAAGCACTGTTTGAAAGCTTCAAAATAGTTTCAACCTTGGTTTTTAATGTAACAAATTGAGCTCGAACGAACTTGTATCGTGTGGAACATGAGCTCAGCTCTATCAGCTATGGTTTAGAAAAAAAGAAGTTTAGAGTGAACTTACCTTTGCAAATTTTGTAGGGTTTAGTGATGATATTGGATGTCAATTACTTCCAATCACTTCTTAAGTTTGAATACCTCCTCCTATCATTTCAGTTTTGCAAAACCAACAACCACTTCTTATCACGTATGATTAGAAATCATGCGGGTTGTGCTTGTGTAGGCTCTAATCCTACTGCACACTAATTGTGTTTCGCTTTTATTTTTTCCTAACTGATGTATCATTCTTATTTTTTCTGTTTGTCATCAATGGTTTGATTGCAGGCTAGGGTCTGCTTGGCTTGTCTGGCACCCACCTCTTAGTTGCCTCTTGCCACTGCATCTCCCGCAGACCAGCTCCGCTGCAGTTTTCTCGCCATCCTCGTTGCCGTTGCTGCTGCTTCTATATTGGTCCATATCCGGCTCAACGGACCCTAAGGGGTTGGTCACCTCTTAGTTTGTTTTGATGACCTTACAATATGTTCAGGCCTAGTGGTTTTGGGTGTTTCGAGCTTCGTCCTCAAGCAGGAAAGAAAGAAGGGCAAGTTGACCCACCTAACCCCAAACCTCATACAAATAGCGCATCGAATGACAACTTCAAATTTCAGGGAGTGATCTACTTTTTTGTTTTGGCTTCTTCACATGGTTCAGACATGCTAGCGCCATAGTGATATCCAACCTTCAATGAGCTAGGGAGAACTTCTTTGGGTACCTACAAAGAACACGAAAAAACATTGAAAACACAAAAACAAAGTGATCAAAAGGAACAAAGGTACAAATTCATATGATTCTTTGTAGGTCTCACACCATGATAATGATTAGCCTCAAATTCTCATTTCATATTCAATAAGTGAAACAGATTTGAGCTAATCCCGTAAGTTTGGTTCATATAACTTTAAAAGGAATGAACAAATCCCGTCTGTAGTCCCAAACACCCTGCAAAAAGGGGAAGAAACTGTTAAACAAATTCATAGGCCATGTATAACTTAAGCAATCAAACTTAAGTCTACTATACCAACCGCAGATTTGAGGTTTTCAAATGACCGAGTATGGTGCACCAAGTTTCTCACTTCTCTAACCAAGCCATCCTTTGTTTTTTTTTTTCTTTTCTCGGCCAGTTTTCTTGCGTGTTGTTCCATTTCTCTGGAATATCCCATTTGCATTTACTAATCCCATCCCCTTTCCATGGTGAAGGTTAGCGATACCACTCATCTTGCAATGCAAAAGCCAATTGTTTCAAACTGTCTAGCTTTTCCACAGTTTAAGTGTCCAACTTTTCCACCACTTCAGGATCTGCATGTTTGGGTGGATAGATAGTTATATGCATATTATTTATGAATGATTCATGAGTAGGACCTTGACCTTTGAATCTGAGGGGACATGAAGAATCATTCATAAATAATATGCATATAACTATCTATCCACCCAAACATGCAGATCCTGAAGTGGTGGAAAAGTTGGACACTTAAGCTGTGGAAAAGCTAGACAGTTTGAAACAATTGGCTTTTGCATTGCAAGATGAGTGGTATCGCTAACCTTCACCGTGGAAAGGGGATGGGATTAGTCAATGCAAATGGGATATTCCAGAGAAATGGAACAGCACGCAAGAAAACTGGCCGAGGAAAGAAAAAAACAACAACAAAGGATGGCTTGGTTAGAGAAGTGAGAAACTTGGTGCACCATACTCGGTCATTTGAAAACTTCAAATTTGCGGTTGGTATGGTAGATTTAAGTTTGATTGCAGAAGTTATACATGCCTATGAATTTGTTAAATAGTTTTCCCCTTTTTGCACAGTGTTTGGGCTACAAGCGGGATTTTTTCATTCTTTTTATGAACCAAAATTACGGGATTAGTTCGAATCTGTTTCACATTTAATTGAATGTGAAACGAGGATTTGAGGCTAATCATTATCATGGTACGAGACCTACAAAAAATCGTATGAATTTATATCTTTGTTCTTTTTTACCACTTTGTTTTAGTGTTTTTAATGTTTTATCATGTTCTTTGTACGTAATACTTCCATGTGGAAATGTGCACTGTCATCAATCTTTTTTCAAGGTTGGCATACTAACCTTTTGATTTGGATTAACTTATTAATTGGAATCCCAAAATAATTGCGGATTCATTTGTTGCAAGTGGTACATAAAGACGCTGGAGCATATGTATGTTTACCTTCTTTGTATGCCATGGGTCATGAGCATCTATTATTGAGTGATGAGCATCTACTATTGACTTACATTGACTTGGAGATAATTAACGTGGAAGTCACTGGCTTATCTAGAAGTACAATATATTGAACAGATTATTTGGGAAACCAATTTGGTCTAGACTTTTGATCATTTGAGTTTGGAATTTTGTCATTTGTTTGTTCAATGTTGACTAATGTTTTACGCAGCTCATTAATCAAAGGAAGCAACTACCTTGTTATTTTACTTGTAGTTCTGTGGCCTTAATTTGTTAATTTGATGAGGAAGGTTTTGTGCATTAAAACCAATTGAAATGGAAGATCATTTTTAAGTCAGAAAGAATGATTTCATTTTTGATGTTTTGAAGGCATATGTATCATTGTAAGCTCCTACTAATTGGAAGTGTGAAGTGCTTGACATTTTATGCATATATTGAAGTCTATACATATGGAAGTGAACCATATGCCATTCTGTATTGATGACAGACATCTGGAGCTCCAAACGGGCTTCCTTCATCTTTACAAGAATGAAGAATGGTTTCTGAACAGTAATCTTTCGTGATTGTCGGGAGGAGAGAGAGGATGTGATCTTCGTCATTGTCGTGTGAATATTCTGGTTCTCCATCACCGGAGATGAGAGAGAAACAGGGGAGAGAGAAGGGGGTAATTGGGCCCTATAGGGTTCAATTTTCGGCCTTTAGGATATAGTGACTTTGGGTTTAGGCTCTTTGGATAGGGTATAGTGGCTTTAGGCATTTTGAGTTTAGTCTCTTTGGGTTTAGACACTTTGGGTTTAGGCTCTTTGAATATCAGGACTGTTTTAAAAAGGGAAATATTTGTGTCGGGACTATTTTGAGTCCAAACCTAAAAAATAGGGCCTATCTTTATTCTTTAGAAACCCCATTTTAAAATCCAGACCAGATGGCCGGTTCAACCGGTCCAGGTTTCATTCAACATTACCCAAGAGAATCTTTTAGAATGAACGACTGCCTAAACCAGGATGAACCGGCCGTGAACCCTGCTGGTTCAATCGACCATGGACAATGTGGTGAAACTTACTATATCAGCTTTGTTGTCTAATTTAATACGTTTATACTTACTAATCTGGAAATTTTCCTGGTATAATACTTGTTAATGACTCTTAGTGGCTTGCTCGTTAGTTTCATCCACTTGTTCGGTGGTTCAAGGCTTTGAGCCTCATGATTTTTGAACTACATCTCCCATAAGTTTTTTTTTTGGGGGTGTTACGATACAGAATCCAGACCTACGGTGCTGTCCAGCTGGCACCAGATCAAGCGGGATATGAAGTTAGTTGACCTATCGAGCTTTGAATAAAATTTAAGTTTCCAAATTATGAATTTGAGCGCTCAAAATTTGGAATTCCTAAATTAATGTCGAATTTGCTCTGAATCCGTAAATCCACACCTTGGGAGCAAGACACCAGGAGAATTATGCAACTAAGGGCATGCTCTTACTCAAGTTGTCATTTTTCAATGCACAAAAGGCTAATGGAAAGATAAATGAAGGTCGAAAGTGTCACCCATGACAATTATCTTCACCAGCAGTAAAACCTGCCAGTAGCTGCTATGCCACACCTCTACTCTAGCAATCTCTGATAGTAAGAAAATAGAAGTCACTGGACTTCCTATAGTTGTCCGCTACGAAACACGACATTTCGCTACAGGAATCACTCTCCCTTCCGTCTGTCAAATTCACATTATGACACCATACAAACTCCATACTACAAAGGGACTCACAAAATTAGAAGGCTCCCGAGTAGCCGAACCTTTAAAATCACACATTAACCACTGGTGCACATGAGCCATTTAGTAAGTGCATTATCCTCCCATATTTCCTTGAGCCCAGTGACTAATAGTATTTATTGCTGCCTAGTGAACACCTAAACAGTGAAGATTGTTCACAATGTAGTTTGAAATAATGTGTACCAAGTTACCAACAGAACATATATTAAAAAAACACACCAAACAGGGTATCCATGTGCGCGTGCCATAATAATGGGAATATTCGCCATGGAACACAGATTATGGGCTGGCAATGGTTTAGTAGTATCTGAAGCCGTCGTTCCTAGTAACTTCTGAGAGTATTTGAACTACTATGCCGCAGTTCGGCATTTATGTGGTAGTTGTACAAACAGAGTAGTATATCAATCTCTGTTGGGGTGCAGACAACTTTCAGCAGTATCGGGGGTATGGGGGTGGGAGCCCCTAGCGAAAACGATATTTGAGGGACCTCGGTGTATAATTTCGGCTATAGGCCCGACCTAATTATTTCGCTGTTAGCTTGTAATTAGGGTAACACATTTTCAGAGAAAATAGAGACAAAGGCGGGAGAAAACGTAGATCTCAAAGAGATTGCGAGAAGACTTGTACTCTTGATTTCAATTTCATAGTGGAATGGTGTGGCTCCCGTGGTTTTTTCTCGTGTTGAGGTTTTCCACGTAAATCTGTGTTTCGCTTTCTTTTCCGTTTTTCCATTACGCACGATTACTTGTTTTTCTGTTCTGTGATTCATTGTTTTCAAGATCCGTAGGGGTGTTATTAGGTTGCGAAAATCCTAACAATCTCGAGGCACTGGTACAGTGGGTCAGTTAAGATTGGATGGACCTCCCTAAAACCAAAATCAAATTTTAGGATTCAAGTTAGTGATGAAGAGCGTGAGTTGTATTTACTCCAAATTGGGTATGTAGGTATCGCAAGATGGATAGGAGTTTTCCTACGGAAGTAGAGGCCAGACCATAGCATTAAATTCAATGTAGGTGACTTTGAAGGTCGTCTATTGTTGTACTGCCAGATGAGTGGAGTTAAAAATGTGTTGTTATATAACACAAAAGTGTAAAAAGTGAATCCTATTTTAGTGGTGTTATGTCAAAATGTGTTGTTAAAGTAAAGAGTATTGCAATGATGAGTTAAAGTGTTGTTAAAGTGTAAAAAAATATACATATATACATATGTCTATATATATATACATATGTATACATATATATGCACTTAAAAGTACATGTGGGTCATGCATGTGGGCAGTCCACTCTCTTTCTCTCTCCTTCCTGTGCCACTTTCTGCCACGAATTTCTCTCTCCATTTCTTTTGTGTCTCTCTCTCTCCTCCCTTGCACGAGTTAGGATTACAAACACAGTTACGGCCCGTTTGGATGACGTATTAGTTTTGGAGGGATTAAATAAGAAGGATGGACCTACAGTTAAAAAAGAGGAAATTAAATAGTCCATGGTTTGGATGAAGGATAAAAAAGGGGATAAGGAGGGTGGATGATGTGTCAATAGACTTTCTTACCCTTGGTAATGCATATATTAAATTATGTATTTATATAATTATTATATAAATACCAAAATTAATTGATTTTATACTATTCAATATTGAATTTATAATACTTAATTGTAATATTTTTATTTTAAAAAAACATTTTGAATTTTTTCGTTTATTTATTTTATATTCTATTCAACAAGCCAACAATGAAAATTCTAAAGTACAAAATTTTCAATTTTTTTGTGTCGAATTAAAGATCTCTATTAGTTTAATTTGGTGCGAACCAAAATAAAAAATTATGTTCAGAAATACTTTATTTTTTAATCCAAAGAAAATTACATAGGGGTAGGGAGGTAAATTCCCCTGACTAAATATAAGCACCCCCTCCCCAACTTATATTTAGTAATGGAGATGGCTGACTAATTAGCCGACGGGCTAATTAGTCGGGGATGAAAAATTGCTCCCAAACAAGGGATATGGAGGGGAAGAGGGATGAGGAGAAGGAGGATGATTTAGTCATGGGTGAAAACCCTCATCCAAACAAGCCCTTATGGCCTGAACAAAACCTTACACAATTTTTTTTGACAGTAACGCCACCTAAATTTCACCACTAGGAGCAAAATTGAACCCAAAAAAAAAAACTGACGGACTATATCTTACCCTAACTTCACCTTAATCGCACGACTGCGGATGCCCTAAGAGGGGTAGATAAGATTAATCTTTTCTTTGAGTGGAAAAGCGTACTGAAGGATAAGAAGATTTGTGGCAGTAGACTTTAGAGGCACATCTTATTTAGTTCAGTTTGAAGGCACTTAGAGGCACACCGGCACACACCCTTGACTAAATAATAAAAAATAAAAAAATAGAAAATTCATACTTTGGGGAGACTCAGGATGAATCCTTATTTAGTTCAGTTTGAAGGCACTTCCTCCTCCTATTGCAAAGGATGATTGCAGTTTGTAGGAGCATATGTAGAGCACTCCTGAATATCTGGTTACAGGAAGAAGAAAAAAATCGGCAACGAACCAATAATTAGCATTGAATAATTTCCAAATAGGGATTTCAGAGCGAGAGAGAGAGCACAATGTTAGAGGCAAACCTAAGAAAACCCACATCGTAAAAGGGCAATACATATCAATCCTCAGCAGTTCAACCATACATATGGGCATATACATCTGCATTTGTGTAGAGATTCAAGAGAGAAAAGACAGCAGAAGAGCCAAAAAAAAAAGGTACTAGAATGTAGAGCAGGTGAAAAACATTGAGACGGATTGCAATCTAGACATTTAGCTTATAAAAAACTATTTGACAACTTATTTAAACAAACATGTTCAATTTTTTTTACAACTTATAAAAAGCTATATCACAAGTAGTTTTACAACTGATTTTAATTTTTAAGCAAATAATATAAAGAGTTACTCACTTTATAGGCGCTAGGGGACGGGCCGCTACTATTCATAATCTACATTTATAAATTAATTAGATAGATATAAGGGGCAAAAATGTTTAATTTCATCGTGTCAACCCAAGACAGCTTAGCTTTCCTTAGGTCTTTGCAGCTGGCGTCTTTCCCCTATGTAATAGCGATAACACAGTTGGATTAATAATTTTTTCTCTCTATTGGAAAAAAGAAAAAAAGAAAAAAAAAGAAAACCCGAGCCAGACCTAAATTGAGATTTGGACTGACCTGTTAGGCCCACCATAAATGAGCCACTGGACTACTGAGACTTGGGCTGTTTTTATATCTTCATCGTCAGTGGACTTCAACCCAGCCTTAGCTAGGGACAAAAGAGAGGCCCAACTGATGTTGATTTCATATACCCAGTGAGCTCAACCAAGTAGCTTTGAGAGGCTGCGTCAAATTCAGCTGGACAATTAAGTTTTTTAATTAGTATTTTGCAATTTATTTAAATTTATCAAAGCACCAATCGATATGACAGTTTATAATCAATTTGATAAAAATATAAAAAAACTGATTTGAAATTGACTCGAATATGATAAATCAAGTTTGGAGACTTTTGTTTGTACTCCAAACTTTGATTTATCATGGCCGATAAGACTTGTATCTTGGTCTTTTCCAGGAACAAGGAAATTCAAGCTCAACACTGATGGTAGCAGACTAACAGTAGAGGAAACCGAGGCCAAACGAGTTTTGAAGGAGTTTTCAAAGAAGGGAGAGGACACTGGATTTTGGGATTTTTTGGAAGATTGAAAGATTGCACGAGCCTTGAGGCTGAATTATGGTGACTGTTCAGAGGTTTGGAACTCATTAAAAGTGAGGACATAAGGGAAGTCGACAGAGAATCTGGCTCAACAACAGCAATTACTTTCATTAATGAAGGTCATCCGGCAAACTCTCCTCACCTTATCCCGATTGAGGAATGCAAGGCTGTCAAGGTTGTCACGAGGAGCTCATTGAAGCATGTTCTTCGGGAAGGAAACGAGGGGGCAAGCTTCCTTGCAAACGTGGGAGCGGACCAAGACGATAAGATGGTGTCACATATTAGTCCACCAATTGGTGCTATTCCACTCCTCGAGGCGGACTTCAAAGGAGTGGCCTTTGAACATTCTTAGTTTCTGTTTTTTTGCTTTCTGTTGTGCCAAAAAAAAAAGACGAACGAGTTTTAAGGATTGGTTTACGAAATGTCTTTCATTGAGAGTGTTTCTCAATAAATGTTGTACATCTATGTTTTCATAATATGATATATTAATTATAACTTATTTTGCACGATATAATATTATTCCGGATAGCATATGACCAATCAAATTACAAGCATAGAAAAATAAAGACATTACAAAAAATGCCGATTAAAAAGCAACCATTTTTTAGAAATTAGAAAATAAACAAACTCGAATTTCTAACATTCGACTATATTCCCTCTCCCATAGCGAATTTTTTATGGTCTGGCTTAGGACAACAATAGCAAATTTCATTGACTCCCCCGAGGTTAGCTTTAATAACGGATACCCCTCACGTATGTAAAATAACAATAAAATCCATATGATTTCCTTTCATGTGTGTTACACCGACACCTCTAGTCGATAGTTGTCTATTCAAACGCGTGATGGAATGAGCTAAAAGCAGCTTATTTTTTAAAAGCCACTATTTCTGACGATAAAATGTGATGGAAAAAACTATCGAACCTACAAATTTTGAATCAAAATGATTTTTTTTTCCATTGAAAGATTTTTTAATTAAAAAATATAAAAAGTTTTATTACTCAAAAGGCTCATTTTTTTGTTGAGTAAAAAAAAGAGAACTAAGCACTTTTGTTATATTTTATTATAAAAATGATGAATTTGTCAATATATAAAAGCCATTTTTGACCAATTGCATCAAATTTTTAGTCGGAATTTTTTTGGGGTGGTCATTTTTTGGAGAATTATTGTTTTCCAAAAAAAAAAAAAAAGCTTTGATAGAAACACCGATAAACCTACCAAACTTGAAAGGTTTCAAGCTCCACATTTTGCTCTCGTTAGCTCTCTTGGAAGAAAGTGAAGAATGAAGACCGGCAATACTAATTTTTCTTTAATAATTAGGTGTCCGAGCTAATATACACTTACCTTGACTAATTTTGAGAGATTAATACCACCATCTATGAGTGGGTAGTATAAAAATTATTTAGCACATTAGGACTTTCTTCTAAATCTTGACCTATTTTTTGTGTTGAAAATTTTATTCACAATTCGCTTTTGTTTATAGCAATCCTTTGTTTTAGCCTCTCGCAAAGGGGTATGACAGGACAAAAGGGCGGCAAAGTAAATATTGAAACAAAAGGGAATTTATAGTCATTTCTCATACAAGAGGGGCATATCTATCTTTGAGGTAAACATGGGGGGCGTCATTGAAATTCCCCAAGAAACCTAATTTAGGGTTTACTACTCTAGGGTTTCAATACAGCCGTATATATTTGTTCTTTACATGTGCCACACTTGCAACCCCCTTCACCCATTTTCGAGAGAGACAGAGAGAGAGGAGAGAGAAGTAGACGTCTGCAATGGCCCCGAAGAAGGTAAGGGTGAGCAGAAACCCAGATGTGATCCCCGGAGTGGGTAAATACTCTCGGTCTCAGATGTACCGCAAGAGAGGTCTGTGGGCAATCAAGGCAAAAAATGGCGGCGTTCCCCCCCACCCCCGGCGACAAGAAACCGGCTGAGCAACCATCAGCCGTGAAGGCGCCCAAGTTCTACCCCGCCGATGATGTGAAGAAGCCCCTCGTTAAAAAGCGGAAGCACAAACCCACTAAGCTCAAGCTTGGGGTGCAAACCTTGGGAAACTTGCGAATGGATCTTGGAAGATTTTATCTTCTTGGTTTGTTAGTTACTTTGTTTCTTTCAAGGCTTGTGGGTTGTGCATGGATTTTGTTTCTGTTTAGATCTCTTAACCTCAAGTAAAGTGTAACAAAAAAGTGAGGTTTAAAGGGGAGGGGGGTGAGGTCATGTATGCGGGATATTAGGGGTGTTCCACTAACTATTTTTTTTTTCTTCCGAAAACTAGTTTTTCCAAAAAACCGAGATAGGCCACCCTCTCACAATACATCACATAAAAATAAAAATGTCTGATGTATGAGAAACTGTTAAAACATTTTGAAAAGCTTAGGAGAGAACTATGCTTAGACTCTAGCCTTCAAATTAGAGAACACTTGTTCTACTGTAGAAGACGTTTTCGGTGGAGAGTGTACTGACAAGAATAAGAGCAGATAAGGCATTAGGACCAGATTGTATGCCTACTGATGTGTGAAAATTCTTAGGTGAGGCAGGGTGATCTGGTCAAAGGAATTTAATAAGATTGTAAGGACTAGCACAATGCCCATGAGTGGAGGAAGAGCCTTTTAGTATGTAGTATACCTTTATGTAGCAGAGAACAAAAGTTTATAGCTGAGAGAACTATGTAGGAAAGTTAATGTCATACAGTTATGGGAGAGAGTGATTGAGCATCGCTTAGGAAGGATTACAACATTGCTGGAGAATCACATCAGATTTATGCCAAGTAGATCCACTATAGAAGCAATTCATTTGTAAGGAGACTAATAAAAAATTATAGAGAGAAGAAAAAACGTTTGTGGTGTTTATAGACACATGTTTATGGTGGGGTGCCTAGAAATGTTATACGGCGAGAGTTGGAGATGAAAGGGCTTGACAAATGGATCTATAAATTGTGATAAAGGATGTTTATGATGGGACTGTGACTACATCCAGATCTGTGCACAAGAAACATCTGAATTTGCAATGGATTACATAATGGGTTAGCTTTGAGTCTTAATCTTTTTTACTTGGTTAGCTATGAATTGGCTAGATACATTCAGATTTCAGCATGAGGTTCCAGGGTGTTTGTTTTTATCCAATGATATTGTCCTAGTAGATAACACTAAGATAGGTGTTAAGGCTAAGTTAGATATTTTGAAAGAAGTATTGGAGTCAAAAGGTTTCAAAATAAGCAGTAAATCTAGAGGTACTGAGTGGGAGGTACTAATAACAAAGAATTGAAGATTCAAAATCTTGAGAACGAACAGGGAACGTTTTCGTTATTTATGTTCGATTTTTTTCAAGGATGGAGAGATTTTGGAGGATCTTACCCATAGAATTTAAGTAGGTTGGCTTAATTGCATATTGTTTGATTGGCGTATATGTTCAAAGTCAAAAGAAGTTTTTTACAAAGAGGTATTAGTTTGAGAGTGCTATATGGCACATATGTTTCATAACTAAGAGATAATATGCTAATAAAATGAGCGCAACTAAACTGGGGATGGTAAGATGGACGTGTGATAAAACTAGAAGAGATATAATTAGAATTGAAACCATAGGTGAAACTGATGGGGGTTGTATCAATTGAAGCTAACTTAAGAGAAAATAGACTAAAGTGACTTGTTACATAGAACAAGCACCGATAGATGCTATTGTTAGGAAATGCGATAACGATAACATCACCATTGATTGAAATGCTAGGGTGGAGGGAAAGACCTACATTGACTGGGGATGGTGTGGTAGAAAATAATATGAATATATTAACCTTGAATGAACACACAACCCTTGATAGAGGAGAACCGCAAAAAAGGAGTCATGTAGCCAACCAAGTTCATTGGGACACTAGGCTCTTCATGGTTTGGTTAGGTTACTTTGTTTAGATCTCCTAGTCGTTCCCATAGTGGCGTGGGGCTTACATGATACCAACATGGCTGTGGTGTTATTTTTGTCTATTGAAGTTTGTGTTCTCCTCTGGTTACATGCCGCTCTTTTGTAGTGGCAAGGGGTGTTTGTGCCACTACCATCTCTATTATGGGATAGGTACTCGTTCTTCCTACTCACTTAGAGTATTTAGTGGCCAGGTTTTAGGATAGTAGTGTGGTTATTCTCCCTTTCTTGTATATGCCTAGGTCATGCCCCGTGTATTCATATAATGCTTATAAAATGAATGAAAGTTAGTGACACTTGCTCGCTTAGGTGCATTCTTTTTGAGCCTCGACTATGCCCACTTAGGTACATTCTTTTTGAGCTCACTGTGCCTTATTGAAGGGGCCTTGCTCTGAGTGGCACTTTCCTTTCTTTTCTCGTGTAGTCTAGCGAAATAAGATACAAGTACTAGAACATAAACGCCAAACCACATATGGACCATATCTCATTCACTTTTCCCCAAACGGCCAAGAAATTGTATGTTATAAGATATGCTCTTTTTTGTATCAATGATTAGGGTTCTTAAATTTATTAGATGTTGTGCGAAGTAAAGAGCAGAAGAGAAACATACGTAGTTAATAACATTTTTTCTCTCTTTGTTATTATTGAGTACGTTTCTATACTGATTTTTGCCTTTTATTTCCTTTTTTCTTTCTTGGATTAGAATCCCTGTAATTCTGGAATCATGGATTTCTTACGTTTTACCTTACAGGTTTCTGCACCATCCCTTAATGTGAATGGAAGTACCCTGTTCTCGAGAAACAATGCTTTGACTGAACTTTCCAAAGATTTGAAGCGTACTGTTATGGGAACCTTCATAATGGGAAGTTCTTGCTTTATCATCTCCTGAAAGAAGACATGAAGCGCTGATCAAAAAAAAAAAGAAGATATGAAGCCCCCTTATCTTTGGTAATGATGAAAAAAAAAAAACCAAGGACCAAAGAAAAAAAACACAATCGGTTGTGGGGAAAAAAGAAAGCAGTCTAATGATATATTGAATACATACATTGTCGATCCTTCTTTGGGTGACGCAGGGAAGGAGCATATAACAATGGATTAATCTTTACTAAGATATTCCCACTAGCTCCAACGTGCAACGAGACATCCGACACTGTTGGGACAAATTTCAAGTTCATCTGCTTCAGTTGGTGTGCAACAGTGAGGAGTTTCCTGTTTAATAGGGGAAAAAATGAATAAATAGAAAGAATCTCAATGGGTGACGAAGGGTAGATGCATAAGCAACATAATGTTAGGAAAAAGGAATCTAGAATGCTTGGTAAAATGAGGCTCAACTACTCATAACTGATTCATAACGACTAGCAAACAAAATAATAATGGTATCCATTTACCTGAATGCCCCCTGACATAGAGGCTCACATAGTAGTAGACTTTTCTCCCAATCCCTATCAAGAAATCTTCAGAATGTGTCTTGTAGTATGAATCAAGAGAAAGACTTGAGGGTTCTTGAATTGCCAAAAGATCCCCATATCAAGGGCATCCTTCAACCTCAAGAAATGAGGATTGTTGGATGCCATTAACTGTCTACATTACCTTATAGCCTTGTTGTCCTTAGGTAGCCTTGTAATGCTAAAAGGAAATGACTCACACAAGGGAGCTCCATAAGTGAGCATCCCAGGAAATCCGTGACCTGTAGGCTTTTCCAAGCATCGATCGTCACAGATCCTTTCTTACTCCAGGTCTAAACTATTGACTCTATCATTAGCACAACAAATAAGTAACAAAATCACTTAAAGGCATTAACAATATGAAGTAGTTTACACTAAATTGTGCCGCATTCTGTCCTCGCCTGATTTGCACCACAACTCTTCTAAAGCTTGACTCCTTTTAAACAAAAAATACCAGTCACTAGACAATATATCTTTTAAGTACACACGAACTAGAACTGTCACTCACTCATATTCTATTTTAGTATGATAGTTCTATTGCTTATTTAGGTAGTTCGTGTGTACTTAAAGATATATTGTCTTATAATTGGTGATTTTTTGTTTCAAAGGAGTCTAGCTTTAGAAGAGTTGTGGGACAGATCAGGCGAGGATAGAATGCGGCACAATTTAGTGTAAACTACTTCATATTGTTAATGCCTTAAGTGATTTTGTTACTTATTTGTTGTGCTAATGATAGAGTCAATAGTTTAGACTTAGAGTAAGAAAGGATCTGTGACGATCGATGCTTGGAAAAGCCTACAGGTCACGGATTTCCTGGGATGCTGACACATGGAGCTCTCCTGTGTGAGTCATTTCCTTTTAGCATTACAAGGCTGTCCGAGGATAACAAGGCTATAAGAGAATTTTAGACAGTTAATGGCATCTGACAATCTCATTTCCTGAGGTTGAAGGATGCCCTTGATGATGGGAATCTTTTGACAATTCAAGAACTTTCAAGTCTTTCTCTTGATTCGTACTACAAGACACATTTTGAAGAATTCTTGATTGGAATTGGGAGAAAAGTATACTACTATGTGGGCCTCTATGTCACGGGGTATTTAGGTAAATGGATACTATTATTATTTTGTTTGCTAGTTGTTATGAATTAGTCTCGAGTAGTTGAGCCTCATTTTACCAAGCATTCTCGTTTAATTTTTCCTAGCATTATATTGCTCATGCGTATACACTTCATCGCCCATTGAGATTCTTCCTATTTATGCATTTTTTCCTCTCTTACAAAGGGAACTTCTCACCGCTGCACACCAATTGAAGCAGATGAACTTGAAATTTGTCCAAGCGGTATTGGATGTCTTGTTGCACGTTGGAGCTGGTGGGAATATCTAAGTAAAGATTAGTCCATTTTTATGTGCTCCTCCCCTGTGTCACCGAAGGATTGGTAGTGTATTTATTCAATACATCATTAGACTCCTTTTTGTTACCACAAGCGTTTGTGTTTTTTTCCTCTTTGGTTTTTAGTTTTTTCATCATTGGTAAAAAGACTATTAACTTGTAGTGCTCTATCGAGACCCTATTGTGGGACATGGTGTGGAACTTATTAGAAGTCTCTTGGAGCTGGAACTCGACGATCTGATAGCCAATGGTCAGTGGTTGTAAGTATCAACAATCTAAAGCTATTTTCCCATTCTCTTAATCTTGTCGTGGACAATCTAAAGCTATTTTCCCATTCTCTTAATCTTGTCGTGGTCTTGGACCTGATCATCAGAGGTGTTTCTTGTCGGCTGTTTACATAGCCTCTCGAGTTGTTTACGTAGCCTCTAAGTAAGCCATAGCGCGAGTTCTAAGTAATCCAAGGAAATATTTTAAAGGCTAGGGCAATAATTTCCTTGGCTTGATAGAGGGTTGGCACTTTGGCTCTCTCTCTCTCTAGCAAGATTAAAATTTACAATTTCCTCTTGCAGCTTCTTGTTGTCAACCCTTGTAGATAGTCTCTTTCAAAGGACCAATAGAATTTCATTTGTAAGGGTTTCCGGGGGCCTTTGCGCCTTGTAAATTGTTACAGAGCTTGCTCAAGATCACCCTCTGGAGGTAGAGATTAATATCCTCCAGATGAGAGGTACCAATCAACTCGTAAGAGGCGTTGTTCAAATCATTATTCAGGCTCTCTTTAGGATCATATCTTGCAAGCACATCGAACACATTGGATGATGTGGTGCAAGCTGGAGATAAAATTTATCAGTTCTGTAGTTAGTGTAGGGGTTGTTAATAAATGGGATGCTTTTTATTGTGATGTAAGGTTTTATCTTGAGGGTTTGAGCTTGTGGGAAGCTTGTGCTTTTCCCATAAAGTAGTGTTTGTTTTCTTTAAGGGTCCATTTGGGTTAGAGTGAAGATGATAGAAAAAGCAAGAAAATGAAAAAAATAAAATAAAAATAAAAACACTTTCTTGGTGTTTGATTAGCACGAAATTAGTAAAAAAATCTAGAAAGTCTATTTTCTTGTACAACTCATTTAAGCATGGTTACATAACTTTGCTTGCTTACTAAAAGCACAAGAAGATTTCCCTTTCCTATCATGACCCATATTGTATGGTTATTGTTAAGTTAGTAAGTAAAAATATTTGCTTGCACGATTCTCATGAAGCTTTTCTTTTAATCAAATTCATAGAAGAAAATTTTATTTATTCACTTTCTTTTCGTTCACTTCACTCTCCAGCATAGTTTTCTTTCAAATCAAGCGGACCTAAAGCTCTTCTGCAAGACTGGGCCTCATTTTCTCTTCCGCATCTCTTACAGACTAGCAGTTTTGACCAAATTTTATGGTTCTAAATACTTGATTATATAGGAGGAAGAAAAAAGAAGAGGAAGCTAGGAAGACAGAATCTGCTATTAGTCAAGAGGGCGTGGCTTTGAAAGATATGACAATTCCAACAATGAGGGAAGCACAAGATCAAGCTAGAGCATGAACAATGGAAAAACATGAGCAGCTTTTTGAAATCAGCCGTGCTTTGGCTGTTTTAGCTTCTGCATCTGTAAGGACTAACTGATTTAACCTTGTTGAGTTCTCTTTTGACTGTACTGATATGTGAAGCTTTGTTGACCTGCACTGCATACTAATTTCCTTTTTGATGCTAAACAGTCAGTCAGTACAGAGCGTGAAGAGTTCCCGGGGGTAGTAAATAAAGAGGTATATCTGGATCACTGATGTCTAGTAACTCTGGACAAATGCCATTTATTTTCAGTACCTCTCCAATTGGGTCAAAGATAGTTTCATGCTTCTTTCTGGCAGATTCTTAATAGAAAACGCTCCTGTCCCTCCATGAAAAAAAGAGAGGGGAAAACATAGAGGAAAAAGAAAAGCTGCATGCCCGGCATGTCACTTGAAGATAAATGGATTTTTTGAACATGTGCAGGAATCTGAGTTCATTTTAATGTTAGTCTCGTAGTTGTGGACGCTATTTGGGCCTATTTTGTGGGATTTAGTTGTCTAAGGGATACGTAAACCCTTCGCCGATTGTGGCATTCGGATGCAAGATATGCGATCCCAGGAGATTCGCAGTCCCCTCCCATGTCTAATCGACATCCTCTGTCCCGAAATTTTCCTCTCTTTTGGGACTCTGAACTTTTTAAGGAGTCATCATCATTACACTTCATAACATATGACTTTTCAACTTACCCTCTTTATTGCAAGGTTCTAAAACTCGCTAGGCGCTCCCAGGGCAGCCGGGCAGGGCCGAGTACTCGGCGCCTAGCCGGGCAATTAGTCGGGATAGTCAGTCTAGTCGGGCAAGTCGGTGAGGGTCTTTCTAGCGCCTAGTCAGCGAGTACTCGGCCTTCTAGACCTTTTAGAACACTGCTTTATTGTAATGCGATGATGTAAATTTTGATGAAATAGTTTCCCTCCACTTCTTTTAATGAATTCTAAATATAAGAGGAAGAGTGAAAAAGAAAATGCACCAATTTTTCCTCCTTGACTAAGCAAAATGGACAAGTATAGTGGGACATCCAAAAATGGAAAGATGGACTAAAATTTTGGGAGGGAGGGAGTGATTGCTTGGGGAAGTAGTCTGGTTATCCCCTCCCTATTAGTTTTGCTGAGATCACCCATCTGATTGGATTATATGTACCCTCAATAATAGTTTGACCAAAAGAACATGGTGTCCATATGTTTCGTGAGATGAATGCTCTGATATCTCTTCTGGATTATTAATTATCCCTGTAACTTTTCTTATTGGCACATTGTCCATTTTTATCTCGTGTATCTATCTTTTTGGTCGTCGAACTAGGCTTTCTTTTTGTTCTTGTTTGTTTTGTTTCTTTGGATAAATAGTAGTTTCAGTAAGGAAAACTAGTTCGTGATTCCGCTGGTTTGAGGTGGGTTGAACTTCGAAGTACATTGGTTATCATTTCTTGATCCCTTTTATTTGCCTATCTTTCTCTAATGCTTCTTCGGTCACTGGGGTAGGAGGGTGCATGTGAACATGCAACCTAAATCGACCATTCCTATGCATTATTGTGTTTGTTTTTCTTTTCCTTCGTCCAATCAAAAGTTATATGGCATCTCTTTTGTAGCACTCTCATGTTGGGTAGCTCTAATATTTTCAGATAGTACTCTACAATAGCATGGTAGAGAAAGAAGGTACAGACAAAGGAGAGCCCATGAAGGCATATAGAGCAGCATGTGACGAAAGCGATCGGGATCCTGATGTGGCGGAACGTGATGAGGTTTCATCAGCACTCAGATAGGGTGAGCATCTCCATTTTCTTGTGAAACCGTCTTCTCATGAAATGTGAGAGATAATGAAGCATCTCACATCTAAGCTATTTAATGTCAATTTTTGTCAAGGTTCTAAAACTCGCTAGGCGCTCCCAGGGCAGCCGGACACCTTCTAGCTTCCAAGGCCAAGTACTCGGCGACTAGTCGGGCAATTAGTCGGGATAGTCGGTCTAGTTGGGCTAGTCGGTGAGGGGCCTTCTAGCGCCTAGGCGGCTAGTGCTCGGCCTTCCAAACCTTCTTTTAGAACACTGATTTTTGTTACTCCAGGTTGATGCTATGCTTCAGAACCTTGAAAAGGAAATTGATGATGTGGATGCTAAAATTGGCAACCGATGGTGGCTACTTGACAGGTTTGTGATTGTCTACGTACTTGTATGCCCTGTTTGTTTTCTGTATTCTTGAAGTTTGATTAAACTTTCCGCAGTCGTGGTTATATATATTGTTAAGAGGGCCTTGGGAAATGACGTATGTGGTGCTGGCCTGGGTTAGTCATCAGCTCCCAATTCTTGCCGTCTTTTGGGACATAAAAGTGATGCGTCCACGCAAAAGATTGGCATACGAACCTTGATTTATTTAGTTGGATTAAGCCAAGACTAATCCTGAATCCTGATCCACTGTCCTTATGTAGCATTTGTATTTAAATTTTGTTTTTTGTTAGTAACTGAAATGTAGGTTTGGCGTTGGTCAGTCCTAATGTTTGATATTCATGTTATCTTTGTGGAAATTTCAAAACTTGCGATTATGTGTGCAGGGATCATGATGGAAAAGTGACTTCTGAGGAGGTGGCAGCTGCAGCTATGTACTTGAAGGATACTTTAGGCTAGGAGGCGGTCCAAAGAACTCATTGGCAACCTTTCCAAAGATGGAGGTCAGTTATTCAGTGAAGTTCTAATGATTCGTTAGTCCAATTATGCATCTCCATTTCCTGGGAAGTCTTATGGTACACTACTAACAACATTTTTTTTAAACCATAAAACGTAACTGGCCACAACAATTTGTCAACACTTCCATACCCACCATGCATACCTTCCGTAGCTGGTCAGGATTACACGTAATTATCACCACAAAAGGCATGACAAAAATGTGTAACAAATTAATCGCCAAAAATGCATGACAAATTTTTTTATCCCCAAAAATGTGTAACAAATTAATCAACATTTATATATGCAAAACTTTGTACTAACACTACAAAACTACACAACTTTTATATATTACACAGTGCCGGCTCATTAGTTTTGGAGGCCTGAAACGGACTCATGAGATGAGGCCCTCCTTGCATTTTGCCATGAGCCGGCCCTACTTACACACCATGGGTACCATAGCTTTCTCCTTGTTTTCCCTTCGGTTTTGAAAATGTTTTAAAGATTCTCTTGAAGACCAATTTCAACCTAAATCTTTCAGTTGCTTATTCTAAATATTTCAGGTACAAGTTTGTGCGAAACTTTCATATTTCGGACTGATGATTTTTATGAACTTGATTTATACAGAAGGTAAGATCCTTGTCGAGGACATTGTGAGATTGGGAAGTCGAGCAGAAGTAGTCATTTCTGCGGAAGCTGGGGAGAGGTAGATTAGGATAGGAGGCAGTCCCTTGGGCTACTCATGTATATGGAGGCTCCTAGTTCTTGGCTTCTTAATTACTATCCTTGTACTTGACATAAGAAAGTCATCCAATTTTGATGCATGTTTTATTATAATTGATAATTCTGGTGTAACAGAGTTTTTTTGGGCTAGGCATCGTGTAACAGAGTTATAAGTCAATTCATTTTGTATATTCATGATATGATTTTAGCAGTCCCCATTTCGTGTGAATTTACTTATATACCCTTTAATACTATAAATTTTCAGAGAATGCATGGACTGATTTGTAAATTCACACAAAAAGACAAGGGGGAGTGCCATTGGTAAAAAGAGGAGTGCTAAAATCATACTATTGTGTCTTAGTTCTACATTCTTATGAGCTGCGTTCAATATAGGAAATGACCATGGAGATTTGGCTATGTATGATTTGCTGTTTTGTTCGCTACCATTTTGTGATAACGAATTGAGCTGTTTGTGAGCTTGGCTTGATAAGGCTTGACTCAGCTTGTTCAGTCCATGAATGAGCTCAAGTAAGCTGAATCTTGGCTTGGTAAGAAATTGACCAAGGATTTGCTCCATAAGGGTTTGCTGTCCTATTCGATGATCAGAAGGAATTGTTCTCTATTTTCATATTTATGGTAACTTTGGCTTGGATGGGGTGTGGCTACTGGCTAGCATACGATCACAATACTCTGATTCAGCAGAAATGACTAGAGGATGAAGTTTTGAAATACTGTAATAAACATTGAAGAAAATAGAAAATATGATCAATTATTTGAAATGCTCAGGAGAGTAAAGTGGGACCGAGGGGTACTTGAATTTAAAAGAGCTAGGAGAAAATAGAAAAGGGGAAAAACAGGAAAATGACAATTAACGCGTAATGGTACGCACTTCTAAAAACCATGACCCATAATGTGGTCTCAATAAAATTTGAACCTACACCCATTATCTACCCCCAACATGTTCGTGCACTTTTTAAACCTTTTTTGTGACATAAAATAAGTACTCACTCAAACTATATATTTAGTCACCAAAATTTACTCACCCATTATATTACCACCTCATAGAGCCAAACAATCAGAGACCCTGGTCAATTTTAGTAACTAATTATTATACTATTGGTGACTAAATAAATTTTGGTCACTAATAGCTTGATTTTCGGTGACCAAAATGCTAGTAGTCACCGATAATAGTTATCAATAGTGTAATTCTTGTAGTGACAATGGAAGAACAATACACATATATATTAAACACCAGTACCAAATACTAGATTTGGCCACGTTATAGGAGTGGAAACCTTAGGCCATGGGAGTTTGGATTATTGTTTATGACACGAGAATCAACTGGTGAGATTTACAGTACATGACTTTTGAGAGGGGGGGGGGGGGGGGGGGGGGGGAGAGAGAGAGAGAGAGAGAGGACGTACTATTTTTCATCTTGCATATCACATCCCTTCTGAATGATTGAGCTTCATTTCTTGGTGCGATGCTAGAGCCTAGTACGTAAAGGTTGATGAAAAACCATATTATCTTTTCCTCCATAATTGATGCTAGATTAAGCAAAAGAAAGAGAGCCTCATGTCATGAAAATTTGGTTTATGGATTATAGCACGAGAATTAGCTTTTAAGATTTATAGTTTGGTTGAATCAAGGATGAGAGAGAGAGAGAGAGAGAGATATGTGGGGGGGGGACAACAAAATCATTATTCTGTTTCTTTGTTAGGCCCTATTCTGTGGGAAATAATTTTTCTATGGGAATTGGTCTCCCTAATTGCCCAAAAAATTAGGGAGAAAATCACCTCAAAACCATATATTTGTCTGGAGACCCTTTCAAACTCGATTTGTAGATCACAATTGTCTCAAAACATTGATCTAAATTGTTTATTTCGTAAATTTAAAAATTATATTGGTATAAAAATATTTTTTGGGACATTGGTAAACATACAAACAAATTAAAAAGGTATATTTATTAGTAAATACTTTAGCTTAAAATCATATTTACCCTTGAAAAAATTATGAGTAGTTCGTTTATAATTTATCTCAAATAAAAGCTGCTATTTGAACATGAGTGTTTTTCTTTGCGACGTTTACAATTTGTGTAGTTGTAATCGCTATTTTTAGAACCCAGGTGAGACTTGCCATCATTGGTTTTGTTAAATTATCGCCCATAATGATCATTCAATCATTCTTTTGTAAAAGGCATAGAGAAAACTAATTTTGCGCATTAACACTACACATGCACGCGCGCGCGCGCACACACACACACACACACAGTTTTACGAAAAATTGCTTGGATCAAACCCTTCATGGTCATATTTTTTGTTGATTCCACGCGGGGGCCCTTAAAAACACGTGACAACCACATTGAACGATTCGGATTATCAAAATATGTCTGAGACAGGAGAGGTCCACACTGTAGCAAAGTAAGGGATCCCTTACTTAATCCTCCACATACATGTATTAGTAGCGAATGCCCGTGTCAAAAGGCACAAAGCAACCTTATCAGAAATCAATCATCTGAAATCAATCGTGATAAACTGGCATTAATATTCGCTCACATTGCACTTTGCCAATGAACCCACCTCCTCTAACTTCTAGTTTTGTAAAATATTTTTTTTTAAAAATAAAACAAAACGTACTAGTGGACATTTTCTTAAACTAATTTTTGTGATCAAAAAGGAAAAAGCCCCATAGAACTATTGATCCAAAAATCAAAACAAAGTAAAAAAAATAGCCTTAAATCAGTTACCTTTATGCTATCCTTGTTGTCCCATGAAGTTTCTAGCATTGAAACCAAAGATTCAGTAAACTAACCCGTAAAAACGAAATCCAAAAGGAAACAAATGTAGGCAAATAGGTTCTTCAATGTGAGCATTTGAGATCATAAATTGTACTTAAAACAAAAGAAACTAAAATATGAAAACTTGAAACTTACTTTCAATCAAATGATAGTAGGGCAGTTTTTTGGGGAAAAAAATAAAAATTTCAAGTGATCGTACTGATTCCATCCTAACTTACACTCAGCCTTTTGGATTCTAACAATCAAATTAAACCATAATCAACAACGAGAAAAATACCTGCTATCTCACGAAACATTAACCAGACCTAATACATATTGTGGATACCCCTTCTTGCATATCTCGCCACATAGGACGACTAATATGTAGGGATGTATTTACCAAAAAAAAAAAAAAAAGGTAGAGATGGCAATGGGTAGGGTATGGATCGGGGGACCATATTCTACCCCTGATCCCCAATTGGGAAGTTCTTCCCCATCCCCACCGCCATACCCAAAAGGGATAGTGGACAATCCAACATACCCGCCTCCCATTGGGGATCGGGTATATTCGGGTAAGTTCATATCCAAACTAGTTGAACGAAAAAAAAGAGAGAGGATAAGATCTGATTTATGTGTCCTATACTAACAAAAACAATAATTTAAAACAAAATAGAATAGAAAGTTGCAAATAAATAATAGTCTACCAAGATTATATACAATTTTAAAGACTACCATCATTAAACTTGTTTTAACACTTAACCATAGTTTTAATTCGGAACAATATACATAAATTATACCAATATGCATACTTACACACACACACAAACACACACACACACACACACACACACACACACACACACACACATATACACATTTATATACTACTATATGCCTGCATATATACATACATTCATAAAAATATGTATACAAATTGAAACGGGGCGGTCCGGGTATTCGGAGACGGGTATCACAAAATCATACCCGCTCCATTTTCAACCGGGGATTCTTTAAGTTCTACCATATCCGCTCCTATTGGATGAAAAATTGAATAATATCCGCCTCCAAATAGCCGGGGGTGGGGCGGGTATCCATCGGGTTTGGGGAAATTGCCATCCCTACTAATATGCGAACTCATTTGAACACGTGTAATGTTTCGGAAGTGCCCATGGCGTGACACTTGTTTAGGTTTTAGAGTCACTATTTGATTTTAGAAACTAAGAAGCCAGAGAAAGATTCTATTGGATTCGGAAACCGAGGTACTGGCCGGTGAGGCACCCGTCTTTGCCCAACCCAATGGTTGGCCTCTACTTTACTTGACAAAAGGCTTTTCAATTGCTCTATTTGACTTGCACAAAATTGGTAATTAGCATTTAGTATTTATGGCTAACGACAATAATTGAAATCTACGGGAAAGGGGAAACAAGGGTGAGCACTACCCAACAATGCAATTTGTTGGCCAGACAAATCAATCTGTCTGCCGGCAGCTTGATTGGGGTACGATGTCTTTGCCGACACAATGATGTGCCGGCTGAGCTTCCTTCTTACACGAGAAAAACATAGAGTATACTGTAGGGCGGTGCCGCACTACAACTTTGTAGTGCGGCACACGAGCCGTTGATCTCGGCAATGAACCGCTCGGATTTCAACTCAGCAATGAACGGCTCAGATCATGCACGTACCAAGATGAAATCCAAGCCGTTGATTGCGTGATCAACGGCTCGGATGCCGCATTACAATCCTGTAGTGCGGCACCGCACTACAGGATGCCTTCTTCCATAAGGAAGATGAGAACGTAGACGAAATACTTACTAAAAACAATAAAACGATAGCCATGAGGCTTTAGTAAGATTGGCTACCTCCGATCCTCAGTAGCGGAAATCATTTGATTGGGTTTGAATATCGAAGCATTTGTGGTATTTGGTAGTAAAACCCAAAGAACTTAGGGTTTTGGGATTGAGTGTGTTTGGGCTTTTTGGGCATACGACGATGGAGGGCATTTGCTAGCAGAGGTTCAGATAGTATGAAAGGTGAATTGCTGAGAGCTTCTATGAAGGTAAATGAATTTTTAGATCCCTCGAATGTAAACCCTAAGCCTATTTGAGGTAATTCAGAGATAATAGGCTTGAAGCTCATCTTCAAAGATTCCAGAATTTCCTACAGATCCATGTGTTAGCTGGCAAATCAGTGTGTCGGCAGAGATATCGTTTTGTCTAAGAGGCTTTGTCTACCGGCCTGGGAATTGATGTCCAGGCCTACAAATGCTTATGTCGGCCGGAATTCAATGTCAGTCTCTTGGTTTAATGTATGGGTCGCGGGCCAAGTTGGTGCTTGTTCCCAAAGATCCACAAAGTCCGTCGAGCTTAACTCCTTAGTACCACAGCTTGCGAGAATGTAAGTCATCACCGAGTTGCCTGAGGTGGGGACTTGAACATTTGCGAAGCCAAATTTTGGTATCGACACATATAATCAATTTGAATAGCATTGCGTCCGTCATAATTAACCCAACTTGTTGGCTTAAGTATATGGTTACAATTTTGAAGTCTTCTTGATGTCCTATACTTCAAAAGTTCCTTTTCTTCCTCCATGGTTCAAATCTGTTATATTTGGGCTATGCAATATGGAAGAGTGTGTTGTGAGCAGATAGATTTACTTAACATCGTATTCACATACTAACCTAACCTGTGAAAATGAAATCAGAATGAAATCCAATGAAAAAGATCGTGAAATCTACAATCGCAAAGGCCTCCAGCCTCCAAACTTTGGATTTGCTTTGATTAGGGATTTGCTCACGAGACTATCAATCTTGGTTAAATTTAATTTTTCATTTTGGAAATAAATTCTTTATAAGACCTAATATTGGCGATTTCAAATTATCATTGTGAACTATTTGAGATTAAAAAGGAAAATCCTACCTTTGTGCCAAAAGTGGTCCATAGTTTAGACTTAAGAAAGGGAAAGCATGAAGATTATGTATATGAAATTGGATCTTGGAAAAGTTTCCGATCATTCGATGTGGTGTTTCATAACGGAAGTCGTTCATTCTGTATCTTCTTTAACCATGATAATTGGGAAATTTATTTGATACGCACTGTATTATACCTCCGGATCAAGGAATACAATAAAGTGCGGAGCTTGAGCTAGGGGACATGTGGTACTGGTAAGACCTAATACGCACTGAGTCGGTTTAATGGTACTGCTCAAGGTCAATAGTAACACTCCCTCTGTCCCATTTTAAATATCCTTAACATAAAGTCGTGCGATTTTGACTTTAAAAAAATATATATTTCTAGGTATTTTTTTTCAAAATTTTTTACACCATTCAAAAGTAATCATTGTGATCTTTTGAACGATACAAAAAAAATTTAAAAATAGTTCTGAATGTATTTTATTTTTTAATTAAGGTCAAACTTGCACGGTCTCCCGCATATGACATTTAAATTGGGACGGAGGGAGTAGAGCATAGTGAGTGTCTCGGAGAATATCCGAGAGGGTGGGCCGAACCCCCACTCTGCTTTTATCGGGTGGATCTCTTCATATTGTATCATTCATCCTGAATCATCCAAGGAGTCCCACTTAGGTTGCCTCTCGGCAATCCTTTCAGAGGTATCTTGCTTGTTTTTGGTACATCTATGCACCGCTACTGTGCTCGGTACACCGGACCCCTACACTCCAATAACTCAAAGAATTTAACATCTTGGACGGGAATTCCTTGTGATGAAACTTCACTGAAGGGGCTGCTTGCAGGTTTCTCAAACTTCCTCTTTTGGAGCCATGAAATGTTCACCGGAGTGTGATTCTGCAATCTTCTGTTCTACATTGACATGAACAGATCCGGAAGACTTCTCATCGAAAATGATGGCAAAAAAGACCCGGAGCAAACAGCAAATCAGAAAAACAAATAACGTAGAAAATAGTTACGAAGATTATATTAATAAATTGGACACCATGTATCAGAAAAGGCATTGAACAACAAGGACCTAATTTCAAGAAACCAAAAGGGCTTGTACCAGTCTTGCTTGCTTAACCCAGAGGGGCCGTTCTTGCATTCAGTATATATATTTTTATCTAAAATGGGTGATTGAATCTCGAACTCAAATCAGTCATTATTAAACAAAGTCCAATTAGCAATTTGCTCACTTGCTCACGAGACTACTGATTTTGGATAGAAATAAATTCACGATAAGACCCAATAATGAAAGATTTCGACTTGTCATTGTGAAATATTTGAGATAGAACCAATGTAATAGTGAATTAAACGAATGGAAAATGCTACGATACACACCCCTTATTTGAGTGTGTATTATACACACCCTTATAAAAGTTACGATTTTTTTTGTAAAAGTTACGAATTTTTTTTATAAAAGTTACAAGACACACCAAAATGTTACGAATCATAGAAAATGTTATGAATCATATTGTTGAAAAGTTGCGAAAAACTTAAAAATGTTACGATTACCGATGAGGTGGCACAATTTGGACCATACAATAGGTGCATATGGTACACCTAAATAATGGGTGTGTATTGTAGCCATTTTCCGAACGAATATAAAGAGATGAAGTATGGAAGGGGCTTTGTAGAAATATGTTTTTGATGAGACCTATTAATTAAATGTTGGGCAAAATGCATTCTACATACCTATAGTTTGCCCGAGTTCTAGATGACCTCCGATCACGTTTAAAAATGACCAATTTGCCTCCTTGTGGTTTCAGACTAAAGTGCTACCGTTAGATTTTTCTTCCGAAATGATGGAAGGTGTAGTACGCACGCGTGTTTTGCAACATGGGATGGAATTTTTTTAAAATACAATTAAACTTTCGTGTAAGAAGATATTATTACCCTTATGCACCAAAATCTTGGTCCCCCTATTCCTGGAATGATTAAACCCGGCCGAATTTCCCCCACCCTCTTACGACGCGTCTCTCCTCTCAACTAGTTCACCCCAGATTTGAGTCACAAAGACTTGATTTTCTCGGTTTTTAGGTTAGAGATCTGTTTCTGACAAGATTTCGAACTAGCAGTGGTTTTTGTTTGGTTCGATCCCTAATCTATCAATTTACAATCGAAAGTATGAACACCATCTATTTGTTAATTTGCGAATTGAAGGAAGAGATGCTGAGGGGCAAACCAGGCTATGAACACTTGAACGAGCCCTACACATTCTTGTGGAGGCTGAATTGCTAACTGAGATAGCTGATGCGAGTTTGATGCGAGTTTAATGGAAGCACGTGAATTGCTTGAGGATCTGCCCAAGCCCATGGGAACCTTTTTTCCCGTTTCCACCAGCCATACGAACCAATTTTCTTTGATTTTCTCTCATTACTTACAATTTAAGAGATCACAAAATAGAAACAAAAGCTCGTTTATTTGTTTTTTCTTTTTATGAACAATACACAAAAAATTAGCATTGTTTGTGAAAATAATTAAAAGTCAAGAGTTTTGGTAAAAAGTTGATTGAAATTTAATTAGTTTTTAAAATTGTTACAATAAAAAAAGAAAACTAAAAATGAAATAGAGTAATTTGTCAATATATCAATTTTCTATGCAGAGAGAGGGGAGAGAGAAATATAGATATACATATATATGCAATGAAAGAGACAGAGAGGGGAGCCAAGATATATGTAAAAAGTACAAGACTACCAGAGTCATTTAGCAATTTTTGTTTTTTTTTTTGAACGGCGATAGATTTTATTAATCAAATGTAGAAATACAAGAGATTAAAAGGACGAGCGAAAAAGCATCACAACAAGAGTGCAACATCCTAACGAGGTTGACACCCTACACCCTTGACATTCATATCTCACTCGACCAAGAAAAGCACACGGTTAATTGGCAAGAGATCAACCAAGAACAAGAAACAACAGGACAATACTTTAGCATTTTTTGTTAACGGAGTTAGTGTTGCACTTTAGTCCGAAACCGTAAGGAGGTGAATCGGTCATTTTTAAATATGAGGGAAGTCATCTGTAACTATATCGGGCAAACCACATGTAGGTAAAGAGCATTTTGCCCTTAAATGTTTCGAATTATCATTCTGAAATATTTGAGAAAGAACCCGTAAAGAAAGGTTTCAATGAATATAAAGAGCTTAAGTATGAAAAATATGAAAGGGGCAGGTGGTGTGCTAGCCTAAGTGGTAGTGGCCTTATTCTTTTATGCATTTGGGTGCTAAAAATTACTAGTACAAGGGTCATGCTAACGTTAATGGTACAAAAAGATTACTTTTTTGGGTCCCACTTTTACAAAAATGTACACTTTAAAAGTATACTCGTACGTTAAAGTACATTTAAAGATGCACTTTAAAGTACAAATGTAATTTTAAAGTGTACTTTTTTTGTACTTTTAATGGGTACACTATGACATTCATTAGCATTTCCGAAATTAAAATATATATCACAGCAAAGTAAACATTGCCATTTCTATAAGGTTGTACAAGATAGTACTAGATGCTTCTACATTCCAATGAGTCCCATTTAATTTTTAAGATCAAGACGTGTAATGGTAAGTAATAGAATATAGTGATCAATATCCATATCCTCATTGTCATCATCAGGAAAAAACCTTTGAACACCTAGTCCTGTATTTTTCAGTCTTCGCTAAGAACGCGTTTCCATCATTCTCACTTATGACTAGATAGTTGAATGCCCTCAGTAGCGTCGGTTCATCAAAGTCAAGCACTTTCATCACTTCGTCGTATAGAAGTGCGATGTTCAGTCAATTGTCATTGATATGTTGAAGTCCTTTAGCAATGTCTTCGAGCTGCACCAATAACCTCGAGAGGTTGTCATCGAGGACGGGAATTTCTTTTGATGAAAACTCCACTTGAGTAGGTTGGTTGGCTGGTTGCAGGGACGGATCTAGGAATTCTCCCCAGCGGGGGCACCAATGCTAAAGTCAAGAGCAAGTAAACTAAATGATACTCCAAAATTTAGGAAGCTGATTTTGGGACTCTCTTTTCCAAAGGGCCGACGTCTATCTTCGTCGTCTTCCAATATCTTGGGGAATCATAATCGATTCCTTCATCATCATCTCCATCCGAGACTCGAATGGTATCGGTTGTGTCACCATCGGGTCGCCTCTTGATCGAGGCACCCCTGTGTGTGTGTCACTCGAAAATCTGGTTAAGTATGAAAAAATATCTTTTTTCGGAAAGTTTTAATTTGGCCGATAAAAAGTCCCGGTATTTGTTCCTTAGATTTTTCTAAGCATAATGGTATAATCGGATGATCTTTTCAAGTACGGGAATGTTGTCTTTTGCCTCTTTTCTTCGGAGAAAAACGTGTCGTTTTTTGCCTTTGTACTAAAAGTGAGGGGATGAGATTTTGGTAAGATTGAAATATCAAAATTCTGGAAATGCCATTGTTTCCGAAATGGGGGTACTTTCTTATTTTCATAAATAAATTAAAGTAAAGAAAATCTTTACTTAACTTTGGTTTATGAAAATAAGTGTTCCGAGGGGTACTTCTTTATTTGTTTTCCCTTATTTGTAAATTAAAAAAAAAAAAAAAAATTCCTGAAATTGAGGGGGGGCACGTGACCCCCCGTGCCCCTGTGTGGATCCGTCCCTGGCTGGTTGGTTGTAGCTGTGGACTGTTTTCTGGAGTCTTATGAATCAGCAATGCCAATCTTGTCTTTGACTGTTATAACGGATCCCAAACACTCTGTTGAAAAGGATGGCGGAAAAACCCCAAACAACAAAACCAAACGTAAAAATAGTTAGGAGGATTATATGGGTAAATAATTGGACATTTTCCCGTTCTATGAAGGGAAGGCATACAAAGGCATGAAAAATTAAAGTATGACGAATTCATACATATATATATATATATAGAATAATGATCTAATAAGGGATCCCTTAACCAAAATTTGGCTCGGAAAGGTGAAAAAAGGGGTGGTCCGCACCAAATTTTGGTTAAGGGATC